>CM048744.1:763548414-764023414 GCA_026315105.1 Locusta migratoria | reverse complement strand
ATTGGCTGTTCAACACCCTGCTGTTTATGTAACATGACAGCACCAATACTGTAATCCAATGCATCTGCCGCAATTGTAACCAGTTTGTGTGGAACATAAGTTGGTAGACATTCCGCATTTGTTAAGCATTGCTTTAACCGATTGAGTGCTCTCTGGCATTCTTTTGACCAGTACCACTTTACGTTCTTGCATAGCAACTTGTGCAATGGTTCACATATGGTGGCAGCAAAAGGAATAAATTTCCTGTAGTGATTAATTTGGCCCAACAGCACTCATAACTGCTTTATATCCATTGGTGCTGGATATTAGATTGATTAGATTAGATTGTAATCTTGCCATTTGAAACACCTTAAAATCTAACTCTAGATTTTCTAACAGATTTTGAGGTGACATGCCCATCACAGTGATTTCATTCAGATAATTCACAGCGTTCGAGCATTGCCATAGCAACTGTTCTAAATAACTCTGGAATATGCTAGGTGTGCTGGCGATTCCGAATGGTAACTGTTTATAACGGTACAGTCCAAAAGGAGTATTTATGACCAGAAACTTTTGTGTGTCTTTGCCCAAGGTAATTTGCGAATAAGCTTCCTTTAAGTACAGTTTGGCAACGTACACACCTCCTTGCAATTTGGACAGCAATTCTTCCATTTTGGGAATAGGGTATGAGCCGATATGGATTGTGAGTTCACTGTATTTTTGAAATCGCCACATATGTGTAGTGAGCCATTTGGTTTGAGCAACAGGATGATTGGTGACACCCAAGCAATGCATGTTACAGCTTCTATTACTCCATCACATTCAAGACAGTCCACGTCATCTTTAACATGATCTTTAAACAGAAAGGGGATATTGCATGCCTTACAAAATTTTGGCACGGCAGTGGGCGTGAGTGTAATATGCGCCTGATAATCTTTCACACTGCCCGTTGTGGAGAAAATGTCGTCATATTTTTATAACAACTGTTGTAACTGACCTTTATTAATGACACTTTGTGCTTGATGTGCTGCCTTATGTATGGTGAAGCCTAAAACATTAAACAAATTGAGACTCATTAAGTCTGTGGCCTTCTGTGAATTGACTACTATGATCGTTACCAACGTACTGAATTGTTTATATGCAACATCAGTTGTGAACTGTCCTTTCACTTGAATTTCTTGATTACTATAACTGAACAAGGAGCTTGAAAAGTGCTGCAATGTAGGTGAACCTAATTTGCAATACACCTGCAGATTTATTATAGAAATGGAGGAGTGTGTGTCAGTCTGGAAGTTCAAAGGCACTTTATTCAGATGCAAAGTGACTAACAAAGTTTTGTTCGTATTAGTGGAAATGATAGTATGCACTGTTTGTACCTTCAACTGTTTGGCTCGCGCTTCACTTGCGACATCACCAGTAAATAGATTTAGATTTAATGTACCGAAAAGCAATAATTAGCATAACAAATTAAGACAAAGCAAAGATGATGATTTTACAGGAAATGCTCAATATGTTCACCATCATTCCTCAACATAGCTGTAGTCAAGGAATAATGTTGTGAACAGCACTGTAAAGCATGTCCGGAGTTATGGTGAGGCATTGGCGTTGAATGTTGTCTTTCAGTATCCCTAGAGATATCAGTCGATTATGATACACTTGCAACTTCAGGTAACCCCAAAGCCAATAATCGCACAGACTGAGGTCTGGGGACATGTGAGGCCGAGCATGACGAAAGTGGCGGTTGAGCACACGATCATCACCAAACGACTTGTGCAAGAGATCTTCCATGCGTCTAGCAATATGGGGTGGAAGTGCTATCCTGCATAAAAAACATATGTTTCAGCAGGTGTTTATCGGCCAGACTGGAGATGATGCGGTTCTGTAACATATCAGCATACCTCTCACCCATCACGGTACCAGGTACAAAACCAGAATCACGTAGTTCCTCAAAGAAAAAAAGGTCAATAACGGTAGATGTGGAAAATCCAACCCATACTGTCACTTTCTCATCGTGCAATGGAGTTTTCCCGACAGTTCTAGGGGTTTTGGTAGTCCAAATTCTGCAGTTGTGGGTGTTGACAGACCCTCAGAGCTTCAAATGAGCTTTGCCAGTCCACAACACATTACTCAACCAATCATCATCTTCCGCCTTATTTTGCAACGCCCACACCGCAAATTCCCTCCACTTCACTAAATCACCAGGTAACAGTTCATGATGCCGATGGATTTTGTAAGGATAGCATCGGAGCGTACATTTAAGTGCCTACCAAACAGTACTGTATGGAATGCCGGTGCAAGATGCAACTGCACGAGCACTGACTACCCTGTGCATAGACGAACACGCAACAGTCTCCATTTCTTCCTGAACTGTCTCAGCAGCATTTCGCCTTGTGCTTGGTCGGCCACTACGGAGTCTATCATCTAAACAACCTGTGGCTTCGAACTTCGAAATTATTCTCACCACAGCTGCATTTGTCAACGAACCTTTACCCGTTTGAATCCCCTTCTTATGGCGAAAGGATCGTAACGCTGAACTAACATGTTCCACATTCTGGTAATACAGCTTCACTAAAAGCGCCTTTTCAGGTAATGTCAACATGCTGCAACTGCTGGTGCATCTGATTCCTTCTAACTCATTATAGTTCTTTTTATAAACGATTTTTATGCGCAGTCAGTGACGTTTTGCTGTCCAGCGCCATCTGTCAGACTCCTTTTTTGGTTCTAATAAAACCCCATGTCATTCCAAGCATGTGTGTCACTTTTTTATGTATCTTGTAACATATTAATAGATTTATACGTAAAAAATAGATGAAGAACACTTACCAGGCGAAGGGGCACAGGCAGTAATAGCAACAAATAAACACACAGACACACACACACACTCAAAAATGCTAGCTTTCGCAGCCTAGCTGCTTCATCAGGCAGAAGGGAAGGAGAGGGAAAAGGAAATGATGAGGGATTTAAGGAAGGGGGTAAGGAGCCATTCCAATCCCGGGACAGGAAAGACTTACCTTGGGGGAAAAAATGGAAGGTAAATAAATGCACATACACCCACACATTTATATTAATAGATTGTTAGTAGTTACAGTTCCTTTCTACCACTTTCAAACAGAATACTCATCTTTAAATATTTCGATGTGTGGGGGTTCTAGTCGCTGCAACATTATTCTCCTGGGGCGTCGTGGTATAAATAAATAGTCAATTTGTATAATTTTCACTTCTTCTTTAATCTGAATCAAACTTCTCCACCAAAACAATACAAATTCAATACATCAGAACTTAGCTTTGTAGTACTTCCATTCTCAAAACACAGAGTGACACGGATTCCAGAGCACTTGAAAAACGACTCAAACTCGAACTCCCCCATGCAAGGCGGTGAGGCAAATATATAACATCGGCAATAATGACGTTACATTATCCATTGTTCATAACAATTGAATATAGTAATTTACAATTAACAAACACAACAGTAAAACATTTCATGAATACAAAAATAATCACAATATAAAATGAAAACTATGCAAACAATAATTTTAGATGGCACATGTATTTTTTAAGATGAAATTATCGATCTTTCTGTTAACAACAAGGTGCGATGTTAAATATCAATTAATTTGTTAATGAATACATCATACATGTTCCTAACATATATTGAACTATCAAATGTTCTGGCCATTCACAAAATAAACTCAAAATCTCTTTTCAGTCAATATATACAAAGAATAACAATATTGATAATTAATGTAATTGTCGAAATAACATAATTAGCTGGTCAATACAACTTGTTTATGAGCCTAACATATATACAATGCTATTTATTTTAACGTCTTTATGTTTCTCAAAAGTTTGTACCCTTCGTTTGTCTATTTATATGAAATAATGAACAATGACAAAAGTATTGTTTATAGAACTGTCTGAAAAGAAACTATATGAATCTCTTAATTAATGAAATCTATCACTTGTTTAAATCACAGTATCACCGAGACACTGTCCTACACTGATTCCTAAGCTGGCTATATCGTTTTTAACTAACTTCACACGCAACATACATCACAACTGAACCACACGATTCCGGATTCGACACAGACATTGAGATGAGAGGACCAGGCAGACGGTATCGTACGATAACATTGAGATGAGGGGGTCAGCAGTATCGTTACAATCTACATTATTCTGTGATTTATTAAGTTTTCAAATTTATACTGACTTTTTGATCACCCGTTATTTAATGTGGCACACTTCTGATTTGTTTCCTTTCTTTTTACAAAAGTCACAACGATCATTCAGAAGAAGCAATCATCCTGTTTATGATTAATGCCCCAGCATTTACAAGATCTTAATTTATTCGGTTATGACCTGTTTACAGACCACGCCAGCCTAGCCAGCCTAGCCTGAGAGCAACCTTGTGTTTGCAGCACACATTGCCCTGTTGGCTCTTGATGCATGACAAACGCCATCACAGCCCTTGTCTTGTATGACATTAACCGAAGCCCGAGTTTGTTCATAAGCTTGGATAATAGGTAGACAGTCTTACAACGATGGATTTGTCAAACTGAGGAGATCCTTCCACAATTTGTTGTCTGGCATTATCAACATATCACAAATAAGTGAATCTGCATAAGACTTCTTGCACTGTTCGTTCTCACATAAAAATTTACAATTCCCAGTCAGATGCTGCAATTGTGTAATCCACTCCTGATAGGACTGCTGAGCCTTTTTCTTACAGAGAAAAACTTTATGTTGGGCAACTGCGATATGAACTTGTGATTCAAAATACATCGCTAATAAGTCCCTGATAGCTGCAAAATTAAGATTCACTGGCTCACAATTCAGAGAAAGTTGCTGTAACATCTGATAAATGACAGAGCCTGAGGTAGATAAGACAAATGATCATCGTCCTACATCACCTGAGATTTGATGAATAATGAAGTAGTATTCCAAATGTTGCATGTAATTGTCCCAAGATTCCTGTTTACTGTCAAAGACTGGTGATTGTGGTAACTTGACTTGCACCTGTTGAGTAGTGCGTTACAACATCCAGTTATTCCAGATGACTGACGTTAATTCTTGTGTGTGAGATATCTGCTGCTGTAACATCACAATTGGATCAAGTAGGGGGTGGTGTTTCCATTGTATCTAAAAACGTCACGCAAAACTGAATACTTAATTCACAAAAACAGCTTCCTCAACAAAATCAGTTAGTCCATGAAATGTATGTCACTGTAAGCTACTGTGCAATTCCAGCAACAGTTTCTCCTTTCCTTTTACCTCATCGCCAATAATTGTTGTATATTTTAAAGGAGGACGTGGTGGCCAGGTCACAACTCAGAGCTTGAACATAAATTTATGGCACAATTAATTACATTTATTTTGTCAAGACAACATGAATAAATAAACAACTTAACTTTTCCTACAGGCTCAGCTGCATACACCTTGATAAGTTCACAATCAGTTTCAAAGAAAAACAAAAGTCAGTGAAGGTTGAGTAATATTGCCGATCCAGTAACACCTTAACATACAAACTATGAGTCCATCTAAAAACAGGTGGCCACGGTGGCAATGGCACTTCTTTGTGTATTCCCAGAGTTCGCCAGTTCCTTGCTGTGATGGGTGTGGCCAGCACCCGCTGTTGTTGATCTTGGCAACTAATCTTGGACACAACAGTTAGCTGTTGTTGGTTTTTGGAAGGGACTGAACTGCAACTGTTATTAGTCCCTTCAACAGTTAGCCATGGTGGTTTTCATGGTTTCTTGGGGAAACATTTTTCAAATACACTTACAAACATTTCACTAAATATGTTATATGTAAAATTAGGATTGGGTTCCTTGTACATTTCAACCCTGTCAAACTGTTGTAAGCTTTCCTTAAGCTTGGCAATTGTTAAATCATCAACTGAACATTGGACATCATACATTGGACGTCTGTTTTAACTTGCTGTATGGAGCTATATCATGTACACCGTATCAGAAAGACCATTCTCAACAGGAGGAACCTATCATGTTTTTGAATTTATCTTGGTCTATAAAAAAGTTATCTGTCAGAGTGCTGATCGTCCTTTACTACCCAAATAGGAAAATCAATAACAAATGTCAAATTGAAAGAATCAAGTTATGCTTCAAGGTCATTCACCATATTACACTCTTTCAAAGAATCAACAATGAAATCCCAACAACTAATAATTTACTTCCCCTTGTCAGACAGATAGCACAACAAGGCTGGTGGTCATGTGGTATCAGCATGACGGATGCCCTGCACATAACGACTTAAGAGCACGATGACTTCTGAACCGTAAGTTCCCTGGTAGGTGGATTGGACGTGGTGGCCCAGTTAGCAGCCTGCCCGATCTCTGGACCTTACACTGCTGGATTTTTTTCTTTGGGGAGCAGTGAAGGATGCTGTTTACCAACATGAACCAACAACACCAGATGACATGAAGCAACGCATTATTGATGCTTGTACAGCCATCAAAGAGGAAACAGTTGCACGAAGTAGGGCATCCTTCATCCGCAGAGTGACGCTATGTATGCAAGCCAATGGTTATCACTTTGAGCATGATATGTGAACGCTATCTTTAGTATGCAGTGCTGGTATCACAGTGCAAGTTTCTACAAAGGGCCATTTTACCCAGTGATGTTCAGAAACAGTTGTTTGAAACAATTTGTCATGTAACACATTAGATAAACATAACATTGATAATTATGTGATAATAAAACTAATTGGTTAAACATGTTTACATTCATCTTCTATGTCTTACCTGAACTTCCCAAACCAAAACATTTTTACGTAAACAATGGTAAAACCCTTAGTCCACTTGCTCGTTTCACTAAAACCATCAACATGAATATTACTATTATGAGTGAATGATTCACTGTCACTTGCGCTACATCTACAGCAAAGTAAAGTTTTAACGTTGAATGGCATTACCTTTATAGTAATGGATTAACGATAAGCGAAGCTAACTTCATGACTAATGTTGCGGTACACAGATATGTTACAGAACCACATCACCCCTAGCCTATGGGATAAATACCTGCTGGAATGTACGACTTAAATGCAGGATGGCAGCAGACCGTATAGCCTCAGGACGTGCGCTAGCAGCACATTTCGGGTTTTTCAAGCGTCAACTTCGCGTTGCAATATCTCGGGATGTAACTGGAATATTGCGATGAAATCAACGCCATTGTTTATGTGATTTGTCATGCTATGGATTGCTGAAGAAAAAAATATAAGGTGTCCATTAAAAAAACATAAGTTTGTGTTAAAAAACACACTTGCTTTCGTTTTAGAATGTTTCCAAATATGTACATTCATGGGCCCCAGCCGTACATTGATACTGATGAAAGTCGTTTTCCAATAGCTGTTATTGTTCCAGAGATATTTTGGGTGGACAAGATAGCTGGGACACCCTTATATATATGAAGAGAAGGTGAACTGACAGCAAAATGAATTGAGTAATGAAGAAAGAAGAAATAGAAAAAGTTGTTCAGGAGAGTTTCTTGAGGGTAAACCTAGTTGAACTGTGGACAGCATAGATTAGTCAACAGCCTTGAGCACCAGAGTTTGGTGGTTGTTCTTTTGTCCTAAACAATTTTAGGGGTGGAGAAAATTGGGAAAAGTTAGAGAAAACCATGTGAAAATATGAGGAAAGCATATTATGCAGACTGGTTAAGCAGTTGCAAATTACGATTTTGAGGGGCACAATGGATTAACAAAGGAATAATAGCATCAAGAACTGTGAAAAGCTGATGATATATGATCGGAAATGTGGAAAAATGGGAGTAGTAAATAATTGCGAAGTTGGTAGGATATGACGAAAATAATTATTTTCTAGGTGATTTGGAGACTGAAGTTGTGAACCAAAGAAGTTGGACAGAGATACCACATGAGGCAGAGGGTCTGTCCACAGAACTGAGGCAAAGATGTTAAAGATGGTAGGCGGGAATTTGAATTTAGCGGAGGTTGAGACCAGGTGGGCAACAAGAAGAGAGAATATGCTGAAGGGCTAGTTCCCATTTCCGGAGTTCTGAAAGATTGGTGTTGGTGGGAAGTATCCAGATAACCTGGACGGTGTAACACTGTGCCAAGATGTGCTGGCCGTGCACCAAGGTGTGTTTAGCCACAGGGTGATCCTCATTACCAACAAACACTGTCTGCCTGTGACCGTTCATGCGAATGAACAGTTTGTTGCTGGTCATTCCCACATAGAACGCTTCACAGTGCAGGCATGTCGGTTGGTAAATCACGTGGATGCTACCGCAAGTGGCTCTGCCCTTGATCGTGTACAGCTTCCGGGTTACAGGACTGGAGTAAGTGGTGGTGGAAGGGTGCATAGGGCAGGTTTTACAATGGGGGAGGTTACAAGGGTAGGAACCACAGGGTAGAGAAGGTGGTTTGGGGATTTCATAGGAATGGACTAGGAGGTTACTGAGGTTAGGTGGGCAGCAGAAAGACACTCTTGGTGGAGTGGGAAGGATGGATCTCATTCCGGGGCAGGATTTAAAGAAGTCATATCCTTGCTGGAGAGCCACATTCAGAGTCCGCTCCAGTCCTGGAAAGTATCCGGTAACAAGAGGGGCACTTCTGGGATTTTTCTGTGGAAGGTTCTGAATTTGGGGGGATGAGGAAGTGGCTCTGGCAATTTGCTGATGTACCAGATCAGGAGGATAGCTGGGGGACGTGAAAGCTGTTATTAGGTTATTGGTGTACTGGTTCAGGGATTCGGGACTGGATCAGACTCGTTTGCCACGAAGACATAAGCTGTAGGGAAGGGAACGTTTGATGTGAAATGGATGGCAGCTGTCATAATGGAGGTACTGTTGTTTATTAGTTGGTTTGATGTGGACGGATGTGTGGAGTTGGCCGTTGGACAGATGGCATCCTCGTACTCAAACTTATTTATTTATGGGACTCTTAGAGGAAGCCTTCCTGGATACCCAAGCCTGTTAACCCAAAGTTTGGTATAGATTCATTGACGACATCTTTATGATCTGGTCTCACAGTGAACAAGAACTCCAGAATTTCCTCTTCAACTTCAACTCCTTTGGTCCCATCAAATTCACCTGGTCCTATTCCAAATCCCATGCCACTTTCCTTGATGTTGACCTCCATCTCATTGTTTGCAATCAGATTATTAACTTTAAGTTTTTTTAATGGCTATGTTTATGTAAAGTAATCTACTGTTTTCTTCATAGTTCAAAACTAACTGGAGATGCAAAATAACAGCCTAAATTTCCACCAAACACTAGTTTACATACTTCCAAGAACTCTTTTACACAATTATTATGAAATATGTACTGTCAAATTGTTCTGTTTTTAGGTGTACAGATTGCCAACGCAGCACAATACTTCACTTCCTTCTTTAAAGCTAAACACACCATTAAGATATTCAAAATCTGGTTAATAAATACATGCCATTTTTCAGTCCAAACCGCACAACAAATCACACAATCATGATAATTTTAAAGCATTCTCATAACATCAGGGTAAGTCAGTGGTTGTATGAGTTACTAAAAATATTGTCCAGCTGTGAACACCTTGTTGATGCCAGGTGATGGATGAACTTTCATGTTAGAAGTTGTATTTGATGGACCTGATAGAAATTCACCAATATTTTTTGTTAAACAGTGTTAAAATGTATAATATGTATGCATATTCCCACTTTTGCCATAAAGGAATAAATGAATAAAAATAAAATAGAAAAGGCCTTAGATATCACCAAATTAAAATGATCATTGAAACAATTCCTAGCTGTGACAGTTTTTAATTAATTCATGTTAAGAAGATCATTATTTGTTTTCATTTTGTATTAGTAACGACAATACACCATAGTTTTCATAGTTTATTACTTTACTTTTATAAGTTGGCTGTGAAATATAATTTTCCCTTGAAAGAAAGTATTAGTCATTGTAAGTGGATTGTTAAAATTCAGTTGTTAATTGACAGTTTTCTTTTTCTCATTTTAAAATGTCTCTTACTCTGGTGTTCCAGAAGTGCAACATCCTCATCCTCAAATATTACTG
Source organism: Locusta migratoria (assembly GCA_026315105.1). Taxonomy (NCBI): domain Eukaryota; kingdom Metazoa; phylum Arthropoda; class Insecta; order Orthoptera; family Acrididae; genus Locusta; species Locusta migratoria. The sequence goes on along the minus strand of CM048744.1, from coordinate 764,013,416 downwards.
CAGTTGATAAAGATTCTTCATGCCAAAGCATTGAAGTGCATGATATAGAAGTGTTTCCAAGAGGTTTTGCATTCTCATGTGGTGTGGGAACAGTCCATCTGTTTGAGAAAAAGTCCACTTACATATATGAGAAAATAAATATTATAATGATTCCAAAACCTGACTTCTCTGACAGGCTTCTTGATCTTAATTATATTCAAAATTTAAATGTTGATGGTAAAGGAGATCAACTTCTTGCTACAACAAATTGCTCTCAGATATATACAGCACAGTTGTGGGAAACAGAGAATGCCCAGGTAAAAACAATCTTCAGTACATTTGATGCTAAAATAGACAGCATCTCATTTACAAATTATATTGTCTTTCCAGAAAACAACAAAAACATTTAGTTTGTTGGGTGAACAACTGCACCATGGCCCTATCACAAGTCTAACTTCATGTCCTTGGAAACCCATATTTATGACATGTGGAGAAACTGACAGAACTGTTAGAATATGGAACTACCAAACTAAAAAACAGGAACTATTAAAACAGTACCAAGAAGAAATCTATTCTGTAGCACTACACCCAACAGGTAAAAACAAGTATTTGCTTTGCAACTTCCAATATCTTTAAGGAAGATTTGGTACATTATTTGTAAGTGCATCAGATTACAGAGCAACAAAGTCAAATATAACAGGGTGTATTAGAATAATGGATGCTCCTCCAAAACCTGTACTTCATGTAGGTGATAATATAACTCTTACAATTTCATACTTATCTCTTTGTTTTCTAGTGTTTAGCTCCTTGAACAGTGAGACTATTAGGTTTGTGGATATCCGTATTTAGAAATTAGGAGGAGATTTCTTTTGATTAATCACATTTTTAATTTATTTTCCGCTAGTCACAGACTCTTCCACTACCCTAGATATTTAATTATAACCATATCCACTAATGGCTGTCGATGAAATGTTGAAGCCCCTAGAAGTGCTAAAAGATAAAAAGGATTAAAAGAAAAGTATCCAATATTCTGGTTTAAATATAAACTGGACATAGGTTGACGGTAGATACTGTCCTTATAGCATCATCTTGGGTAAAATATTCCGGAGGTAAATTAGTCCCCCATTCAGATCTCCAGGCGGGGACTACTCAGGAGGATGTTGTCATCAGGAAAGACAATACTGGCATTCTACAGATCGGAGCGTGGAATGTTAGATCCCTTAATCGGGTAGGAAAATTAGAAAATTTAAAAAGGGAAATGGATAGGTTGAAGTTAGATATAGTGGGATTAGTGAAGTTCGGTGGCAAGATGAACAGGATTTCTGGTCAGGTGAGTACAGGATTACAAATACAAAATCAGTCGGGGGTATCACAGGAGTAGGATTGATAATGAATAAGATAATAGGAATGCGGGTAAACTACTATGACCAGCACAGTGATTGCATTATCATTGTCAAGATAAATACGAAGCCAACACCGACAACAGTAGTACAGGTTTATATGCCAACTAGCTCTGCTGATGATGAGGAAATTGATGAAATATATGAGGAGCTAAAGGAAATTATTCAGACAATTAAGGGAGAGGAAAACTTAATTGTTATGGGAGACTGGAATTCGGTAGTAGGACAAGGAAGGGAAGGGAAGATAGTAGGTGAATATGGTCTGGGCAAAAGGAATGAAAGAGGAAGCCGCCTAGTAGAATTTTGCACAGAACATAATTTAGTTATAACAAACACCTGGTTCAAGAATCACAAAAGAAGGTTGTATACGTGGAAGAGACCAGGAGACACCGGGAGGTACCAAATAGATTTTATAATGGTAAGACATAGATTTCGGAACCAGGTTTTACAGTGTAAAACATACCCAGGGGCAGATATGGACTCTGACCATAACTTGTTGGTTATGAACTGTAGGCTGAAACTGAAGAAACTACAAAAAGGTAGGAAAATAAGGAGATGGGACCTGGATAAATTGAAGGAACCTGAGGTTCTTAAGAATTTCAGAGGGAGCTTTAGGCAACAATTGACAGAAACAGGGGAAAATAAAACAGTAGAGGAGGAATGGGTAAAATTGAGAGATGAAATAGTGAAGGTAGCAGAGGACAAAATAGGTACGAAGGAAAGACCTACAAAAAATCCTTGGATATCACAGGAGATATTAAATTTAATCGATGAAAGGAGAAAATATAAAAATGCAGTAAATGAAACAGGCAAAATGGAGTACAGACGACTAAGAAATGAGATTGACAGGAAGTGCAAAATGTCTAAGCAGGAGTGGCTAGAAGGCAAATGCAAGGATGTAGAAGAATGTATAAATAGGGGAAAAATAGATACAGCCTACAGGAAAATAAAAGAAACATTTGGAGATAAGAAAAACAGATCTATGAATATCAAGGACCTGATGGAAAACCAGTTCTCAGCAAAGAAGGGAAAGCTGAAAGGTGGAAAGAGTATATAGAGGGGCTCTACAAAGGAAATGAACTTCGAGACAATATTGTAGGAAGGGAAGAGGATGTAGATGAAGATGAAATAGGAGATACTGTACTGAGAGAAGAATTTGACAGAGCCCTGAAAGACCTAAGTCAAAACAAGGCACCTGGAGTAGATGATATTCCCTCAGAGCTACTGAAGTCTCTGGGAGAACCAGCCATGACAAACCTGTTTCACCTGGTGTGTAAGATGTATGAGACAGGCAAAGTACCCTCAGACTTTAAGAAAAATGTTATAATCCCCATTCCAAAGAAAGCAGGTGCAAACAGGTGTGAAAACTACAGAACCATCAGTTTCATAAGTCATGGTTGCAAAATATTAACGCGAATTATATACAGAAGGATGGAGAAACTGGTAGAAGCCGACCTCGGGGAAGATCAGTTTGGGTTCAGGAGAAATGTAGGAACTCGAGAGGCAATACGCACTTTACGGCTTATCTGAGAAGATAGATTAAGAAAAGGCAAACCTACATTTCTAGCTTTTGTAGATTTGGAGAAGGCTTTTGACAATGTTGATTGGAATAAACTCTTTCAAGTTCTGAAGCAAGCAGGAGTAAAATATAGGGAGCGTAAGGTTATTTACAACTTGTACAAAAACCAGACAGCGGTTGTCAGAGTTGAAGGGCATAAAAGGGATGCAGTGTTTGGAAAGGGAGTAAGACAGGGTTGTAGCCTTTCTCCATTGTTATTCAATTTGTACATTGAGCAAGCTATAAAGGAAAGCAAGGAGAAATTTGGAGAAGGAATTAAAGTTTAGGGTGAAGAATTAAAAACATTGTGTTTTGCCGATGACATAGTAATTCTGTCAGATACAGCAAAGGACCTGGAAGAGCAATTGAATGGAATGGACAGTGTGCTGAAAGGTGCATATAAGATGAACATTAACAATAGCAAAACTAGGGTAATGGAGTGCAGTGTAAGAAAATCAGGTGATGCTGAAGGAATTATATTGGGAAACGAAGCAATAAAGGAGGTAGATGAGTTTTGTTACTTGGGCAGTAAAATAACAAATGATGGTCGCAGTACAAAGAATATAAAATGCAGAATGGCGATGGGTAGAAAAGCGTTCTTTAAAAAGAGAAATCTCTTAACTTCAAATATTGATTTAAGCCTAAGGAAGTCCTTTCTGAAGGCATTTGTGTGGAGTGTTGCCTTGTATGGGAGTGAGACATGGACGATAAACAGTGTGGACAGGAAGAGGATTGAGGCTTTTGAAATATGGTGCTACAGAAGAATGCTGAAGATTAGGTGGGTGGATCGCGTAACTAATGAGGAGGTACAGAACAGAATTGGGGAGAAAAGAATTTCTGGCATACCTTGAATAAAAGAAGGGATAGATTGGTAGGACACATTCTTAGAAATCAAGGAATTGTGAATTTAGCATTGGAGGGAAGTGTGTGGGGTAAAAATCGCAGAGGATGACCAAGAGATGGATACAGTAAGCAGATTCAGACAGATGTAGGTTGCCTTTTTTATGTGGAGATGAAGAGGCTTGCTCCGGATAGGGTATTGTGGAGAGCTGCATCAAACCAGTCTCCGGACTGAAGACCACAACAACAACAACTGTCCTTATTTATCAAGATGAAAATAAAGATATTATTAAATAAGAAAAGAAACTCTGTTTTTTAGATCGTGACGAAACTGCTGACTGAAGAAGCTGTATGTTGTTGAACATGTAAATTACACATATGTCATTGAAATCTGTTTGGCAGTCTGAAGACACTGACATCTTGTGTAATCATTAATATTCATTATGTTGAAATATATTGTGTACAACATGTCAATCATTAAAAGTATTTTCTTGATCGTAAAAATATTAATAAAAAGTGAAGGAGGTTTAACAGACAAAAGGGTACTGGTTCGTGGTTACACACATAAATAAAAACATACACATACACACACCCAAAACTGAGTTTTCACAACCCTGGTTGCTTCTCCAGAAAAAGAGCAGGGAAGGAGGGGGAAACGGAAAGGATGCAGGTTTTAAGGGAGTGGGTGAGGAGTCATTCTAGTCCCGGGAGAGGAAAGGTTTACCTTGGAGGTAAAAGGGTAGGTAAACAAACACACACACCCACACACATATACATGCGCACACACACCAAAGCAGACATATGTAAAAAGCAAATAAGTTGGACAGAGATGTCAGTCAAGATCAGAGGCAAACATGTTGTTGCATGTTGGGTGGGAATTTGAAATTAACAGAAGGTGAGCAATGTGATATGCCGCAGAGGTGCTCAATATCTAAGTTAAGCACTCAAAACGACACTTCACTGCAAATCCTCAGAAATTTGTCCATACATAAGTCCAAATTATCAGGATAGTCTAACAGGTTCTCTACACAGATCACTATGTTGTTGAGAAGACAAATTTATTTGAACCACAGTCAAAAACACAAAAGTCACTTGCAATTACAATTCTTTTACACTGTGTATACTCGTACCATACATTTTACATAACTTGGTTTCACTGCTGCCACTACCACCGGTACTACCAATTTTCTTTCTTTTTTTCCTTTGGCATCTGCCAACAGGGTTGGATCTCAATTTGGGGCAGAATTTAAGGCAGTTGTTTCCTTGCTGAAGACCTACATTCTGACTCTGCTCCAGTTCCGGAAAGTATCTGGTAACAAGAGGCAGTGCTGTAGTGTGGATTTCTGCCACCTGCTGCCTGCCCCCATTTTGCTGCTCCTTCCATCTCCCCAACATATTTTCGGAACTGAACAACAACAAAAATTGAAACTTTGGCCATAAGTACCAATATTGTTTCAGTGTTTATCAAAATAAAATAGGGATGCTGCAATTTATTTTCTCTAAATAATTTTTCTTTTTTCTATTTTTATTTGATGCCCAACAAATGCTATTTGAAGATTATTTATACAACTTATTTGTCTGAGGTGTCTGTAGCAGCAAACAAAACCTTCATAAATCTATGATAGTTTCAACTAAAACGAAGTCTTGCACTGAACAGTAAACACTTTGTAAAATAAAATTTATGACAGTAAAAAACAGTCTTGGTTGCACAAAATTGATGTTTAATTTATTTATACTTGACATGTTCCACCTCTTCCGCGGTTGTGGCAGTGAGTGGCTCTTACATGGGTAAACAAAGCATTGCGCAGCTGAATTAGGTTTTACCAATGACTTCGTTGACCCCCCCCCCCCCCCCGCCCTCCAACCTTGAGCAACATTACATCTGTTGTAAAATTTCTATTTTATTGAATTTAATAATTTGATGCTTTGCAACCGCAGAGATAAGTAATTTTATTTGTTCAACAATGCTCTTTAGTGGTATTTATTAGTTCAATCTTCATTCTCCCCATGCCAAGACGTGAATGTGATCATGTAGCCTGGAATTTTATCAATCTGCACCTTCCCTATTTCTATATTACTTGCTTAGGAAAGATTTAACATATATTTAGTTCTGTTTTTAAACAAGTTTGTAAATTTTTTTCCCTCTTTCAACTTCTGATAATGCCCAAAAGAGGCAAAACACGTCATGTATAAATAAATCAAACATCAATTTTGTGCAACCAAGACTGTTTTTATCAAAATATCTATTACAGTAGCTGTGTTAGCGCCGCAAAAATATGGAGTGGAGTAATTTTAGTAAAATTTATGAGCCTGCAGAGCTTTCATAGCAATAAGTATTCTGAATAATGTTGGGTGAATGCTTTCAAATTTATTAGGCGGATAAAAGTTTCTTGTCAGTAGAAGTTCAGTGCTCATTACATGTGCCTGCATGTGGACAGACTTACTCCATTTTGTAGGCTTACCAGCTTCCGATGTTTTAGCCCATTTTCAAATCAATTAAATTAAGTTCTACAGCACACCCATTGGCCACATCATTTTCTGGGTTGATAACAGATCTTTTGTAGGATCCATGTGTTACTTTGTAGAACCAATGGTTTTCTTAGCTTTTCATTGAGAGAAACAGATTTGTTTGTAGCTAGGGCAAAGAGGCGATTAGTTGTGACAAAATATCCAATATCCTTCTCTACAGAATTAGGGCAAAACTTTAAGTATTTTTAGAGCTGCCAATGAAAACTGAATTAACAGTTCTTTTGCCGATAGTGATGTAGCGGTGATTACTTTACGTAACAAAGTAGAGAGCATCTAACTTCACCTTGAGCACAGTGACAAGCACAATGTACAGTCTCCCGGATGTGGTGAAAACAACTTCACTTAGTCCTAATCGTCGATGTTGACGAATTACTGTGGTTGAAATAATTTAAATCAAAAGTTTACTCGTAATATTGAATTTCAAGCTCATGTATTAGGTATAGATGTACTACCTAGTAGAGACATATGAAAATTTGTGTCTAGCTGCAACTCAAACTGGTATTATTCACTTTTTGTAATCGGTTGCCTTCTAGCTTTCGGTTGTAAGAGCCAATTTCCAGGACTCACAGAAATATGTGTGTACCACAATGACCATATATACGACAGTCACTATGTTCTGGATTCGTTCGTCTCTAATGTCCTAGGTATCTGTCAAATAAAAAGCAACGAAAAACTTGCGCTATTGATATAAAATTAAAGAATACTTGGCCTATCAGAATGTAATAACAATGATTATTTGTAATCTTCATTTGCTTTATAGATACAATTTTTACGGCCGCCCAGACATGTCACCGGTATTGCCTCATGCCTTCGATGGGTCATGCTTTATCTATATCACACATAAGTGATTTACAAAGCAATTGTAACTATTATTCTGAACATCTCTGTGTCACTGAATTCTGGCATTAAATGCTACATTTAGGAGTGATTGCACTAATTTCCATATGTTAACTAATACATGCAAAATATTGGTAGAAATTTGTTTTGGAATACTTTTATTCAGAAACTAAGCTACCTTACAGAATATATTACTTTTAAAATTAACATCAAATGTGTCTTGACCATTTATTCAATCTGTATTTGGGAAATAAAATTCTGGAAACCTCTTATTTGTTTTTTTAACCAAACTGAGTAAATAACTGATATGATACCAATGAAGACTCCATGAAAATATATTCCTTTTTACAGATTATTTTCGCCTAGGAATGAATATTAAAGTGAACTGATTTCAGTTTGATTGACTAATTTAGGAGCAGTGAGTTTTTTTCATAGAACAATTAAAATGTTAGGGGAACTTAATGTTCGAAACCAATGTAATAAACACACATAATTTCCTGACAAATCTGTAAGTGACTTTGTACTGTCCTTTATAGAGAGTATACTTGATATCCCAGCTCAGCCATTTCCTGCCGCCACCCAGGGCCATGGATTACCCCCCCTCCCCCCCTTGGCTCCCCACACACTATGCCAAGGACAAGAGGGGCACTTTGGTGTTCTTCTGTGGAAGGTTCTGTGTTTGAGCAGATGAGGAAGTGGCCCTGGAAATTTGCTTCTACCAGATCATGAGAGTAGCTGCAGAATGTGAAAACTGTCATCAGGTTATTGGTGTACTGGTTCAGGGATTCAGGACTGGAGCAGACTTGTTTGCCGTGTAGACCTAAGCTGTAGGGAAGGGACTGTTTGATATGGAATGGATAGCAGCTGTCATAATTGTTCCATCAGATTCACTTGGTCCTATTCCAAATCCCATGCCACTTTCCTTGATGTTGACCTCCTCCTGTCCAATGGCCAGCTTCACACATCCGTCCACATCAAACCCATTAACAAACAACAATACCTCCAGATGTGTCCCAACAATCTGTCCCTTTTCTTTGCCAAGATATGCCAGAAATTTATTTTGTCCCCATATCTGCTCAGTACTTCCTCATTAGTTATGTGATCTGCCCATCTAATATTCATCATTTGTCTGTAGCACCACATTTCAAAAGCTTCTATCATCTTTCTGTCTGAACTTCTTATCATTCACACTTCACTCCAGTACAATCCTACACTCCAGACAAATGCTTTCAGAAAAGATTTCCTAATATTTAAATTAATACTGGATGTCAACAAATTTAGCGTATTCAGAAATACTTTCCTCCTCATATCTTCTTTATTTCTGCCATCACAAGTTAGTTTCTACCCAAATAAAAAACTCATCTACTCCTTTTATTGTGTCATTACCTAATCTAATTCCTTCTGCAGCACTTGATTTCTTAACACTACATTCCATTATCCTTGCTTTACCCTTGTTATGTTCAGCTTGTACCCTCCTTTCAAGACAGTGTCTATTCTATTTAATTGCTCCTCCAGGTCCTTTGCTGTCTCTGACAGAATTACAATATCATCAGTAAATCACAAAACTCTTATTTCTTCACTATGAATTTTAACTCCTTCTCCAAATTTCTCCTTGCATTCCTTAACAGCTTGCTCAATGTACAGATTGAACTACAATAGGGAAAGGCTACAATCCTACCTGACTCCCTTCCCAACCACAGTGTCTCTTACATGCCCTTTGACTCTTAATAAATGCTCTCCGGTTTTTGTATAAGTTGAATATAACTGTACCTACATTATACCCCTACCAGCTGAAAGCAAGGGGAAACTACAGCCATTACTTTTCCTGGGGACATGCATCTCTACTGTATGAATATATGATGATGGCATCCTCTTGGGTAAAATATTCCAGATCCCCCTTTTGGATCTCTGGGCAGGAATTACTCAGGAGTATGGGATAATCAAGACAACATTGGCATTATACAGATTGTTGCATGGATTGTTAGATCTCTTAATTGGGTAGGGATGTTAGAAATTTAAAACAGAAATGGATAGGTTGAAGTTAGATATAGTGAGGATTAGTGAAGTTTGGTGGAAACAGGAACAGGATTTCTGGTCAGGTGAGTACACGATTATAAATACAATATCAGTTGGGGGTATTACAGGAATAGGTCTGATAATGAATAAGAAAATAGGAATACAGGTAAACTACTATGAGCAGCACAGTGATCACATTATTGTAGTCTAGATACAAAGCCATAATGAACCCAATAGTACAGGTTTATATGCCAACTAGCTCTGCCGATAACGAAGAGATCAAGGAAATGTATGGGGAGGTAAAGGAAATTATTCATACAATTAAGGGAGAGGAAAACTTAATTGTGATGGCAGACTGGAATTCAGTAATTGGAAAAGGAAGGAAAGGAAAAATTATAGGTGAATATCGATTAGCAAAAGGAATGAAAGAGGAAGGTGCATGCAGAATTTTGCACAGTACATAATTTAATCCTAACAAACACCTGGTTTAAGAATCATGAAAGAAGGTTGTACACCTGGAAGAGACCAGGAGACACCAGAAGGTACCAGATATATTTTATAATGGTAAGACATAGATTTTGGAACCAGTATTTAAACTGTAAGACATACCCAGGGGCAGATATAGACTCTGACCATATCTTATTGGTCTTGAACTGTAGACTAAAACTGGAAAAACTGCACAAAGGTAGGCAAATAAGGAGATGGGACCTGGATAAATTGAAGGAACATGAAGTTCTTGAGAATTTCAGAGGCAGCTTTAGGCAACAATTGACAGAAAGGGGAGAGGGGGATTAAAACAGTAGAAGAGGAATTGGTAGCATTGAGAGATGAAATAATGAAGGCTGCAGAGGACAAAATAGGTAGAATGGCAAGTCGTACAAAAAGTCCTTGGACATCACAGGGAATACTAAATTTAATTGATGAAAGGAGAAAATATAAAAATTCAGTAAATGAAAATGGCAAAGTGGAGTACAGATGGCTTGAAATGACTAAGAAAAAAGATTGACAGGAAGTGCAAAGTAGCTAAGCAGTAGTGGCTAGAAGGCAAATGCAAATCAGTAGAAGAATGTTTAAATAGGGGAAAAATAGATACTGCCAGCAGGAAAATAAAAGAGACATTTGAAAGCAAGAAAAGCAGATGCATGATTATAAAGAAATCAGATGGACCACCAGTTCTCAGCAGAGAAGGGAAAGCTGAAAGGTGGAAAGATTCTACAAGGGAAATGAACTTAGAAACAATATTGTAGGAAGAGAAGAGGAAGTAGATAAAGATGAAATAGGAGATACTATACTGAGATAAGAATATGGTAAGCACTATGTCACCTGGTGCATAAGATGTATGGGACAGGGGAAATACCCTCAGACTTTAAGAAAAATGTAATAATCCTCATTCCAAAGAGACCGTGCACAGTCAGGTGTGAAAATTAATATCTTCTAATATCTTCACTTTACAGCTTATCTTAGAAGATAGATTAAGGAAAGGCAAACCTACATTTCTAGCTTTTTTTTTTTTTTTTTTTTTTTTTTTTTGGAAAAATGTTTTGACAATGTTGATTGGCATAGACTCTGAAATTCGGATATCAACAGGAGTAAAATATAGGGAGCATAGGGTCATTTACAACTTGTACAAAAACTAGACAGTAGTCATCAATGTTGAAGGGCATGAAAAGGATGTAGAGGTTTGGAAGAGAGTAAGACAGGGTTGTAGTCTTTCTCCAATGTTATTCAATTTGTACATTGAGCAAATTGAAAATGTACAAATTGTACAATTGAATGTACAATGAACCACTGACATTGCCGAGGTGAGATGGCTTGGGTGCCTCAACGATGCAGATAGCCATACCATAGGTGCAACCACAGTGGAGGGGTATCTGTAGAGAGGCCAGACAAACATGTGGTTCCTGAAGAGGGGCAGCAGCCTTTTCAGTAGTTACAGGGGCAACAGTCTGGATGATTGACTGAGCTGTCCTTGTAACATGAGCTAACATGGCTTTGCCATGCAGTTACTGCGAACAGCTGAAAGCAAGGGGAAACTACAGTCGTTACTTTTCCCGAGGACATGTGGCTTTAATGTATGAATATATGATGATGGCGTCTTCTTGAATAAATATTCTGGAGGTAAAATAGTCCCCCATTTGGATCTCCGAGTGGGGACTACTCAGGAGGATGTTGTCATCAAGAAAAACAAAACAGGCATTCTATGGTTCGGAGCGTGGAATGTTCTAACCCTTAATCGTGTAGGTAAGCTAGAAAATTTGAAAAGAGAAATGGATAGGTTAAAATTAGATATTGTAGGGATTAGTGAAGTTTGGTGGCAGGATGAACAGGATTTCTGGTCAGGTTAGTACAGGGTTATCAATACAAAATCAGTTGTTGGTAATGCAGGAGTAGGTTTGATAATGAATCAGAAAATAGGAATGTGGGTAAGTTACTATGAACAGCATAGTGAACCCATTATTATAGTAAAGATAGACATGAAGCCAACACCGACCACAGTAGTGCAAGTTTATATGCCAACTAGCACGGCCGATGATGAGGATATAGAAAAAATGTATGAGGAGATAAAAGAAATCATTCAGAACGTTAATGGAGATGAAAACTTGATTGTGATGGGAGCTGGAACTTGGTAGTAGGAAAGGGAAGAAAAGGAAATCTAGTAGGTGAATATGGACTGAGAAAAAGGAATGAAAGAGGAGATCTCTTGGTAGAGTTTTGCGCAGAGCACAATTTAATCATCACCAACACTTGGTTTAATCATCATGAAAGAAGGCTGTATACATGGAAGAGACCAGGAGTCACTGGAAGGTACCAGATTGACTTCATAATGGTAAGGAATAGATTTAGAAACCAGGTTCTAAACTGTAAGACATATCCAGGGGCAGATATAGACTCTGACCAGAACTTATTGGTTATGAACTGCAGATTAAAACTTAAGAGATTGCAAAAAGGTAGAAAATTAAGGATATGGAACCTGGACTAATTGAAGGAACCAGAGGTGGTTGAGAGTTTCAGAGGGAGCATTAGGCAAGGATTAGCTGAAACGGGAGAAAGTAATACAGTAGAAGAAGAATGGGTTGCTCTGAGAGATAGGGTAGTGAAAGCTGCAGAGGTTCATATAGGCAGAAGGACAAGGCCTAATAGAAATCCCTGGATAACACAGGATATACTGAACTTAATTGATGAGAGGAGAAAATATAAAAATTCAGCAAGTGAAACAGGAAAAAGGGAGTACAAACTTCTGAAACATGAGAGTGACAGGAAGTGCAGACTAGCTAAGCAGGAGAGGCTAGAGGACAAATGCAGAACCATAGAAGAATGCGTAACTAGGGGAAAGATAGATACCGCCTACAGGAAAATAAAAGAGATATTTGGAGACAAGAAAAGCAGCGGTATGAATATCAAGAACTCAGGCGGTAAACCAGTACTAAGCAAAGAGGGGAAAGCTGAACTGTGGAAGGAATATATAGAGGCCTATACAAAGGAAATAAACTTGAAAGCAGTATTCTAGAAATCGAAGACGAAGTGGAGGAAGATGAGATAGGAGATATGATACTGCGAGAAGAATTTGACAGAGCGCTGAAGGACATGAGTCGAAACAAGGCCCCTGGAGTAGATGATATTCCGTCTGAACTGCTGATCTTGTTAGGAGAGCCAGTCATGAAAAAATTGTATCACCTGGTATGCAAGATGTATGAGACAGGAAATACCCTCCAACTTCAAGAAGAATATTGTAATTACAATTCCAAAGAAAGCAAGTGCAGACAAGTGTGAAAATTACATAACTATTAGTTTAATAAGTCATGGGTGCAAAATACTAACACGAATTATTTACAGATGAATGGAAAAAATTGTGGAATCAAATCTTGGGGAAGATCAGTTTGGATTTAGGAGAAATGTAGGAACACGAGAGGCAATACTCACATTACGACTTATCTTAGAAGATAGGCTAAGGAAAGGGAAGCCTACATTTTTAGTGTTTGTCGATTTGGAGAAAGCTTTTGACAGTGTCGACTGTAATACACTCTTCCAAATTTTGAAGGAATCAGGGGAAAAATATAGGGAGCGAAGAGTTATATTCAACCTATACAAAAACCAGACAGCAGTTATTAGAGTTGAAGGGCAAGAAAGGGACGCAGAGGTTGGAAAAGGAGTAAGACAGGGTTGTAGCCTTTCTCCAATGTTGTTCAATCTGTACATTGAGCAGGCAGTGAAGGAATGGAGAGGGCATTAAAGTGCAGGAAGAAGAAATAATAAAAAAATGCTATGCTGAAGGAATTAGAGTAGGTAATGAGAAAATAAAAGTAGTAGATGAATTTTGTTATTTGGGTAGCAAGATAACTTCTGATGGCTGAAGTAAAGAAGATATAAAATGCAGAATGGCTTTGGGAAGAAAAGCGTCATGAAAGAATCGAAACTTGTTAACATCCAATATTAATTTAAATGTCATAAGTCCTTTCTGAAAGCATTGGTCTGGAGTTTAGCATTCTAGGGGAGTGAAACGTGGACAATAAGGAGTTCAGATAAAAAAGATGATAGAAGCTTTTGAAATGTCGTGCTAAAGATGAACGATGAAAATTAGATGGGTAGATCACATAACTAATAAGGAGGTTCTTACCCGAATTGGAGAGAAAAGGAGTTTCTTCCTTATACTGACTAAGAGAAGGAATAGATTGGTTGGACACATTCTGAGACATCAAGGAATTGTCAACTTACCATTAGAAGGAAGCGTGTGTGGTAAAAATTGTAGAAGGAGACCGAGGGATAAATATAGTAAGCAGATTCAAAAGAATGTTGGTTGCCGAATGTATTCTCTGATGAAGAGACTTGCACAGGACAGGCCAACATGGAGAGCTGCATCAAACCAGTCTGTGGACTGAAGACCACAACAACAACAACACACTGAGTAAGCTATAAAGGAAAGCAAGGAGAAATTTGGAGAATGAATTAAAATTCAGGGTGGAGAAATAAAAAAAAAAGTATTATGCTGATGACATAGTAATTCTGTCAGAGACTGCAAAGGACGTGGAAGAGCAGTTGAAGAGGATGGACAGTGTGTTGAAAGGTGCATATAAGATGAACATTAACAAGAGCAAAACAATGGTAATTGAGTGCAGTCTAAGAAAATGAGGTGATGGTAACAAAACAATAAACGTGGAAGATGAGTTTTGTAACTTGGGCAGTAAAATAAAACACCATGATCGTAGCACAGAGGATATAAAGTGCAGAATTGCAATGGGAAGAAAATAATTTTCAAAAAAACAGATATTTCTTAACATAGAATATTAATTCAAGTGTGAGGAAGTCCTTTCTGAAGGAATTTGTGTGGAGTGTTGTCTTTTGTGGGAGTGAAACATGGACGATAAACAATGCTGACAGGAAAATGATAGAGGCTTTTGAAATGTGGTGTTCCAGAAGAATGCTGAAGATTAGGTGGGTGGATCATATAAATAAAGAGGAGCTACTGAACAGAATTGGGGAGAAAAGGAATTTCTGGCAAATCTTGACTAAAAGAAGGGATAGATTGGTAGGACAATTCATAGACATCAAGGAATCGTGAATTTACCATTGAAAGAAATTGTATGGGGTAAACGTCACAGAGGGAGACCAAGAGATGAATACAGTAAGCAGATTCAAATGGATGTAGGGTCCCATTCTTATGAGGAGATAAGAGGCTTGCTCAGGATAGTGTAGGGTGGAGAGGTACATCAAACCAGTCTCCTGACTGAAGACAACAAGACATACCCCTACTATCTCCAGAATTTCAAAGAGTGCATTCCATGGACATAGTCAGAGGAGGGGGGGGGGGGGTTCTGGAGTTCAAATCCCTCCTGAATTGTAGGCAAAGTTAACAAAAATGGCAACATTTGGTATCAGGATAAAGCTCACCCACATCATTTTGCTGCGGCTGGGAAGCCATTACACATATTCAATACAGTTCTGATTTCTTTCCATGTGATTCCCATATATATTGGAGTCCTGAAGAGAGATATTTACTGCAGCTGAGTGGCTGAGCACATTGAGGTGTTATGCTCAGATGCACGAGGCTGTTCCCCCTCGGGGGTTCTGACCATCCCTCGGGTATGAAGTTTATTTATAGTTTATAAGTAGTTTGTAATTTTAGGAACTGATGACCCCACATTTGAGTCCCTTAAGCTTAACAAACATCTGAAAATTTTTTGAAAGATATTAATGGCCATCTGTATGTTTCAGATGAAGTGGCCCACACCTGGGTGAAGCTAACTGCAAATATTTGTGCATAAGAGGAATTGACCATCTTCGTCTCACAGTGGATTAAATGTATTAACAGTTTTGGCAATTGCCTGTGAAATAATGAGCAGTTTGCTTATTCTTTTCTCAAGTGTGCCATTTTAATTTGTTTGTTTCTTATAGATGAGTGTGACTTGCCTGCTTTCTAATCACTAGGAACAATTCCTTTCCACAGTAAATTATGGTAAAGATGAGGACTAAATCCAGCGGAGATTCTGTGTAGAAACTGTCAGTAACCTTGTTGGGCCCTGTATCATCACTGTACTTCAGAAATTTGAGCTGTTCTTCAACACCACTGTTAGGAATTACAATGTCAGCCATATATTATAATATGTATGAAAAAAAAAAATAGAAATTGAATAACTTACCCAAAGAACAGGCTCATACACAGACACAAAAACACAAATAAAAACACACACAAACACAAGATACAAGCTTTTGCAACCGATGGCTGCTTCGTCAGGAAAAGAGGAAGGAAGGAGGGGAAAAAGGGAAGGATGCAGGTTTTAAGGGAGTGGGAGAGGAGTCATTCCAAACCTGCATCCTTCCCTTTTTTTCACCTCTTTCCTTCCTCTTTTCCTGACGAAGCTGCCATCAGTTGCGAAAGCTTGTATCTTGTGTTTGTGTGTGTTTTTGTGTCTGTCTTTGAGCCTGTCCTTTGGGTAAGTTATTCGATTTCTATTTTTTATACATATTTATCCCACCAGGAACGTTTCCTTCTATAATAGTCATTTCATATAGTACAATATGATTTAAGAAAAATGCAACCAGTTACTTTTTCTTGAAATGATGGAATAAACATGGAATAAACATCATTTCAAGAAAAAGTGACTGGTTGCATTTTTCTTAAATCATATTGAAATTAACAGTCATGGGTTCTAAAATATCCGTAATGGATAATCTGAATATATTACAATGTCGGTCAGCAATATGTCTTGATGTTCTTATGGAAACGAATCTAGGTTTCTGTTTAGTTAAAGAGTATTTATATAATTATTTTTTCAACTGACAGCTTTCACATACTGCAAAAATTTGAATTAGAGAGTGCTTATCTAATAATGCTTCAGAAGTTATTGAAAGCTTCATGCACTGCATTTCTGACTCCCATCCTTGTTTCAATCCACATTTGCCTATATTAATGACATCATTTGGCTTGTTCCTATTTTGGAGAATATGTTGATTCTTAAGAAGTTTACTAATTTTGTTTCTATACCATGGCATGTCTCTTGTATACAGTCCTTTGGAATGAAACACAATATATACAGTATTTGTGATTTTAGCAGGTGTATTAAGAGTACACCTTATTACAATGTCCAATCATTGGAAACCCCTCCCAAAATCATATCCTGGCTACGACTATGAGGTATTCCATTCAACATTATCAAAATCTTTCTCTGCATCTACAAATGCTAAATATGTAGGGTTGCCTTTCCTTACCCTATCTTCTAAGATGAGTCGTAATGTGAGTATTGCCTCCTGTGTTCCTACTTTCTCCTAAATACAAACTGATATCTTTTCCAAGATCAGATTCCACCAGTCTTTCCATTTGTCTGTAAATAATTCATGTTAGTATTTTACAACCCTGACTTATTAAACTGATAGTTCAGTAATTTTCACATTTGTCTGCACTTGCTATCTTTGGAATTGGAATTATATTCCTCTTGAAGTCTAAGGGTATTTCACCCCCCCCCCCCCCCCTCATACATTTTGCATATCAGGTGGATTAATTTCTTCATGACTGGCTCTCCTAATGATAGCAGCTGTTGAGCTGGAATATCATCTACTTCAGGGGTGTTGTTTTGACTCAAATCTTACAGTGCTTTGTCAAATTCTTCTCAAAGTATTGTATTTACTATCTCGTCTTACTCTACTTCTTCTTCCATGTATTGAATATTGCCATCAAGTTTATTTCCTTTGTATAGGCCCTCTGTACATTCCTTCCACCTTTCAACTTTTCTTCTTTAGTACTGGTTTCCCATCTGAGCTCTTGATATTAATGCAACTGCTTTTCTTGTCTCCAAACATTTCTTTTATTTTCCTGCAGGCAGTATCTATCTTTCCCCTAGTTATACATTATTCTACGGTCTTGCATTTGTCCTCTAGACACTTCTGCTTAGCTAGTCTGCACTTCTTGTCAATCTCATTTTTCAGACGTTTGTACTCCCTTTTTCCTGTTTCACTTGCTGAATTTTTATGTTTTCTCCTCTCATCAATTAAGTTCAGTATATCCTGTCTTATCCAGGGATTTCTATTAGGCCTTGTCCTTCTGCCTATATGGTTCTCTGCAGCTTTCACTACCCTATCTCTCAGAGCGACCCATTCTTCTTCTATTGTATTACTTTCTCCCGTTTCAGCCAATCCTTGCTTAATGCTCCCTCTGAAACTCCCAACCCCCTCTGGTTCCTTCAATTTGTCCAGGTTCCATATCCTTAATTTTCTACCTCTTTGCAGTCTCTTAAGTTTTAATCTACAGTTCATAACCAATAAATTATGGTCAGAGTCCATATCTGCCCTTGGATATGACTTACAGATTATAACCTGGTTTCTAAACCTATGTCTAACCATTATAAAGTCTGGAACCATTCAGTGTCTCCTGGTCTCTTCCACGTAAACAACATTATTTCATGATGATTAAATTGTGCTCTGCACAAAATTCTATCAGGTGATCTCCTTTTTCATTCATTTTTCCCTAGTCCATATTCACACACTACATTTCCTTCTCTTCTCTTTCCTACCACTGAGTCCCAGTCCACGATCACATAAAGTCTTCCTCTCCCTTTACTGTCTGTATTTTTTCTTTTATCTTCTCATACAATTCTTCAAACTCCTCATCATGGGCCAAATTAGTTGGCATATAAACTAATACTACTGTGGTCAGTGTTGGCTTCATGTCTATCTTTGCTATGATAATACATTCGCTATGCTGTTCATAGTGATTTACCTGAATTCCTATTTTATTATTCACTAGCCTTTATTATTCCTCCCTTGAGTTAGTACTTCTCCTACCCCCCCCCCCCCCCCCTCTGTCCATCTCCTTTTTTTCTAAAAACACTTTATATTTATTGGAGAATATGTAAGAAATAACGCTATCTTGCATAATGTACAAAATTACATGTGAAGTATCCAAACAAAGAAAGATAGCAATCAATATACAAGTGGCATATAAAATTCGCATGATGTCATATTTATTGAGATATACGTTGTAAAATTGAATAATTTTTCAGGTATATATTTGTATAAGTGCTGTATGTCTTTAAAATCTGTTGCGAATATAAGTAGTAGTAAAGAAGTAATAGATTAAAACTTGCTGCATGATAGGGCGACTTCTATGAACATTACTGTTTATTTGCTCGTATCTCATGAACTACGTGTCATTTTGTGATACAATTTTGAAGGTATATGTGTATATACTGTCTGTAAAATTTCCTTTGGCTACAATTTGTAGTGTAGAAATTATAAATTGTAACGTCAAACCAAGTGCCTTAGTTTTAGTCCATGAACAGCGGTAAAGTAGTAAGAGAGAAACTTTTTTCCTTTCATAATTTTGCTATGGTTGTCAGCATGTAAAAGTTCAATAAAGGTTTGAAATTATGTTTAAAGTTGGTTGAAAGTCACTAAGTACTGTCATTCTCATACAGTGTGTGAGTAAAGTCTCATTGAATTATGTGGTAATTTGTCGCAACTATATTGTTTACAAGGTCATGTTTGATGTGACAGTTTTATGGCATCTACTGCTGAAAGTGTTGTCAGTGGTAGATTTCTTTTTGTTTCATCATTTTGTTGAGTGGGGGGGGGGGGGGGCGTCAGTTACAAAATGCTTCATAAACGTCCAAAATTACATGTTAACTTTGTTACACGTCCCTAACTACTCCCATTTTCCAATAATTGACACATAACTCTGGGTATTCTCACATGGTGGCCTCTCATTATTTATGATGTCATATCTCCTGAGCTGTATGTCGTGCTCTTTTGTTTTGGGGTCAGGAACCTTCATGGGTATACAGTGATCAGTTCACCAAAGTTTCATTGCAATCGAATGAATGGTTTATGAACACACAGAGGACATACGGACAATCATTCATTTTTATATGTGTAGATTATCAGACCTACTCCTGCATTACCAAGAACCAATTTTATATTTATAACTCTGTATTCACCCGACCAGAAATCCCATTAATCCTGCCACTAAATTTCACTAATCTCGCCTTATCTAACTTTAACCTATCCATTTATTTTATCAAATTTTCTAACTTACCTACCTGATTAAGGGATAGAACATTCCATGGTCTGATCCATAGAAAGTTTGTTTTGCATCTCTAGATGGCGATATCCACCTGAGTAGTCCCTGCCTGGAGATCTGAATGGGGAACTATTTTACCTCCAGAATATTTTAACCAAGAAGATGTGATCATAATATATTTATACAGTAGAGCTGCTTGTCCTTGACAAAAGCAACAATTGTAGTTTTCCTTTTCTGTCAGCCGTTCACAGTAATTGAATGGTAAATCCATATTAGTTGATGCCACAAGGCCCATTTAACTAAGGAAAAGGCGGCTGTCCTTCTTCAGGATCCACATGTTCATCTGGCCTCTCCACAGGTACCCCTCTGCTGTGGCTGCAGCTATCTGTATTGGTGAGGCACACAAGCCACCCCGCCTCAGCTTTGTCTGTGGTTCATAGGGGTGGGATTTACTTATACAAAAATATTTTTTTTATAGTTTGCTGCATCATTCTTTTGATAAAATTTTAATATGTGTCAGTTACTTCAATTGTATAACTTTGTTAAGCCCTTCTGTTGACCATTCCATCAATATTTCGCATAATTTCAGATGCATAAGAAATTTAAATAAATGCATCCCATATAACAAATTCTAGAGAGTTTACTCTGCATACAATTCCATATAACAATTTACAGATATTAAATACAATGAAAGAATCCCTGAGACGGATTTTCGTCTCAAATATGTCAAAGACATTATTGATAGAGCTGAAGCATTGAATTAAAATTTGTGGTGCGGCCGGGAATCGAACCCAGACCTCCATGTTTACTAGGCAGACGTCTTAACCGTTAGACTACCACACCACTAACAATTAAGGCGCCTCGGAATAGTCTATGTACGATTTCCCTCCACAACACAAACTTTAATTCAGCTTCTTTGTTCCAAAGATAATTGCTGAGGTGCTATTCCGCTGCATGGAGAGCCTTGGCAGTAGTGGCAATTATCTTTGGAACAAAGAAGCTGAATTAAAGTTTGTGTTGTGGAGGGAAATTGTACATAGACTATTCCGAGGCGCCTTAATCGTTAGTGGTGTGGTAGTCTAACGGTTAAGACGTCTGCCTAGTAAGCATGGAGGTCCGGGTTCGATTCCCGGCCGCACCCCAAATTTTAATTCAATGCTTCAGCTCTATCAATTTACAGATATATTTTTAGATTTATTTTCAGAATGAATTAAAGTAATGTAAATGTAAGTTGTGTACAATAGCATACACATAATTTTATGACCTGGAGTGACCATAATGCTGATAGAAATCATATGAGCACAACGAACACCAAATCAGGCTACATTCCAACAGCTCACACTGTATTTGTGTTTGACACAATATACATCAGTGAGAGGAGGAGATTAGAAGTGGAAGGGGCCAACTAATCTCATTAAGGATACCCAGAAAAAAATGTCCTGCTGCTCATGAGCACTAATGGCACGGAAAATGTCATCTCTGGTGTTGTACCAGATTTCTCACAGTGGTTCTTTCACCTTATCAAAGAGATTGTGATCATAGGGCCTTGTGTTGGTTGAGTAACGTAGATATTCCACAATCTCCCATTGCCAGGTGTCCAAGACATTTTGGACAGCAACAGCAGTGTGGTATCATGCATGGTTGTGCAGAATGATGAGGTACTTTTCCTTGAAATGTCACTGCTTTTGCATGAGAGTTGGACAAAGTTGTTATTACATTTAATGGAATGGCTTTCCATTATCCTCCATGACAATGCACACTTCACAAACACACAAATGACTTCCCCAGCTACTACATTGTGAGTAACACTCTGCATTGAGGGGGTACGATGTGATGGACCCATGACAACTGACATCTGGAGCTTGGTGTCCCTTGTATATCATTGTAAGAGCACTTTCAACATCAGTTATCACTGGCAGAGATCTATGTGGGCACTGTGGATCAGGTGACAGCTGTCATTTGCCAAAGATGCTCCTGGGGGACACTTCAGCCAACTTTAGGCATGTCATTTGAATGTTGTCTTTTAGTACAGTGTTGTTAACTCATTGTTTGTGTTAATTTGGACCTTGTAATAATGCTATAATTGTTACCTCTTTTGCAATCATTTATTTATTCAAAAGTAATTTTTGATGATTGTTACTGGTCATTTAAGTTTCTTTCCTACTATCTTATATACTCTTTGTTTTTATTTTCATATTTACTATTGGTCATTTAATTTTTTCTGCAAGTTTCCTTTCTGGCTTATACAGGTACTACCTTCAGATTTCTTCCCACTAATACCATTTTCCAAATTTCTTCATTGTATAACCTCTTTCTTTTTTGTCACCACACTAGTACTTTTCACTGAAGATATTTGTGTCCTTCACTTCGTTCTTGTTGGTTTTATTCATCTTTAGCATCATGAATTATTCTAAATGCTGCAATAGAGTAGCTATGCTACATTTCATATAGTAAAAGTCCCCTTCTGATAAACAGAAACTTGTGTATGCACTACCATAGTCCTGCTTCTAGTTAAAGAAGGAAAAGAATTGTCTTATTTTTTTGTTCATAGATTACATTTTCTCTCTATGTGCTTGATAAAGTGTGATATTCTTTATTGGTTTTGACTATTGATGATTAAAATATTTCATTGTATTTATTAGTTTGAACTTTGTTGTATGGAACTTGCATTAGTTGTACTGTACCAAAATGTTTGTTAGGTAAATTTATATTTTCTAGGACTTTATACAGCTGTTGGATACTTCCACAAGTTGACATTGATGGTAATTTTGATTGATGATCTCCGGCCAATGAAAGATTTTCCAATACAGAAGTGCAAAGAATGTGTTTTTAGTACAAATGGACATTTGCTTGCTGCTGTAAATGAGAATGTAATTCACATTTATTCCTGTATTTCATTTGAAAATATTTTGAACCTGAAAGGCCATAATGGAAAGGTAAATATATATATATATATATATATATATATATATATATATATATATATATATATATATATGAGTTTTCCTTTTGCAATTCTAGATCATTATAAAGCTTAAACAATGCATAATTAATTTCCTTTTAGATTCTTGGACTTTCATGGACAAACACAGATGATAAGTTAATATCTTGTGGAGCTGATGGAGCTATTTATGAGTGGGACATCCTAAAAGGCAACAGGATGAATGAAATTATCATAAAGTCTTGCATGTTTTCTGGGGTGTGTGTTACTTCCAGTGGTGACTATTCATTTAGTGTGGGAACTGATGGACAACTCAGACAAATGAAGAATTCTACCGTAAGTGTGTTAATGTGAAATGGATCTTCCATTCTGTGGCTGTAATGTCTTTATAAACTTGTTAACATATTCAAACTATGTTTCAGGCTTAATCCATTGATATTTATCCTTACAAGCAAACTGAAGTTGAGAGCTATCTCTATGAATTGCTTAATATCTTCACTGTATCAGTATCTCTTGCCTATAGTCAATAATCTTGTAAAGTTATTCTTTAACGTTTCTGGGCTAGAATGAAAGTGTAAACTTTATTCATAGTCTACAGTTTCTTACCAAAATAAATGTTTTGCTTATCATTGTATTTCAGAATATAGAAGAGAGGTACTGGAAGCTATAATATTAGACATGCCATCAGCCATTCCTGGTCAAGTCAGTCAATAAATAAATATCTTGAATCTGGCCAGGGTGTGAAATTAAATTCTGATGCAGCAAAAATTTAAAAATGATAGTGAGTTTCAGTATATGAACTAAAAAAGGAAATATTCCCTAATGTTCTGCAAAGAAATATTATTTAGTTTTTCATTATCCACTATTCATCTACTTAGGCCATCATTTAGGTGACAACAGAATGACACCAAAACCCATAAAGTGATATGGGACTTAGAAAGATATTTGTGGTTATTTAGGACATATGTTGTGGTTATTATTGGCAATACACAGTGCAACAATTACTTGATTTATTGATATTCTCTAAACACATCCAAATACATAGGAATCACATGAAGACAATCCACTTAATGTAGTCCGTAACTGTGTCAGAGACTACCCTCCCCTTCCTCCTCCTCTTCCAAGTGTAGAGCACAGTGGCAAAGGAGGTGGGAATGCCATTGGAGCAATGTTGAGCAGCTGGTGTGCAGGAGTGCTTGATGGAAGTTGAAACATTGGTGAGGGTAGAAGCCAGAGTGAAAAAACAATAGCACACAGTCTTTTTGCCAGGGTAGAGGTGAATAGGGTATCAAACATTAGAACTAGCAGGAGGAGGGGAATGAAGGGTTGTGCCTGGAGTGTGAAGGGCTGGAGAGAGTGATGAGATGTAAGGCAGAGATACCAGGACCAACACCATCTAGAGACAAGGCCTTACAACGTCACACTTACAGGCCGCAGCCACCATCTGACTGGCCGGCTGCTGCGCAACGGTGGGCATGCCCAGTGGCCAGCCAGTAAGCTGGCGGCTGTGGTCTCTAAATGTTACATAGGCACAGCCTGTTGTAAGGTCTTGTCTCTAGGCGGTGTTGCCAGGAATATGGCTGAAACGGTTTAGTGTCCCACAAAGTCTTAAGTTGCTGGAGCCAGGAATATCTGTGCCTGCTTGTTTAAATTTAGGGACACAGTCTTTGGTTTGCCATTCAAAAAATGTTCACAGTGGAGATCCTGTAAGACAGAACCTTGGGTGAGTCTGAATAAGGAGACTCAAGGGTTGTATGGACTGTGTTGTCTCTCAGCATTATGTGCTCATAATGGCGTAAGGAAAGCTCCTAATGTTAAAAATAAATAAATAAATAAAATAAAAATTTAAAAAATACCATGGAGAATTTAATGTACCAATGGAAGTGGAATTTTGAAGCGTGCAATGTGCCTCCAACATGCTTGATGGGAGTAGGGAAGTCCATAGATATAGGTAGAGCTGTGTCTTCTACAAATTCACGAGGAGAATGAGGGTCTTAACAATTATAATTTAAGTCAAAGAGGCTTTTAGCTCATCCTTAAGTGCAATGCAGATCCCCAGAAGCACCCACAGCTGTGTCGGACCATCGTGGAACATAAGGGGAACCAGGGTGTGATGCCAGAATTTGATGAGCCCATTGTTCTGTAGGTGGTTGTATGAAATTTTGTCACACTGCAGAAGTTGCAGAGAATGCCTAATTGCTATGATTCGAGTTTCCTCCATTGGTGCAAAGTTAGGATGACATACATCAAGGTGAAGGCTCAGGCCACTGATTCTATCAAAATATTCACCATTGAAACCTCCTCTACCTATTGAATGACACTATAAATCATGGATAGAATGTATCTGTATGCATTTGAGGGGGAAAGAGAGCCAACAATGTTGAGATGGGCATAGGGAGGCACCCTTATGCAATATCAAACTTAGCTCGCAGCTGTTGTGCATCATGACCCATTTTGGCACATTGACGCACACAAAGTCCAGATTTGACAGTTGTGTTTCACTACTGACCACAAAAATCTCTGACCAGTTTGGTCATAGATTTAATGCCCAAGATTTCCAGGTTGTGTAGACTGAAGAGACAGTTCAGCACAGTGGAATGGGTACAACGGGGTGAATTCCTCAATGGAAATGCCACACAGAAAAATGTAGAAACTTCCAGAATTGTATTGCAAATGAAGAATATCAGTATCCTCAGCTTGAAGGTGAGGCACTTCATAAAAATTTAGGGGGTTGTAATCCTGTTATCGCAAAAGAAGTAATGCCACCAACTTTTTCAGTGCCTTGGATATAATGGGTGTACATTGAATATTGGCAGATGAAGTTATATAAATGGTGAAATGTTGGACCTCAGTATCATCACAAAAGTGTTTTGCAATGGAACATGTATCATTGCGACTTTGTTAGATTCTTGGAAAAGAAATGTAATAGTTTGGAGGTGTGTCACCCACATGTTGCAAAACAGCACCAACTACTAGCATCAGCATGGAGAGAGGTAGGCACATCAGTTGCAGGGTGCACAAGGGCAACAGCCTTGGAGAGCAGATTTCATATTGTGAATGGTGGTCCAAATGAGTTTATGCTTGGCAACAGTATTCTTTCTAGCTAGTGCATCAGTCGGGGAAGTTTGAACTGAAGCAACTTCAGGAAGGTGATGCATGTAGAAATTAACCACCATCATCATCATTAGAGACTGTTTATGTCTTTCAGCGTTCAGTCTGGAGCATAGTACCTCTAATAAAATTCTTCCATGATCCCCTGTTCATTGATAACATTGATGCCTCGTCTGATGTTAAGCCTTCCACTTCAAAATCATTCTTCAAAAAATCTAAGTACTTTCTTCTTTGTCTACCTCGACTCGTCTTACCCTCCGCTGCTGAGCTCAAGAGTCTCTTAGGTAATGTCCCTACCTCCTCAGCCTGTTCACTCTAACTGCTTCATCGATGGTGTTCATTCCCAGTTTTTCTTTGATTACCTCATTATGGCCACTCCCATGTACCACAGAGATTGCCGAGGTGGGGTGGCTTGTGTGCCTCAACGATACAGGTAGCCGTACTGTAGGTGCAACCACAGCGGAGGGGTATCTGTGGAGAGGCCAGACAAATGTGTGGTTCCTGAAGAGGGGCAGCAGCCTTTTCAGTAGTTACAGGGGCAACAGTCTGGATGATTGACTGAGCTGGCCTTGTAACATCAGCTAATGTGGCTTTGCCACACAGCTACTGCGAACGGCTGAAAGCAAGGGGAAACTACAGCCGTCACCTTTCCCGAGGACATGCAGCTCTACTGTATGAACATATGATGGTGGCATCCTCTCGGGTAAAATATTCCGAAGTTAAAATAGTCCCCCATTTGGACCTCCGGGCGGGGACTACTCAGGAGGATGTGTTCATCAGGAAAGACCATACTGGCATTCTACGGGTCGGAGCGTGGAATGTTAGATCCCTTAATCGAGTAGGAAAATTGGAAAATTTAAAAAGGGAAATGGATAGGTTGAAGTTAGATATAGTGGGGATTAGTGAAGTTCGGTGTCAGGATGAAGAGGATTTCTGGTCAGGTGAGTACAGGATTACAAATACAAAATCAGTTGGGGGTATCACAGGAGCAGCATTGATAATGAATAAGAATATAGGAATGTGGGTAAACTACTATGAGCAGCACAGTGATTGCATTATCATTGTCAAGATAGATACGAAGCCAACACCGACAACAGTAGTACAGGTTTATATGCCAACTAGCTCTGCCGGTGATGAGGAAATCGAAGAAATATATGAGGAGCTAAAGGAAATTATTCAGACAATTAAGGGAGAGGAAAACTTAATTGTTATGGGAGACTGGAATTCGGTAGTAAGACAAGGAAGGGAAGGGAAGATAGTAGGTGAATATGGTCTGGGCAAAAGGAATGAAAGAGGAAGCCGCCTAGTAGAATTTTGCATGGAACATAATTTAGGTATAACAAACACCTGGTTCAAGAATCACAAAAGAAGATTGTATACATGGAAGAGACAAGGAGACACCGGGAGATATCAGATAGATTTTATAATGGTAAGACATAGATTTCGGAACCAGGTTTTACAGTGGAAGACATACCCAGGGGCAGATATAGACTCTGACCATAACTTGTTCGTTATGAACTGTAGGCTGAAACTGAAGAAATTACAAAAAGGTAGGAAAATAAGGAGATGGGACCTGGATAAATTGAAGGAACCTGAAGTTCTTAAGATTTTCAGAGGGAGCTTTAGGCAACAATTGACAGAAATGGGGGAAAATAAAACAGTAGAGGAGGAATGGGTAAAATTGAGAGATGAAATAGTGAAGGTAGCAGAGGACAAAATAGGTAGGAAGGCAAGACCTACAAAAAATCCTTGGATATCACAGGAGATACTAAATTTAATCGATGAAAGGAGAAAATATAAAAATGCAGTAAATGAAACAGAAAAAATGGAGTACAGATGACTAAGAAATGAGATTGACAGGAAGTGCAAAATGGCTAAGCAGGAGTGGCTAGAAGCCAAATGCAAATCTGTAGAAGAATGTATAAATAGGGGAAAAATAGATACAGCCTACAGGAAAATAAAAGAAACATTTGGAGATAAGAAAAACAGCTCTATGAATATCAAGGACCTGATGGAAAACCAGTTCTCAGCAAAGATGGGAAAGCTGAAAGGTGAAAAGAGTATATAGAGGGGCTCTACAAAGGAAATGAACTTCGAGACAATGTTGTAGGAAGGGAAGAGGATGTAGATGAAGATGAAATAGGAGATACTGTACTGAGAGAAGAATTTGACAGAGCCCTGAAAGACCTAGGTCGGAACAAGGCCCCAGGAGTAGATGACATACCCTCAGAGCTACTAAAGTCTCTGGGAGAGCCAGCCATGACAAAACTATTTGAATTGGTGTGTAGGATGTATGAGACAGGTGCAATACCCTCAGACTTTAAGAAAAATGTTATAATTCCCATTCCAAAGAAAGCAGGTGCAGACAGGTGTGAAAACTACAGAACCATCAGTTTAACAAGTCATGGTTGCAAAATATTAACACGAAGTATATACAGAAGGATGGAAAAGCTGGTAGAAGCCGACCTCAGGGAAGATCAGTTTGGGTTCAGGAGAAATGTAGGAACACGGGAGGCAATACTCACTTTACAGCTTATCCTAGAAGATAGATTAAGAAAAGGCAAACCTACGTTTCTAGCTTTTGTAGATTTGGAGAAGGCTTTTGACAATGTTGATTGGAATAAACTCTTTCAAGTTCTGAAGCAAGCAGGAGTAAAACATAGGGAGCTTAAGGTTATTTATAACTTGTACAAAAACCAGACAGCGTTGTCAGAGTTGAAGGGCAAGAAAGGAATGCAGTGGTTAGAAAGGGAGTAAGACAGGGTTGTAGTCTTTCTGCATTGTTATTCAATTTGTACATTGAGCAAGCTATAAAGGAAAGCAAGGAGAAATTTGGAGAAGGAATTAAAGTTCAGGGTGAAGAATTAAAAACATTGTGTTTTGCCGATGACATAGTAATTCTGTCAGATACAGCAAAGGACCTGGAAGAGCAATTGAATGGAATGGACAGTGTGCTGAAAGGTGCATATAAGATGAACATTAACAAGAGCAAAACTACGGTAATGGAGTGCAGTGTAAGAAAATCAGGTGATGCTGAAGGAATTAGATTGGGAAACGAAGCAATAAAGGAGGTAGATGAGTTTTGTTACTTGGGCAGTAAAATAACAAATGATGGTCGCAGTACAAAGAATATAAAATGCAGAATGGCGATGGGTAGAAAAGCGTTCTTTAAAAAGAGAAATCTCTTAACTTCGAATATTGATTTAAGCCTAAGGAAGTCCTTTCTGAAGGCATTTGTATGGAGTGTTGCCTTGTATGGGAGTGAGACATGGACGATAAACAGTGCGGACAGGAAGAGGATTGAGGCTTTTGAAATATGGTGCTACAGAAGAATGCTGAAGATTAGGTGGGTGGATCGTGTAACTAATGAGGAGGTACTGAACAGAAATGGGGAGAAAAGAAATTTCTGGCATACCTTGACTAAAAGAAGGGATAGATTGGTAGGACACATTCTTTGACATCGAGGAATTGTGAATTTAGCGTTGGGGGGAAGTGTGTGGGGTAAAAATCGCAGAGGAAGACCAAGAGATGGATACAGTAAGCAGATTCAGAAAGATGTAGGTTGCCGTTCTTATGTGGAGATGAAGAGTCTTGCCCAGGATAGGGTATTGTGGAGAGCTGCATCAAACCAGTCTCCGGACTGAAGACCACAACAACAACACACCTCATTATGGACACCCTCCTGCCATTGTTCCCATCTTTTAGCACCTGAAATCTTCCTTGTTACTTTCATATATGTAACCTCTACCTCAGGAATAACGTAATCTGTATCCAGCTTTCACTCCCATACAACAAAGTTGGACGAAAGATGGAGTAGTGCACTGCTAACTTAGTCTTGGTACTTACTTTCCTTCTTGCAGAAGAGAGTAGATCATAGCTGAGCACTCAATGCATTAGCTTTTCTACATCTGGATTCCAGTTCTTTCACTGTAAGAAAATGCAACTTGAAACTGTCTACCTGTTATAACTTTGTTCATCCTATTTGGCTCTCAATCTGTTTAAACCTCTTTCCCACAGACATTACTTTCATTTTGGAGATGCTGATCCTCATGTCATAAACCTTACACCTCTAATCGAACTCTGGAATATTAGTTTGCAACCTTACAATTGAATATGCCATTACAACTAAGTCATTGGCATATGTGAGACTGCTTATTTTGTTTTCATCTATTTTAATCCCACCCTGCCAGTCTACTGTTTCAAGCTACTATCCACAAATAGTATGAACAATAGTGGTGACAGGTTACAGCCTAGTCTTACTTCTGAAACTGCCCTGAACAATGAGCTTAATTTGCTGGCTACTCTAACTGCTGCCTGACAGTCTATGTAGAGCCCTTTAATTTCCTACAGAAGTTTGCCTCCTACTCCATAATCTTGTAGAAATCACAATAACTTCCTCCTAGGAACACAGTCATAAGTCTTTCCTAGATGTATAAAACATAGATTCAATTCCCAGTTCCACTCGTAGCAATTCTCCATTATCTGCCTTAAGCTAAAGATCTGGTCCTGACAGCCTCTAAGAAACCTAAACCCACACTGATTTTCACCTAACTTGTCCTCAACTAATACACGCACTCTCATTTCAACAATACTTGAGAATATTTTGCCTACAATGCTAACTAAAGAAATACCTTGATAGTTGTTACAATCTTTTCTGTTTCCATGTTTGAAAATTGGCATGATTATCGCTTTCGTCCAGTCAGATGGAACCTGTCCAGATACCCACACCTTCTCAGTTATCCTGTGTAACCATCTGAGACCTGAGATTCCACTGTATTTGACGAATTCCGGCTTAATTTCATCCACCCCAGCCACTTTATTGCACTGCAATCTATTAACCATTTCCTCCACTTCCTCAAATGTGATCCTATTTCCAACATCATTCCTATCACATTCTACCTCAAAATCTGACACATCATTGACTGTTTCACCTACATTGAGCAATTCTTCGAACCCCCCCCCCCCCCCCCCCCATCTGCTCAAGGCATCAACAGGATTGACTAGTACTTTTCCTGCCCTGTCCAAAACACTTGTTAATTCCTTCTTCCTTCCCTTTCAAAGACTGTTAATTACATTCCAGAGTGGTTTTCCTGCAGCTTGACACAGAGTTTTAAGCTTATTTCCAAAGTCTTACCATGATATCTTCTTGGAGTCTGCAATTATTAATTTGGGTTTGTTTCTTTCTTCAACATAACTTTCTCTGTCCATCTGATTTCTAGTATGGAGCCATTTTTAAATGCCTTCTCTTTCATTTTACAGGCTGCCTTGACTGTGTCATTTCACCAAGCTCTCTGCTTCTTCCTGCCTCCACACACTACTGTAGCAAGACATTCTCTAGCTACTTTTAGTAGAGTGTCCCTGTACCTTGGCCATTACTCTTCCAGTGACTGTTGTTGTTGTTGTTTAGAGGGGACTAAACTACTTGGTCATCAGTACCCCAGTGACTGTAAATGACTACATTCAACCAACTGGTACCTATCTGAGATCATTGTTATGTATTTGTGCCTAATTTATTTGTCTTGAAGCTTCTCCATTCTTATCCTTCTACATATGGACCTGACTTTCTGCTCTTTTGGCCTCACGAAACCAATTTCGCTGCAGTTTAATAATGATCAGTGTCATCAAAGAACCCACCGAAAACACGTCCTTCACTGTCTTCCTGAATTACTGGTCTGTTATTCTATAGTCAATGACAGATCTGGTTCCCCTTCCCTCCCAAGTATACCAGTGAATGTTCTTAGCTTAAAAAAAGGGTTAGTGATAACTAAGCCCAAACTGAAACAGAAGTCCAAGAGCTGTTTTCCATTCTTATTGGCCTACATATCCTCTCCAAACTTACCCATAATCTTTTCATACACTTCTGTTTGATTTCCTGTCCTGGTGTTGAAATCACCCATTAGCAAAACACTATCCTAACAACTACATCACTAAGTGCATTGTAAAATCTGTCCATCTCATCTTAATCTGTCCCTTCACAGGGCGAATACACTGACACAATCCTAATTTTCTTGCTGAAGATAGCCAAATCTATCCACATCAGTCGTTCATTTACAATACCTTCTTGCAATTATTCTGGGTTCAATTGTTTTTCTGATGTAAAGCCCTGCACCCCACTGGGCTCTTCCAGCTTTGACTCCTGAGAAGTAGACTTTGTATTCTCCGACTTTGTCCACTTGATCTCTCCGTACTCTAACGTCACTAACAGCTAAAATATCTAACCCCTTCTTACCTGAAGCCTCTGCCAGCTCTACCTTCTTCCCATAGTAATCCTCATTGATATTAATAACTCCCCATCTCATTGCAGATCATTTGCCAAGTATATATATATATATATATATATATATATATATATATTTCCTCTCCCTCATCATTTCCTTTTCCCTCTCCTTCCCTTCTGCCTGAAGAAGCAACTGAGTTGCGAAAGCTTGCGTTTGTGTGTGTGTGTGTGTATTCATTTATTTATTTGTTATGCTGTTACACCTGTGCTCCTTCGCCTTGTGAGTAATCTTTGTCTATTTTATATATATATATATATATATATATAAAATAGATGAAGTACACTTACCAGGCGAAGGGGCACAGGCAGTGATAGCAACAAATAAACACAAAGGCACACACACACACACACAAACGCAAGCTTTCGCAGCCTAGCTGCTTCGTCAGGCAGAAGGGAAGGAGAGGGAAAAGGAAAGGGAAATGATGAGGGTTTTAAGGGAGTGGATAAGCAGTCAATCCAATCCCGGGACAGGAAAGACTTACCTTGGGGGGGAAAAAAGGAGGGTAAACAAATACACACACACCCACACATTTACACAGACGCAAGTACACTTAGGCAGACATACTGTAGAACTCTAGAAAGCAAAGAAGTTAGAAGTTAGACAGAGATGCCACTTGAGGCAGAGGCTCTGTCCAGAGAACCAAGGCAAAGATATTAAGATGGTGGGTGGGAATTCGAATTTAGCAGAGGTTGAGACCAGGTGGGCAATGGAAGGAGAGAATATGCTGAAGGGCTAGTTCCCATCTCCGGAGTTCTGAAGGATTGGTGTCAGTGGGAAGTATCCAGATAACCCGGACGGTGTAGCACTGTGCCAAGATGTGCTGGCCGTGCATCAAGGCGTGGGTGCTGTCGCAAGTGGCTCTGCCCTTGATTGTGTACACCCTCCGGGTCACGGGACTGGAGTAAGTGGTGGTGGAAGGGTGCATAGGGCAGGTTTTACAACGGGGCCAGTTACAAGGGTAGGAGCCAGAAGGTAGGGAAGGTGGTTTGGGGATTTCATAGGAATGGACTAGGAGATTATGGAGGTTAGGTGGGCGGTGGACAGACACTCTCAGAGTGGATCTCATTTCGGGGCAGGATTTTAGGAAGTCATATCCTTGCTGGAGAGCCACATTCAGAGTCCGCTCCAGTCCTGGAAAGTATCCGGTGACGAGAGGGGCACTTCTGGGGTTCTGTTGAAGGTTCTGAATTTGGGGGTATGAGGAATTCAAAGTAAAAAGCTTTTTACAAATGTCTGTCTAGGTGTGTTTGCGTTTCGATATGTCTGAGTGTGTGTGTGTATTTGTTTACCTTCCTTTGTTTCCCCTATGGTAAGTCCTTCCACTCCTGGGATTGGAATGACTCCTTTTCCACTTCCTTAAAACCCATATCCTTCCCTTTTTCCTCCCCTTTTTTCCTCTTTTCCTGAAGAAGCTGCCTTTGGTGGTGAAAGCTTGTATGTGTGTTTGTGTGTGATTTTATTTGTTTCTATCAACGAGCCGGTCCTTTTGGTAAGTCATCTCTTAACTATTTTTTATTTTTGTTTATCCCACCGGGAAAGTTTCCCTCTATCATCAATTTTTATATATATAAGACATTGTTGATAAATCTGAAGCATTGAATTAAAATTGTGGTGCGGCTGGGAATCGAAACCGGACCTCCATGCTTACTAGGCAGACGTCTTAACCGTTAGACTACCACACCACTAACGACTAAGGCGCCTCGGAATAGTCTATGTATGATTTCCCTCCACAACACAAACTTTAATTCAGCTTCTTTGTTCCAAAGATAATTGCCACTACTGCCAAGGCTCTCCATGCAGCGGAATAGCACCTCAGCAATGGACATGGTGGAACAATCCTGTTACGGTGATATAAATATCAATTAAATACAATGAAAGAATCCCTGAGGCGGATTTACATCTCAAATATCTCAAAGACATTATTGATAAATCTGAAGCATTGAATTAAAATTTGTGGTGCGGCCGGGAATCGAACCCTGACCTCCATGCTTACTAGGCAGACGTCTTAACCGTTAGACTACCACACCACTAACAATTAAGGCGCCTCGGAATAGTCTATGTAAGATTTCCCTCCACAACACAACACACCACAAATTTTAATTCAATGCTTCAGATTTATCAATAATGTCTTTGACATATTTGAGACGTAAATCCATCTCAGGGATTCTTTCATTGTATTTAATTGATATTTATATCACCGTAACTGTGGTCAGTGGTAACTACACTGTCGAATCAACAAAACTGAGTCCGGCAGCTTTAGCGCTGTTAACGCTGCGGCACTCGTGGCAGCTGGCACTGGACTGACTGAAAACGAGCTTAGTAATGGTCTCTGACTTGTTTTGAAATACACCGGTCAAAGACGAAGACTAAACACAACGGTATTTATCAACTACGATAGAATAAACTATTAAAACAGTAGTACAAACGAAATCTGCAAGTACACGGGAATAAACCTCTTAAAACAGTACTACCAAAAATGAACTAGACTGGCAAATTAAATTTGTCACAAATTAAATTCAGATACTTAGCGCTGTTAACGCCGCGACACTGGTGACAGCTGACTGACGGTGTAGCACTGTGCCAAGATGTGCTGGCCGTGCACCAAGGCGTGTTTAGACACAGGGTGATCCTCGTTACCAACAAACACTGTCTGCCTGTGTCCATTCATTCGAATGGACAGTTTGTTGCTGGTCATTCCCACATAGAACACTTCACAGTGCAGGCATGTTAGTTGGTAGATCACATGGGTACTATCGCAAGTGGCTCTGCCTTTGGTAGTGTACACCTTCCGGGTTACGAGACTGGAGTAAGTGGTGCTGGAAGGGTGCATAGGGCAGGTTACAAGGGTAGGAGCCAGAAGGTAGGGAAGGTGGTTTGGGGATTTCATAGGTGTGGACTAGGAGGTTACGGAGGTTAGGTGTACGGCGGAAAGACACTCTCGGTGGAGTAGGAAGGATGTCATGAAGGACGGATCTCATTTCAGGGCAGGATTTAAGGAAGTCATATCCTTGCTTGAGAGCCACATTCAGAGTCCGCTCCAGTCCCGGAAAGTATCCGGTGACAAGAAGGGCACTTCTGGGATTCTTCTGTTGAAGGTTCTGAATTTGGGGGGTGAGGAAGTGGCTCTGGCAATTTGTTTCTCTACCAGATTAGGAGGATAGCTGCGGGATGTGAAAGCTGTTATTAGGTTATTAGTGTACTGGTTCAGAGCTTCAGGACTGGAGCAGACCTGTTTGCCACGAAGACCTAAGCTGTAAGGAAGGGAATGTTTGATGTGGAATGGATGGCAGCTGTCATAATGCAGGTACTGTTGTTTATTGGTAGGTTTGATGTGGACGGATGTGTGGAGTTGACTGTTGGACAGATGGAGGTCAACATCAAGGAAAGTGGCATGGGATTTGGAATAGGACCAGGTGAATTTGATGGGACCAAAGGAGTTGAGGTTGAAGAGGAAATTCTGGAGTTCTTCTTCACTGTGTGTCCAGATCATGAAGATGTCATCAATGAATCACATTGGGTTGACAGGCTTGGGTATCCAGGAAGGCTTCCTCTAAGCGTCCCATGAATAAGATTGCGTACGTGGGGGCCATCCTGGTTCCCATGGCTGTTCCCTTTAGTTGTTGGTATGTCTGGCCCTCAAAAGTGAAGAAGTTGTGGGTTAGGATGAAGCTGGCTAGGGTATTAAGGGAAGAGGTTTTAGGTAGGGAAGTGGGTGGTCGGCGTCAAAGGAAATACTCCATCGCAGCAAGGCCCTGGGTATGTGGGGTATTTGTGTATAAGGAAGCGGCATCAATGGTTACAAGGATGGTTTCTGGAGGTAACAGGCTGGGTAAGGATTTCAGGTGATCAAGGAAGTGGTTGGTGTCTTTGATGCAGGATGGGAGACTGCACATGATGGGTTGAAGGTGTTGGTCTACGTAGGCAGAGATTCGTTCTGTAGGGGCTTGGTAACCGGCCACAATCTGGCGGCCGGGATGATTGGGTTTGTGAATCTTGGAAGTAGGTAGAAGTTGGGGGTGTGGGGTGTCGATGGGGTCATGAGGTTAATGGAGTTAGGTGAAAGGTTTTGTAGGGGGCCTAAGGTTTTGAGGTTTCCTTGAAGCTCTGTCTGGACATCAGGGATGGGATTGCCATGAAAGACTTTATATGTGGTACTGTCTGAAAGCTGATGCAGTCCCTCAGCTACATACTCCCGCCGATCAAGTACCACGGTCGTGGATCCCTTGACAGCTGGGAGAATGATGATGGAATGGTCAGCCTTCGGATCACGAATAGCTCGGGATTCAGCTGCAGTAATGTTGGGAGTAGGATTAAGGTTTCTCAGGAACGACTGGGAGGCAAGGTGGGAAGTAAGGAATTCCTGGAAGGTTTGAAGAGGGTGATTTTGAGGAAGAGCAGGTGGGTCTCGCTGTGATGGAGGACGGAACTGTTCTAGGCAGGGTTCAATTGGAATGATGTCTTGGAGGGCTGGGTCATTAGGAGTAGGATTATTTTTATTTGTGGCAAAGTGGTATCTCCAGCAAAGACTACGAGTATAGGAGAGTAGATCTTTGACGAGAGCTGTGTGGTTGAATTTGGGGGTAGGACTAAAGGTGAGGCCTTTGGATAGGACAGAGGTTTCAGATTGGGAGAGAGGTTTGGAGGAGAGATTGATTACTGAATTAAGATGTTGTTGTTCCGGATTGTGTGAATTGGAGTTTTGAGGTTTATTGGGGAGAGGAGTTGGGAGTGGGAGGTTGAGTAGATGGGAGAGACTGGGTTTGTGTGCAATAAGAGGAGGTTGAGATTTATTGGATAGGTTGTTGAGGGAGAGAGTATTGCCCTTCCGGAGGTGGGTGACCAGGAGATTGAATAGTTTTTTGAGGTGGTGGGTGGCATGTTGTTCTAATTTGCGGTTGGCCTGAAGGAGGATGTTCTGAACAGCAGGTGTGGATGTGGGAAAGGAAAGACTGAGGATTTTGATTAGGAATAGGAGTTGACAGGTGTCTTCATTAGCGGAGTTGATGTGTAGGTTAAGGATTAGGCGGGTGAGGGCTATGGATTGTTCAGTTTGGAATTGGTATAGGGTGGGATGAAAGGATGGGTTACAGCCAGAGATGGGAACTTCTAGTGTGAGGCCCTTGGGAGTGATTCCAAATGTCAGACAAGCCTGCATAAAAAGAATGTGGGAGCGTAATTTGGCTAGGGAGAAAGCAGGTTTTCGGAGGGAATGTACATAAAACTGGATGGGGTTGTTATAGAGATGTTGTGAGGGAGGCATAATATATGGATGAAGGAGGAGTGGGAAATATGGGCTATGTAATAGGCTGCAATGAACAAATTAAAAATAAAAATATGTATAAAAAATTTACATATCAGGAGGGAGATGAATGTGGACAGTAATTCAGGAAAGAAAGGAAATAGGAAAAGTTTTTAAAAATTTGTTGTTGATACTGTGGTCACTTTTAGTTATCAACAACGTAGTATAAAAGGGTTGGGTAGTGCTATGGCATGAAAAAATGGTTTAAGGAAGGTGAAAATTGGAAAAAGTACGAGAAAATCGCATAAGAATGCAAGGAAAATGTCTAAATAGGATTGGTCATATGGTAGCAGATTACGATTTTGAGGCTGAAATAGTCTGACGAAGGAAAAGTGGAATCAAAACCAACTGAAAGTTGCTGAAATATGATCTGAAAAGTATTAAACACGGACAGAATTGTGGAAAAACGAGAATGGAAGCAATCGTAAGGTAACTAAGAAATGCCAAAAATGGTTATAAACAATAAAGAAACTATTGTTAGGAAAGAGTGTTTACGATTTTAAACGAGAAAATTGAATGAGTTGAATGAGCCGCGTGTTTCAGATGGAAGCAGGAGTAATGAAAGTGGTAAATATCAAAACAAACATACTAATAGGAAAAGGTTTGGAAGAAAACGTATTGTTGTAAAAATTAGCGAACTATGAACAGTAAACAAAGAAGAGAATGTAGAAAGGAACTGATATGTAAAGTGTAAATAAATGAATAAATAAATAATGGATAATAAAAGTAAAAACAAAAACCAAAGGGAAAGTAAGATGACACAAAAGATTTTGAAAAGTAACAGAGCAATAACAGAAGTAATTGTTGAATTCAAATATATGATACGAATATTAAGACGAAAAATTCCTAGCAGGAAAAATTAAATATAAAAAATAAATAAATGAATACACACACACACACAAACACACACACACACACACACACACACACACACACACACACACAAACGCAAGCTTTCGCAACCCAGTTGCTTCTTCAGGCAGAAGGGAAGGAGGGGGAAAAGGAAATGATGAGGGTTTTAAGGAAGGCGGTAAGGAGCCATTCCAATCCCGGGAGAGGAAAGACTTACCTTGGGGGGAAAAATGGAGGGTAAACAAATGCACACACACCCACACATTCACACAGACACAAGTACACCTAGGCAGACATACTGTAGAAAGCAAAGAAGTTAAGAAGTTAGACAGAGATACCACTTGAGGCAGAGGCTCTGTCCAGAGAACCGATGCAAAGATGTTAAGATGGTGGGTGGGAATTCGAATTTAGTGGAGGTTGAGACCAGGTGGGCAACGGGAAGAGAGAATATGCTGAAGGGCTAGTTCCCATCTCCGGAGTTCTGAAGGATTGGTGTCAGTGGGAAGTATCCAGATAACCCGGACGGTATAGCACTGTGTCAAGATGTGCAGGCCGTGCACCAAGGCGTGTTTAGACACAGGGTGATCCTCGTTACCAACAAACACTGTCTGCCTGTGTCCATTCATGCGAATGGACAGTTTGTTGCTGGTCATTCCCATATAGAACGCTTCACAGTGTAGGCATGTCAGTTGGTAGATCATGTGGGTACTATCGCAAGTGGCTCTGCCTTTGATCGTGTACACCTTCCAGGTTACGGGACTGGAGTAAGTGGTGGTGGAAGGGTGCATAGGGCAGGTTTTACAATGGGGGTGGTTACAAGGGTAGGAGCCAGAAGGTAGGGAAGGTGGTTTGGGGATTTCATAGGGGTGGACTACTAGGTTACGGAGGTTAGGTGGGCGGCGGAAAGACACTCTCGGTGGAGTAGGAAGGATGTCATGAAGGACGGATCTCATTTTGGGGCAGGATTTAAGGAAGTCATATCCTTGCTGGAGAGCCACATTCAGAGTCCGCTCCAGTCCCGGAAAGTATCCGGTGACAAGAGGGGCACTGCTGGGATTCTTCTGTTGAAAGTTCTGAATTTGGGGGGTGAGGAAGTGGCTCTGGCAATTTGTTTCTCTACCAGATTAGGAGGATAGCTGCGGGATGTGAAAGCTGTTATTAGGTTATTGGTGTACTGGTTCAGAGCTTCGGGACTGGAGCAGATCCGTTTGCCACGAAGACCTAAGCTGTAAGGAATGGAACGTTTGATGTAGAATGGATGGCAGCTGTCATCATGCAGGTATTAATAGGATACCATTCAATCAGTCTCTGTATGTTGATATCCTGTTCATTTTTGTTATCATAGTGGTAAAAAGCATTAAATATTCCAGCCTCTCTTCTCATTGCAATTTACTAAAGCGCTGTTGTTTGCACCTAAAACGAACACACGAGGGAAAATCAGTGTCAGCCACCAATTAAGTAATTGAAACTTCAGTATCAATAATGATTCAAATTTATTTTATGGAAGTGAAATAGTTGGACATAATATTTAGGTAAAAACGATTATTTCTGTCATACTTACAGGGAGGTCATTTACTTCTCTGAGGAACTGCCTTTCCTGCATAGCTTGTATATGCAGTACCATTAACTCTTGTTCACTTTACTTTATTCCTGGTGTAATTTTCTGCTTTGCGCTGACATTTCTTTCTTGCTATAACTTCATTATCCATGATGCAAATACGTTTATGAACACAACAAGAAAAAGATATGTGCAGCACAACAACTACAAAGGCCATGTCGTCAACAGCAGTGGTCAATATCCATGCCACAAAAAAAAAAAAAAAAAAAAAAAAAAAAAAAAAAAAAAAAAAAAAAAAAAAAAAAAGGCACCAACCAACCTTGACATCTGATCTCTGGCGCTGATAGACATTCCTTGTTGAAACGCCCTAACTGCAGTACTAAGTTCCTTTCAACATGGAATAACTAACCTGATGATTATTTAATGGCATTTCCACTGCCAGAACGTGGTTCCTTTCAACAACAAAACATGTGTGTTTCTTATTAGAATGCAAGTCATGCTAAAACGAATTTGTCAAACAAGTGGTCTTAGTGCCTTTCAAGAACAAGGGGTTCAATTGGTATGTCAATAATGGAGGACAGACAAGAACTGACCTTAAAGACATTTATTGAACTGCTGATAGGCATGAAAAATAAACAATCACATTCACACAACATACATTTTCTGCTATGGCTTTCATCAGAAAAAGAAGCACATACATTCACACAATCAGTCAGACAACTATACACAACAGTTACAATCTCTGGCCACTCCAGCCCTACAAGCATCTTGACAGTGAGTGAGGGGGATGAGGAATGGGATGGATACCGGGTAAGTGTGTGGATGGAAAGTTCTGTTTTGCATGATGAATTCTAAAAGCTCTGATAGGTGGGAATGTGAAGACCCAAATTGGAGGGATACAGGCTAATGAATTGAAAATGGTCGAGGGAAGAGGGAAATGATTATGTTTTCACTGGTGTATCAATAGTATTACAGTTCCAGTTTGGTATTATGGAATGAGGATAGGGTTTAATCCCCAATAATCAACACCACATACAATTTTTCACTTTATTCAAGTAGCAAGTACAAAGTTCAGACTGAGACTAAGGAAAAAATGGTGTTACCACTCAAACATGTTGTGTGCCACCGAAGAACATGGGTCATATATGTATAAGTACACTTTGTGTAGTTCAGGGGGTGAGGCGACCTCCACATCAACTGGGGTGAGCCAAACCCTGATGATGACTGACAGCTCCACAGTTTTAGCTGGCTAGAGGGGTCAGAGGTCAGGATCAGCGAATCGTGGATTCTCTGATGGCGAAGCCCTGCATGTGGCATGGGCGTTGCTATAATCGGGTGAGGCAAGGGCAGCTGGGCTGATTAGCTTAGGGAGCATACATTAGCACTTCACATGATGGCAACACAAGAACACTCACAATATCAACTGCCTGGGAAGCTTGAAGCATTTTAATAGCTGAAATGGCCAGAGTGGTGGAGGGAGACGAATTTGCAGTCATACACTCATAGGATGACCAATAAATCCAAGGACCAGGCCAGAGGTACCAGGATGGTGTACTCCAGATCTGGTGCTTGAGGAAGGGGTAAGTGGCTGAAACCTCGGAAGGGGGAGGTGGGGGACATGGGGGTTAATCACATCAGAGAGGAAGTTGCGACACTTGGAGTACCAGGGGTGTTCGAACTCGAGCATTTGTGGCTCAAAGAGTGAGCGCTAGTCTAAAAATGTTCAAATGTTTGTATAGTTTATGGGACTTAACTACGGGGTCATCAGTCCCTAAACTTACAAACTACTTATGAACTACTTACGAACTAGGACGGCACAAATATCCATGCCCGAGGGGGGATTCGAACACCCGACCGTAGTGGCCGTACAGACCGTGACTGGAGCACCTTAGCCCCCTCGGCCACCGCGGCCGGCAGCGCTAGTCTGTTGGCACTGAGTTTTATTGCTTGATTGGGAGCAAGGGGAGTTCTGACTGGAGGTAATGCTTGTACCCGACAGGCTGCAACATGCATGTGAGTTGTGTGGAGCAATTGTAAATCCTCAACAAAAGGAGAGCCAGTAGACGGCTTGATAAGGGCCGGCTTGACCTGGTTGGTCAACTGTGTGATAGGGGGAACTTTTAAAAAGAAAGACCATAATGTTCTGTGCCCACTGGAGGACATGATGGGGGGGGGGGGGGCAGAGTATGGCAGCTGTAGTGATGGCCTGGCCATATTGTCTCGAGACATTTCAGACTCTCAAGAGTTGAGGGTGAGCAGAATGTGTGGACATGGTGGAGTATGGCTTGCTGGGGTAAGTGGCTGAATCCTCAAATAATGAAGTTGCATGCTGTCGAGGAAGGGGGGTATCTCAGCAGTTGTAGGCTATGGGGTGGGGTTGACTATCTCACCCAGCAGGACCAAAGATTTTCCATAAATGAACTGTGCCTTGGAGGACCTCTTTGTAAGTAGTGCGGAATCAGAGAAGCACAAAAGGTAAAGCCTTGGTCCAGAGGGTATCATAGCAGTTGAGGGCTACTTCAAGATTCCTATGCCACTGCTCAACCAGAACATTACTCTGAAAGTGGCAAGCAGTACTATGGATATGCTAGATGTCACAAAGTGCACAGATACCGTTGATTAGAACCAACTGAAACTGTTGACCCTGATGTATCATGATGACAGCAGGACACCCAGAATGTGCAATCAAAGAGTGGATGAATGCATGGGCCACCATTTCGACTGTGATGTTCGGAGCGGCCTATACACACCGGGTCATCTGGTCAATAGCTAGCCATTGGCCACCAAATCTATGCGTACATGTTGGAAGTGTCCAGCTGGAATGGGAAAGCTGTCAAGAGGTAGCGTAATGTGTCTGGTTGTTTTGTTCTGCTGGCATGGGATGCAACCTTGTGCCAAAGCGTGTGTTTCACATTGCACTATACGAAATGTTCTGTCACTAATCAGGTCAATGCTCTGACTCCTGGATGTGCTAAATTATGTAGTTAGTTGAAAACTTCTCATTCAAGTGAACAGGCAATGAAAGGGCAAAGTGTTCCCATAGATTCGTCGCACCAAAGTTCACCCACAGTTCCAGGGAAGGAGGTAAGAATCGCTTTCAGTGAGGAACTGTGATCTGAGATTAGCTGCATAGTCATCAGCTGATGGAAGGGTCGCTGGTTGGAGATCTCAAGAAGAGTAGAGATTGCATTTATTATTGATAAGAAATCAGCCAAGACATTGTCTGCTCTTTTAATGTGTCACATGTGCATGGTGAGTTGTGCAATGTTAAAGTGCCGGAACCTGTGAAGCGGTGAGTCGGCGGGTGGGTTTCAGATAGGAGCAGCAAGAGATTTGTGATAAGAAAGCACGTTGAAGCCCTCAACAGTGGAGCAGAAGTGTTTAATAGCTTTGTACACAGTGAGTAATTTGTGGTCAAAGGAGGAGTACTTTCTCTGTACTTCGTTCAGATTTTTAGAGAAGAACTGGAGCGTCAAGAAGTTGCTGTCAATAATTTGGCTGAGGACGGCACCAGTATCTGTGTTACTTACATATATTATTATTAAAAGTTTGTCATTTGAATGAGGATGAGTCTTGGTAGCTGCCTTAGTCAAAAGTGTCTTTGAGTGCCATAAAAACTTCTGTCATTGTGGCGGTCCTCTGAACGGGGTATGTACCAGAGTTGTTCTTCCCTGCCAGTGCGTCTGTCCAGGGAGCTTGTAATCAGCTGTGCCAGGTAGAGGGCAAAGGTATTAAGTTATGTTGCGTAGAAAGCGCCTACATTCCTTGAAGATCTCTGAGAGAGGTAGCTCAGAAATGGTATTAATGTTTTTGAGTGGTGGTGAAATACCAGCTACAGAGACAATGAACACGGGAAAGATCACAGTAGTTTGTGTTAATTGAAGTTTACTAGAATTGGTCTCTATGCCAGCTGCAGTGAGGGTTTGCAACACTATCTTTACATGTTACTTGTTTTCATCGACCAACTTACTAAACACAAGTTTGTTGTCCAGGTAACATTTGGCAATGTTTTATCAATGAAGTTTTGTTTCACTAAAAGTTTGAGCTGCATTCTTAAGTCCAAATGACATAAAGCCATACTGAAATAATCCAGTTGCGGTCATGATGGCAGTTTCCTCAATGTCTTCAGGGATCCTTCAGAATGTGGTGATAAACATGTTTGCAGTCTATTGCAAAAAACCTTTGGTTCCTGACAGAGCGTGCATGAAGTCTAAAATGTTCAGTATGGTATAATTGTCCATTATAGTCCTGGAATTAAGCTTTCCATAATCACTGCACATACGCCAAGTACCATAGTCTTCTCAACTAAATGAATGGGTGAAGACCAGTTATTGGTCTTTGTCAACTGAATGAATGGGTGAACACCAATTATTGGAATAACGTTCTTACACACCAGCTTCTAAAAGTTTGGCGATCTGTTATTTCAACACAGCAAGCTTATCCAGGTGAAGTCTTCTAGGTTTACTTGAGATCAGAGTGCCTTTTGTGAGATGTACTTTGTTTGCTTTGTCGCTAGTAATGACAGAAATGTTTGTCAT
The DNA here is from genome assembly GCA_026315105.1 of Locusta migratoria. Taxonomy (NCBI): domain Eukaryota; kingdom Metazoa; phylum Arthropoda; class Insecta; order Orthoptera; family Acrididae; genus Locusta; species Locusta migratoria. Next base: position 763,969,173 of record CM048744.1, on the reverse strand, counting down.
TCTGTATGGATCAGTTTGCTTATAGATGGATTGACACAGAGGTGATGTCACACAAGGTGAGGTATGGGCATGGGGCTTGGAGAGGGGCATGGAGCCCAAAGTTGCCTGAGACAGTAGCGTGTCAGCGGGAGTTCAAGGTGATGCCAGTTGCTGCTTGGATTAGAGATGGGCAAAACTGATCTTTTCCGAGATCGGATCAGAAATAGTCACACACTGGAATGAACTAGTTCTTTTTCATGACTCACTGACTCACCAACTGATAAAAAACATAAAACAATGGCTTATTTTTTTTTTTTTTTTTTTTTTTTTTTGCCACTATATCTTTTTTATCTGATTTGGCAATATTGTGAAAGAAGAAAGAAGAGGAGTAATTTTATTGTAAGTCCTTAGTAGTTTCAAGAATTAAAATTTGTTAATTACAGCTACCTTAAATCTTATAAATGGTATAACAGCATTTAGATATTTTTGCAGGTGAAACAATTCGAAAAATAAAAAAATGATTATTTTTATACTTTTATTCAAAAAATACAATACTTTGCAGAATACAGTGATACTAGTTCCATATTTATAAAGTGATTAGTTTGAACAAGATGAATGAAATGTGATACATAGCGAGAGCTCCGTGCAGGAAGGGGCAACTGCCGCAGCTAAATTTCCGTGAACACTAAGGCCGTGTCCTACATGAGCAACAAGAGCAAGCGACAGCACATGACATTCAGTCATGTGACACAGCAGCTACAAGTGGCAACATTCAGTGACACAGCTGGGTGTCCTATGTGAGCGTGACAGATTCTCGATACAAGATGGCCGCTAGAAGCGATCACCCGTTTCTAAAGTCTGACACCCATAAACAGTAGAATAATGATAGCTCCAGAGTAAGGCAATAAAGTTTTATTTAATTTAGAAAATAAGGGGGTAAAAAGAGTGTTGTGTATTAAATTTACAAAGTGAGGGATGTTTGTGGATTAACTTCAAATACGACAATAAGACTCTAAGATCTCCAGCCAAATTCTTTGAAAATACTATTACGAGTACAGATACTTTGATTATGTCATTGGTGAGTATTTATTTTGTGAGTACAAACCAGCAACAACTGAATAAATATGAAGAGAGTCTTACCAAAAGAAATCATTAGGTAAATCATTTAAAACTGCGCTTATACTCTTACAGTCGCCATAGTACAGGGGTTGCGTTCTGGTCTCCTAATTGTAAGTTTTTTGGTTGCTGGTACGATTTCTGTTCCATCTTATATTTTAATTCCTGTAACTACAACCCTTTCACCTGTTATTTGTGCTAAGTTTTTAAGTGCTTGCCAATATAGTTTATCTTTAATTGCAAACACACATATCCCACTCTACCAAACACATTAAATTCCTAATGAAACATTATATCAAGATATTTTACTCAGAACCGTAATTTTACACACATCTTGTTTGACATCCTAGTGTTCTCTATCTGTCTGCTGGGAAACAGGTTTGTTGTTACTGTCAAAGATTTGATGCCAGCAGCCAAAATTTCATACAGACATATTCCCTAAACTGAATGGTTTCAGAGATAGAAAACATTAATGTATATTGTTATTTTCTTTGTTATTTGGTATATAGTCATTGCTTTCAACATGCCAAAATAGTGTAGATGAAGAAAAGATGCATAATTTGATACAGGTCACTTGTCTATCAAGTCATGAAACTGTGTGATATGAGCTTACAAAATCTATCTAAGCAACAGAGCATGTACATTGCACAAGACTTTGTCTCTCTTGCTCTCTTCATGCAAACTACAAGTTTTAGAGAAAAAATGAGTAGGACCATTTTTGCAGAATTTTCATATAGTTTAATTTTGTACAGTAACGCATTTTTGCTACTAACGGCAGATTTCCTGTCTTCAATAAAAATGTATAAAAGTAACATTAAATAAAAACATTTTATCTCGAAAACTATTTGGAAAAGGACATTTGTCTATATGACATTTTCTATTGCTTCAGATGATCGTGTCTGTAAGTGACCTGCAAGCTTTATCAGAACGCCTGGAGTTGAGAGAACAGAGTGATGTGTGGAGTCGCTTTGTGACATGCCATGCGATTTGCCAGAGAAGTGGGACGAACAGTGAGCAGTGTGCCATCAGGCGGCTCGGGATGCAAGCAGAGTTGGGAGAGTGGTGGGGAGAGGCGAACCATCGAGCCAGTGGGATTCAGTAACCGCACGATCACCGAATTCTACTGCTTGTGTGACTCGGCAACTCTTGAGTCACCAATTCTCGTCTCGCAGTGCAGTGGCACTGCATGTGTTTAGGCACTCATTTTTTTTTTACAGTTTTATACTTGCACATCGTCTATAACAAATTTATTTTGTAGCCAGGGAAACTTCTTAAGCACGAGGCATAGGGTGTTGATGCAGCTCATTGCTGTCACCAGAGAGGCTTTTCGGATCAGATGAGCTACCACACTTTTTTTCGGATTCATCCATCACTCACTCCTTAGAAGGATCTGGCTCTTTGAATCAGTTCAGGAATGGATTGCCCATCTCTAGTTTGGAGGTGCAGCTGTAAGGCTCAACAGAGTTATGGACAGCAGACAGTTGCCAAATTGGATGCATAGTAGCTTGAGAGGCCACTGGCTCAGGTGATGGCATCATGGTCATGCGTGCGGAAGACGGCTGCTGAGATGAGGCATGGTCTTGTGACACTACCGAGCTTGGAGTGGCCGAAGATTTTCAAGGTGAATGTGTAGTATGACCAGGGTGCATGGCAGTCGCAAGTACACAAATCTGTCAACCATAGGTCGAAAGAATCTCAGCTACTTAGTTCACAACTGTAACACAGTGGTGCAATGGTACTTGTGGCAGAGGAGTTAAAAGTTCCTGCCGTGGGGTTGGAAATTGGTACTGGCGGGTGCAAAACATAAGAAAATTGCCTTGTGAGTGGATTTTTACTGCTAATAGTGTGAGATGTGGCCATGAGAGTATTTGTTGCTGTTACTGGTGTGTCAACACCCGACATTGTTTACAAACTTAGAAGTGGTGTGATAAAACAGAGTACAAAATGCACTGTTAACCTTGCTGCAGGCACAATGTTATAGAGAACACTCGAAGAAAGAGCACTTTAACTAACCTGAGTTCAATAATCCTTCAAATCCTTGTGTAGATTCTTTACCAGGTTTAGCAATTAGGTGAGTTCAGATTGAGTGTCATCTAAATGGTGAGCTGGTTTATCACATTCATGCTGTAGGTATGTTGGTGTTTTTTTAACCATTTACAAATAAAAATGTCGATTTTGTCCAAAGTATAAATGTTCTCTTGTATAAGCTGTATCTGAGAGGGTGAAATGTCACTATCATAGCTCTACCCAGCGTACAAAAAATGCGTATCCAATTGGTGGTGTTATACTGTGCGGCACACAACATCAGTTGAAATCAGGGGATGAGTCAAAAAATTGATACTAGTTTAGGGATATATGCCTCTAGAAAGTTCCACTTCAACTTGCAGTTGGGTAACAGTTGCACTGTGAAGGCTGTTGAACCACTACAATGTGCTCTTAATTGGTTTGTTGACATAGACAATGGCAAGAAAGAGACATCTTCACCTGTGCCCACTAGGAAGCGTGCACTTGATGCAGAATCACGAATACAGAGGCTGCAACTCTTGTGCGGAGTCATGTACCGAGTGAACTGTACGGTGGTGCCTGTCCATGTTGGTGAAAGAGGCGGCACCTAAACCTTCCTGCAGCCAGCATTTTGTTGAAAACATGGGAGAGGGGAAGGGGAGGGGGAGGAGCAGCACTTCTTTGTGGAGTTTCCAAATTGTCTGTGGAAATAGCAGAAAGGGTAATTCCGTATCTGTTCCTGTGGGAAACAGGAGTTAGTGTTAGTGTTTGGTATGGTGCTGGCAATGGAGGGAGCAGCAAGTCAAACTGTGTGAGAATGACATGTAGAGCCAGAAATGTTTTGTGTATTGTCAGAGGTACAAGAGTGTCCCCAGCCCACAGCGGGGTGTTGAGATGTGATATGCATTGTATTGAAACCAAAGTCACTATAACAGTACCTAACCCAATTGCACTCCTTGGTGTGGAGATTATATTAGTCTTGATTAGTTTGCAATTGCTGTGAGGTAGGAAATAATGAATAGTTTGTAACAGACCAAGTTGTAGATTGTTGCTTCTTGCAGTTCTTGTGGATCGGCGCTCTCACTAACAGCTGGCTAAAATTCGATGGGGCAAAACAAATGCACTAAAAATAATGTAGGCAACATGTAGAATTACAGTCATTGACACTTTTATTAATTATTAGTGCCCAGTTGTCCCCATTTATGACTAGCATACAAGTCTCATTAATTACAATCACCACAACCCAGTACATGCATTCCACAAATACAAAATACAAATTTACACAGTTCATGTGAGAAATATTAAAGTATGAGATGTATGTTTGAATGTGGCACAAATATGAAGGATTAATCATTGTAGATACACTTTTCTACATGCTTAACATTGAAGAACTTTTACATCATTGTTCAAGATTAAAGCTCAAAGTGATGTGAGTTGTGTTTTAGTTACATCACATTACACAACTCGAAACAAAACTCAGAACTGGCATGGATTGTGCCTCAGATCATGGATGTAACAAGACACCTTTACATGGTGCAAAAGCATCCTATTTATTATGATTCAAACTATGACACTGAAAATTAGGTATTGTTAGTTATGTAGATTAAATTAATTGGAATGGAAAAATAAACAATTACACACAACTTGCTATAGTAAAAAGTAGTGTAAATAATACTGAGTTAATTATATATAAAGAATAGATGAAGATTACTTACCAGGCGAAGGAGCACAGGAAGTGATAGTAGCACAAATAAATCAGTAAATACACACACAAACGCTAGCTTTCGCAGCCTAGCTGCTTCGTCAGGCAGAAGGGAAGGAGAGGGAAAAGGAAATGATGAGGGTTTTAAGGGAGTGGGTAAGGAATCATTCCAATCCCGGGACAGGAAAGACTTACCTTGGAGGGAAAAAAAGGAGGTTAAACAAATACACACACACCCACACATCTACACAAACGCAAGCACACCTAGGCAGACATACTGTAGAAAGCTTTCATTTGTTTAAGTGGTGAAACAGCAAGTGGCCAAGGTTAGCGTGTCAACTCAGAGGGAAGTAGCAACCACTGCTACCAACACCTGCTCCTGCTGTTGCATGTGCCAAAAGCCAGACCCAGTTACCCCTGCACCTGCCAGGGACTCAGCCACACAAACACCTCAGAGTGATGCGGCCCTGCCGTTACCCCCAACAACAACTGTTCCCCCAGCACTGACCAGTGCACCCCAAGAAGAACTATCAGGTTTATCAACCAGCAAAGCCAAACGTGCCTCAAGGTCAAAGACTAAATCTGGTGAAGTGGAACGTCACCATCCAGCAATAAAATCAGCGCTATCCACTGCTACAAAAGAGTTAGCACCAAAACAGCCAGCTAACAAAGCATCAGCAACTGTTGCCGCTGCTACTGTTGCTGATGATTTGGTGACCAAACATCCAGCAGGTAAATCAGCGGCCACGGCTGCTGCTGATGATCTTGCAATGGAGGTGGTCCTTCTCAGGGATCCACCAAGTGCCCCTGGCCCACCGCCAGGGATTCTGCGCTCCCCAACAAGGAGTAAAGGGTCTGTAAAGCCAATCCTTATTAAAAGGTAATAGACATACTGCAGTGGAATTTAAATGGCTTCAGAATCCATCTACACGAATTAAAAGTCCTCACATAGGCTGGGCCTGTGTGTCTGTGTCTCCAGGAAACACATTTTAAGGAATCTGATCGCCCTGTTTTCTGGGGCTATCACTTATATCATACTGATGACCTCAGTGGCGACAGGGCTCAGGGGGGAGTGGCGGTGTTTGTTAAAGACACACTTCACTCTTCACATGTACCGCTCACTACCACCCTACAAGCAGTTGCTGTCACAGTGCATTTTGTGTCATTTCAGTTAACGCTTTGCTCTCTCTATGTCCCGCCACATGGGCCGTTGGACGAAGATGCCCTTTTAGCCCTAGTCGATCAACTCCCCTGGCCGTTTTTGCTCGTGGGAGATTTCAACGCTCATAACACTCTTTGGGGTAGTGTGCCTACCTGTCCCAGGGGCCGAGTGGTCGAACGGGTACTCCGTTCAGGCTCTTCCTGTCTCCTGAATACAGGTGCGATGACACAGGGTCCTTTTCAGCCATTGACCTGACAGTCTGTTCTCCTGTTCTTGCAGATTCTGTCCAAAGGGAGGTAGCAGACGACCTTCACTCCAGTGACCACTTTCCTATCACTGTTCACCTTCTACAGCGATTGCCACCTGAGAGTTACCCAACCAAATGGTTGCTCAGTAAGGCAGATTTGATTCTTTATAGCCGACTGGCTGTTCTTGAGCATCGGGACAATATTCATGACTGGGTGGATCACATAACAGCTGTGATACACTCAGCTGCTGATGCATCTATTCCTAAATCGTCAGGTCACAGCAGGAGGTCACCCGTTCCCTGGAACGATGAGTGTCAGTGCGCCATATGCGACTGGTGATCAGTGCTGCGTAGATTCAAGTGCTCTCCATTGGCAGAGAATCTTGCAGCCTTTTGGCAAGTGAGGGCAAGAGCCTGACGAATATTGCAGGAGAGTAAAAAGTGTTCATGGTACGAGTTTCTGAAGTCCATTAATCGTTCCACTTACGCCACTGCAGTATGGGATTCCGTAAGGAAAATATCTGGAAAAAGGAGTTCGTGCCTGTTGGCTGCCATACAGGACGATGGAATCCTTAAAGTTGAACCAGTCGAGATTGCTCAGACTATAGCAAAGCACTTTTATAAGATAATATCGTCCCCGAGTCCAGTTCCAGGTTTCCACGCATACAGTGCGGTTCAGGAGAGGAGACACCTTGATTTTGCCTCTTCTAATGATGAGGCTTATAAAGATTTATTTTCTATGTGGGAGCTGGACACGGCATTAGCTTCTGCTCGCCATACGGCCCCGGGGCCAGACTCAATACACTATGGCATGCTACGGCATCTTAATTTAGAGTGTAAGACTGTTCTCCTTCATTTTTTTAATCAGTTATGGACAGAAGGGGTATATTCCATCCCCTGGAGGGATTCCATAATGATACCCATTCTTAAACCGGGGAAAGACCGCATGCTCCCTGATAGCTATCGTAGTGTCACTTTACCCAGCTGTGTCAGTAAGACACTGGAACGCGTGATCAACCCGAGACTTCTTTGGACTCTCGAATCTCGGAACCTCCTTAGTCGCTTCAGTGTGGGTTTCACAGGTATCGGTCCACTCTTGATAACCTCACCTACCTGGAAGCGGCTATACAGGAGGTGTTCCTCCGAAAGCAGCACCTAATATCAATCTTTTTCGACATTCACAAGGCATAAGACACTACATAGCAACACACTATCATAAGTCAGTTGCATGAATGGGGTTTTCAGGGACGCCTTTCCACTTTTCTGCGTTCCTTCCTTGCTGACCATTGCTTTTGATACAGAGTTAGGAATGCTTTTTCTGATAAATTTCCTCAGATTCATGGAATTCTGCAGGGGAGTGTTTTAAGTGACACTTTGTTCGCAATTGCGATCAGTGGTATCACGTCTACTGTAAGGAATCCTGTGCAATGCTCTTTGTATTTGGATGACTTTGCTGTTTTTTGCTCTTCTTCTAGTCCTGCATGTGCCTCACACCAGTTACAATTGACCCTTAAAAGACTAGAAGACTGGTGTGCTTGAACAGGTTTTAACTTCTCCCCTGAGAAAACTTTATGCGTTGATTTTAATTGTCGCCGTTCACTTTTTACCCCCCCCCCCACCTTCGCAACTACTGTAGCGGGATACTGTTTTACATTTTCAGAAGACGTTGTGGTTCCTGGGTCTCTTATTTGATGTCAAACTTACTTGGCTGCCCCACCTTAAGGAGCTCGAGATAAAAGCCCTGAAAGCACTGGACATCATGAAGTGCTTGAACAGAAAAAATTGAGGCGCAGACAGATCCTGCTTTCCGCAATTTTCGTGCGCTCCTGTCTCGACTATGGTTGTGTGGTTTATGGCTCGGCATCCCCAACGTCTCTGATGATGTTGGATTCTGTGCACCACGAGGGTATCAGATTGGCTACGGGAGCCTATAGGACAAGCCCTATACCTAGCCTGTGCGCCAAGGCAGGAGAACCGCCATTATACGTCCGGCGGCGTTTCCTTATTGCTAAACACGCCTTAAAGCTCCGGTCATTTCCGTCCTCTCTGGCTTTTTCTGTGACTATTGACATCCCGGCCCTCTTGAAGCGACTCTACAATGCACGACAATGAGGATCGAAACCATTTGACGTCAGAGTGCAGCAGCATTTACTGGATCTTGGTGTGCCTCCAATCAACGTACAGCGTCAGGGTTGGTGCAAAGCGCCACCCTGGCTGTTAGTGAAGTCCAACCTCATTTTAGACTTGACTGAGTGCAACAAACCGTTCACTCCAGATTATGTTTCTAAGGACAAGTTTCTTTCCATTTTAAATAGCCATCATTCATTTAATGTTATTTATACAGATGGGTCGAAACAGGGGGATACTGTTGGGTGCTCTGTAGTGTTCCCAACTCGAATCCTCCAATATCGTCTGCCTTGTCAGTTTACGATATTTGACACAGAACTTTATGCTGTTTTGAAAGCAGTGGAGCATATGAAACGTCATACTGGGTCTACCTTTCTGCTTTGCTGCGATTCACTCAGTGCTCTGCAGACCATTCACCATCTGTACCCAGCAGATAAGACCATCCAGAATATCCAACACATCCTTTTGCAGTTGCAACAGCAAGGAAAGGTGGTTTCCTTCTGCTGTGTACCTGGCCATGTGGGTATCTGTGGAAACGAGTTGGCCGATACTGCGGCCAAGGAGGCCTCTCAGCATCCGAACATAGCTGATTGTCTTCTCCCTCTCCGTGCCTCGCTGTCATTTCTTAGGAGCTCTGTCATGCGCCTCTGGGACCAAGAATGGTTCGCCGTCATGGATAATAAGTTGTGGTCAATAAAAGACACAGTTAGGCCCTGGCATGCATCCGTACAGCCTGTCAGGTGTGCTGAAGTCTGCTTAACATGACTTCGAATAGGACACTGCCCCCTGATGCATAGATTCCTTCTTTGTAGCGACGAGCCCCCTACCTGTGATGCTTGTGGTGTGCTGATAACCGTTCAGCATATTTTAACTACTTGTGTTTCCTTTGATGCTGCGAGGGAACAAGCCAGTTTGTCGGATGACCTCCGTTCCATTTTAGGTGATAGTGATATGACAGTGGCACGCGTTTTACGATTTTGTGTTTTGGCCGACCTCCTACCAAAGATCTTAGGTTGACGGTTTCAAAATATAGATAGAGGAAGATAGGATCATTCGGTCCATCCCTCTATGCTTAGCCCGCTGTCTTTTTAGCCTTGTCCCCCATTTGTCTGTTTTGTCTAGTTTCTTATTGGTGCTACTGAACCTTTCTTTGTTATATATATGATGTAGGAGGAAGAGCATACGTCCTTTCGTATTGTCTCTTCCCTTGCTTGTCTTCTGCGCCTTTTTGCAGTATTGTACTCGTCTCTTCCTAGTATGGGCGCTAATGACTACGATGTTGAGCACCCTAAAGCTCCAATAACAACAACAACAACAACAACTGTGTGCGTTGTCACAGTACATTTAGCTCAGAAAATGGGGTAGTATTGCTGTGGGTCTTGTCTGTTCCATATCAAATGCCATATCTTGCATTGAAAAAATGTAACTGTGTACCTTATTTAAATTACATATTACTGCAAGTGAAATGTAGGTAAAACTACAAAAGAGTTTTCTAAATGGTACTAATATCCATAGTTTTTCGTAAGTAAATTATGTGTTACGAGATGATGTCAGTGCCGAGTTCACAAGTCTACAGAATTATTGTGAATTTAGGATACTAAAATGAATTACTATTTTGCAGGACGTAGTGTGGGTATCATGTGTGACTTTAACTGTCCAGGTTCAAATAACTCTAAATACATATGAATTTTTCCATCAGTGATGACCAATTGCATTGGAGAACCATATGCTTACAGTAACACTACCTTATGTCATAGAAATGATTAATACTTAGGAATTTTTATGACATTGCAAAAAGAGATCCACCTAACTTCTTACAATCTTCTGTGACATTTCCTAAATGAGTCTTACGTCAATCAAGTCACATTCAATAGTTTGGTGAACTTCAGTCACTATCTAAATTTTACCTCCCTCTGATAATTGAATCCCATAATTGAACAGTGCCTTTCCCAATTCATATTGCCATTCAACTGAGGTCCCCAATGCTACCACCTAACCACCCTCTGGTCACCCGCCAGTAATTCCGTGCCTCCATGATAGTCTCAGCATCCTCCCCTTCCTAAGAATACCAAACTTTTAGCAGAATATAGGAGATCCATAAATAGCCTCAAAACAGATCCTGACTTAACATCCTCCCTACAGATACCACTTCACTATACACCGCTGAGCGAGGTGGCACAGTGGTAACACACTGGACTCACATTAGGGAGGACGGTGGTTCAAATCCACCCCTGGCCATCCAGATTTAGGTTTTCCGTGGTTTCCTTAAATCACTCCAAACAACTGCTGAGATGGTTCCTTTCAAAGGGCACGGCTGATCTCCTTCACCATCCTTACCAAAACTCAGAGCAAGCTGTCGACGGGACATTAAATCCTGACCTTCATTCATTCACTATACACCGAAGTTCCTCGTACCCATGGTGTTGCCATTCTTGAACACTATCTCCCCCAATTTTCTTCAAAATCTAATATCTCATTCCTCATAGCCTTTAATAACTTTATACCAACAAACAACTAATATTACTTTTACAGAAAAATATACATATAAATCCACAGAACACCCTGATTTCACCCTCCAGTGCCATCTTGTCTTGGCTGTCTGTAGGAAACCCTACACCACTGGACTTGTTCAAGTTGATTGTTGATAATTTCATGATTTGTTTCAGGGCCAGGACATCCTATTCTCCTTCATTTACATCAACTCTTTCTCTCCCATCTACTAGACCTAATTTTCCCCAACCTAACATGACACCTGCATGTATGATAACTTCCACCTCACTGATGGCTTCACCCAAACCTCTGTCCTCCGTAAAGCCATCAAACAGTAACCATTCCTACATTTTGCCATCCCTTACACATGAAAATATCTTTCACATACAGCCTGGCCACCTATGGATAGTGTATTTGCAGTGATGAGAACTCCCTTACTTACTGTGCTAAACATCTCACAAATATCTTCACAAACAAGTACTACCTCTGAGACCTAGTCTGCAAAGAGATTTACTGTTTCATATCCCCACACATCCCCAATCCTTCCACAACCTCCAATAAGCAGCTACAAAAGAGTGTCCCCCTCATCACCCAGTAACAACGTGGACTGGAACAACTAAACCTCATCTTTCTTCAAGTCTTTCATTATCTTTCATCGTGCCCTAAAATGAGAGACATCATGTGCAAGAACCTTTCCCCTCCCCTGTTAAAGTGGTATTCTGACACCCACCCAACTTCCACAACATCGTAGACTATCACTATGACACCTCAACAACAGCCCCTGCCACTGGAAGTACCCCATGCAAGACCTGTCCAATCCTCTCACCCAGCACTTTCTATTCCAGTCCTGTCACAGGCTGATCCTACCCCATCAGACGCTGGGCCAACTAAAGCAGGCATGGCCCTTAATCAGTGTTGTTGCAATCAGTGCATGGAATGACAACCAACTGACAGTACATTAGAAGATTGACCACTGCCAGACATGGCTAAAAGCATTATAGACCACTGAATAGCACAAAGTGAGTTGAGCTTAACATGCTTGATTTCATGACTGCTTCAGTCGGTCTTCACCCCACCATTGAACTATCATCTTTACTGAACCGCATAGCTTGGAATTATCCTCACAGTACACTCTCTGGTCCCGAAATTACCCAGCCTCAGCTTGCAGTAATCTGTTGTTGCCACACACCCCACACCCAGAAGTTCCTGACCATTCTATCCTATCTTCCTTTGTGATTGCACGAATGAGAAACTGTGTTCTTTTTCTGACAAAGACTATCACTGGAAGGTAAGTTGTGTGTGTTTAACATTGCCTTTACTATGTGCCTTTCTGCAGCGCAACAGTCATCTTTGAGGTAAGTTGAAACCTGTCCTCATTACGTTGTTGAATTCTAACCTGAACTTTTTATTGGTGATATCTCTGTAAGTGGAATATTGTTTCATGTGAGCCTGCGAGATCCAGTTGTGACCTACAGATGACCTTAGAAGCCAAACTCAGTTAGTTGCCAAATAAATAAATATTTGGATAACATTAGAAAGTGTTTCCTTTTTTATTGTATCTCAGTATCCGTAATGTTCTGCCAAACACTGACAGAAATGTCAATTTTAGCTTTCAATAAATATATGATTAAAATGTGTAATTATAGTAGAAAAGATATAGTTTTTTGCTTCCTTACTTTTAATAAGTGTGCATCGGTTGCACAGTGGTAGAGTGCCAGACTACAAAACCAAAGGTTGTGAGTTCGATCCCCGCCAGGTCCTAGGATTTTTATCTGTAAGTTTCCATTTCTTTCACCTCTGGCTGTATTGCTCATGTGAAAAATACCGAGTAGCACCGTGGTTCGGAACCCACGTTAAACTGTAGGACCCCCTACAACTGGCTGGGTAAGTCAGTTCGAAGGTCGGAGGAAGGCAACGGCATAGCACCTCCAAACAGGACCATGCCTAGTAAAGCACTGTGGTGTTCAAACCAATCTTCGGATTGTTGACTGCTTTTCTTTTTACTTTTACTTTTAATAAACCTTTCTCATTTACAGGTGACCACATCTTTGCAAGTCACTGTTGAGAAACTAAACTGTGTGGTACTCACACACAATAACTTGATATTGTTTCTAGCATCATCATGTGGTACTGTAATGTCAGTAAGCTTTCCTTTCAATGAGACTACTGAGATTATTAAACACAAAATGCACAGTCATGCTGTTACAAGAGTAAGTAATTAGTGCTGATTTCATTAATTTTATATTAGAGCCTTTTCTTTCTTCACTCATAATAAATTTAAATATCACTATATCATTGTGATTTTATTATTTTTTCTTTACAATTCATGCTTCAAGAAGCTTCATTTCCAGCTTCAAACCACTGTCCGCATATTTTCAAATGTGTTTGTGTGACCGAGTGGTCAAGTGCAGACTAGAAAGTCAAAAGTCATAGGTTTGCTCCTATGATTTTTATCTGCCATTCACATTTGGCAATGTTTGTTGTTGTGCTTTTGAAGCCTTTTGCTACTGCAAATGAAGTTCTTTTATTTTTATTTTTATTTATTTTTACATTTCACCCATACGCATTTCGCCTTTTTCACAGGGCCTCATCAGTGGGTGTCCTGAAATATTTACATGTTTCTGTTTACACTTAGGATTTTACATAGGTACAGACAATTTCATTTCTGATTCAAAACAGTTCAGTTTTTTTCTGTAAAATGGTGTACTTACATCACTTGCTACTCCATATCTTCCTCTTTCTGGCAACCAGGTCGAAAAGTTCCACTATTTTCTGAAAAACTTCGCATTCTCATAGTTCCACTGCCATCTACTACCATAACTGTGTCCATTGTAGTTTGTTTTGTGTTGCCAACTTTCTCAGCTGTTTTGTAATTCAACTATTTCATTGAAAGTGTGTTGAAGGTATCTTTGTGTGTGTGTGTGGGGGGGGGGGGGGGGGGATTGTGGGTTTGTGATTATGTGTTGGGATTTGTGTCTATCATATGGTCAAACGGCGAAAACAGTGATTGATTCGTCAGGTTTATTTGGTCATTTAGTTGCAACTTTTTCTCAGCTTTTGTTTTAATTATATGATAATTTTCTTGTAATGTTAGGAGGTGTTTTTCATTATGTATTCTAATTATCTTCATGCCTTTTTCTATTGTGGTGAGTTTGTGGTTATATTCTTTCAGATATTCTGCAAAAGTGGAGTGGCTTGTCCTGTATTTCCATGCCTTGATATGTTCTTTGTATCAGGTATCAAATGTTCTGCTTGTTTGTCCTACATACTTTCCATCACAAAAGTTATGTTATAGTTGGTATATTCCAGCTCTTTGGTAGATATCTGTATTTTTTGTATATATTTTTGGATTGGGTTGTCTGTTTTGAGAGCTATTTTTTTTTTTTTGCCTTGTCTTTTGAAAATATTTGTTATTTTATGTGTTAGTTTGTGTTTGTATGTCATTGTGTACCATCTTGAATTTTCTTTTTTGTTTTATGTGTTCTTTGTACTGTAGCTTTTGTTGTGTGTGTTTGTGTGCTGCTTTGCTGTGTTGTTGTCTGTGGGTCTGCATGTTTGGTGTTTTTTGCCAGTATCTGTTTTCTAATTTTTTTGTTTAATTTTTCTACTAGATTACTATTGTATCCATTGTTTGTTGCTATTTGTGTGATGGTGTCTAGTTACTATTTTCTATGCTGAGTGATACTGTCTTGAGTGTGTGGAGCATGTATCTGATTGCTTATTGTTTTAGTGCATGTGGGTGATTGGAGGTCTGGTGTATAATAGTATCAGTTGTTGTGGGTTTATGATAAATGTCAAAATATGCTTGTTGTTTTCCTTTTTGATGGTTTATTTAGTCATTATGTTCTTTTTCTATTGTGAATTTTTGTTTTGTTTTTGTTTTTGAATAAATAACACATACACACAAAGATACCTTCAACACACTTTCAATGAAATAGTTGAATTACAAATAAGTAGTAGATGGCAGTAGAACTATGAAAATGCGAAGTTTTTTTGAAAAATAGTGGAACTTTTCGACCTGGTTGCTAAAAAGAGGAAGCTGTGGAATAGCAAGTGCTGTAAGTTCACCATTTTATAGCAAAAGTGCCGAGGTACAAATGTGAAGGAGCTGTTCCTGTGGAAGATGACAGACTCACATCCTCCCATAGACATGATGAAGAGGGTATCATGATTCATCAGAACATGCAATGTTTTGACACTGCAACATTGTCCAGTGACAATGTTAACATGTTCAATTTAGTCATAGTTGTTAATGTGTCAATATTGGCGCATGCATGGGCCATCTGCTGTGGAAGCCCTTCACTAAGAGTGTTCAGCAAAGTGTCTTCTCAGACACACTTGTACTTTGCTCAGCATTAAAATCTGATGTTGGTTCCTTCACTGGATCTCAACAGTCCTGTTTCAACTGCTTGCCCAGCCTACGACATATGACATTTGTAATAAGGGGTGGCTGCCCAACTCCGCAACATTTTGACAGTGTTCCACCTTGGTTTTGCCATTTTTTTTTTCTCTACACAAAACTCCTGAAACACCCAGCAATTTATGCTGTTTCCTAAGTGCACATGCTCAGGCCACCACAGTCTGTCCTTGGTCAAACTCAGACAGATTTTGCACATTCCCCATTCTGCACATGGACATCATGCTCATTGATACTACATGTATCATGTATGTGTCTGACTATTGTTCATTATGAGGTGATGCTGCTAACACATGGATTAGTTTATATCAAAAATTAAAAAGTATTCATAATGTACTGGCTGATCAGTCTATGTCTGCAATTATCAATTTATACTAGCTTCAAAGCACATTAAAAATGTTCATTGTAATTTTTTTACTAACTCATGGCAGAAAATTTACGTAGAATTTTAACTGTGAATGGTCTTTTATCTTCTAGTTCCATCTTCATTCATAAGCATTCCAAATAGATGTGTTTTGGAAACTAGTAAGAATAAAACCTATTTTTATTTTAAACTCCCCAATATTTTGAGTTCTGAAAAATGTAACTGATGGTGTTAATTTGCATTTATAGAAAGTAAGCTAGTGGTTAAAATCATGCTTCTTTTACTAGCAGAGCAACTATAATTATCTATTCAATATACTCAGAATGCTGTTTCAAATGAGAACTCTGTGTGCACCTTGATCAAATTTATTAATCAGTAATGCAGAAGATAATTGATAAACCTGGTACAATTTAGTGACAGCGAGGCTAATAACAACTGCCTCTAATTCTAAGGAATTAACATATTATGCAACACATACTACACATAGATTACAAAATGAAACCAAGTACATCTGATGGTGTTTCCGGCATTAGATATTTGAAAATCCATGTGGCAAATGTTGATCGTCTCCAATTTTGAGGCAAGCATTATTGACTTTAGTTTAGAAAAGGCAATAGTAGGTAAAATTCACACACAAAAGCAGACAATTAGTTATAGCAACAAACCACCCACTGCCTCACAATTGGTTATTGAAGATGGTGGGAAAATTAGGGATGTGTGGGGACATGGCAGGGGAAATCTGTTTCTGGACTAGATCTCGAGATCTGTGGGTGTAGTGTATGTATGTGAAGGCCTTTGTGAGCAAGAGAGTTCTCATCACTGCAGATATGCCATCCATGGGTAGCTGTTGGTGGATGGCGGGTTTAATGTGGGCAGAGGTGTGGATGGAGCCATCAGTAAGGTGGAGGTAATTGTCCAGGAAGGTGGCATATTGAGTTGAGGATGACGAGGTGAAGCCAATAACAGAGGTGTTGACATTATGGAAGAAAGAGAACAGGATGTCCTGGCCCTGTGTCCAAATCATGAAAATATTATCAATGAAAAAGAATCATACCAGAGGTTTGGGGTTTTGGAAAACTAGGAAGTTTTCTTCAGATGTCTCATAAACAAGTTGGCATAGCAGGGCACAATATGGGTGCTCACATGACTGTGCTGCAGATTTTATTGTGTACCTTCATCTCAGAGGAAAGGTAGTTGTTGGTGTTTATTATACAGTAATATTTACTATGTTGTCAACACCTGATAGGTGTTCCTTCATCAGAATAACTTTAAAATGACATATAAAACAAATATCACTTGGAACAACAGTGCAAACATAATGTAAAACTCCAGTTTGTCAGACAGTGGGAATAAATATTACTGTCACATTACTGACCATAATGGCATGCCACTAATATTTATTCACATTATCTCACAGACTGGTAGCAACACATTTTTAATATTTTCTTCTTTTGATAATCCTTTGGCATAATTTTACATCTTGAGAATGCTGTAGCTCTAAGTGTCACTTCTTTGTATGTACTTTTAAAGTTATTCTGATGAAGACACCCCTATCAGGTGTCAAAACAATGGTAAATATTGCTGTTTAATTAATACAATCAGTGGGCTGTGATACACAGGCTTACAAAATATATGCAGAATAATAAATAAATGAAATCAACAAAAAGTAAGTTTTGAAAACATTTCCTGATAGTTCTGTTTTTATGCGCAAAGTCTTAAAATAAACACTTTCTGCTAAACTGTTAGATTTATAGAGTTGTATAGCTTACAACCTTTTGACAACTGTGATGTTTGTTTATTCTTTGCTCTGCTGTTCATTACAGGTTCTAAGGGGTAAAAGAATTTTCCACATGCAGATTAACCCCAGATAGCTTTCAAATTTAAAGTCTACTTGTAATTTAATCAGTTAGTTTATTGATGAATATTAGACAAATAATATCAATGCAACCATAAATAAATGAGGTTTAAAGGTCACGTGATTAGTGATTTTGAACTCAGAGTCCCATAGAAAATGTTACTGCAGTTGTCTCAGTAATTTGTTTCCAACTTTTGTGGTTATTAGTAGCGACCGGACTGAACATACCTTAAAAAGCTAAAAATATGAAAGAAAAATGCTTGAAAAGTGCCAAAATATGCAAGATAAAATAATAAACAACTGCTTGCTATATATATCTTGCATATTGTTTGCGAAGAGGAGCACAGTTTCATTGCAGGCCACTAAATAAGAAGAAGGAGACTCTTGTTTTAATGCATTAACAATTAAATTTGTAATTGAATGGCCACAAGCGTCAGTAGTTTCATCAATTGAAATCCAGATAATGTTGTCCTTGAGTTACTGCATATTTCTTCCACGGTATGAAGGAAAATTGTAGGTATGTAATATTTACACAATGTTGATTTATCTGGTATATTTTGATGTAAGTGGTATTTCCACATGAAACCATTGAGGGTAGGGTTTGTAAGTTTGTGAAAAGAAATATTACTTGCAATAAATGCATAAATACATAGATCCATGATAAAACAATTTTTTGGCACATAGTTGTGACCTAAAGTCACGGAGGAGGCAGGTGTCCATGATTAATAGTGAATAAAGTCTGCAATAGGCTGCGTAGGTCGCTTTATTGATTAAAGTCATGAAGTGGTTAAAATGTGACTTTATTTTACGTGTTTCGGCCTGGGCCATCATCAGAATCCTGCATACATAGATTACAAGTATGTCAGTACAAATTGTTACAACAAGAACATGTAACCATTTGTCATATTTTAACCACTTCATGACTTTAATCAATACAGCGACCTATGCAGCCTACTGCAGACTTTATTCACAATTTTTTGGGTTACCTTCAGAGGTTGAATCCCTGTTGCTGCTGTCATAAGTTCTTGTCATGGACCTTTCTTTTGCATCCCTGCGATATAAAAACTTGTTTATTTGAAACATTTTTATTTATTTTTTACACAAAATGTTTTTCTCGCAAACAATATATACAATATAAAACATTTCCGTCATACGTAAATGTTCCAGGATGGTCAGTTATCCGTGAAATGACATTTCTTCTTTTGGGCGGCATAGTGCACAACACGTTACACACTACATGTTAAACTTTGTACAAATAGACACTAAACTGAAACAATTGACATGCAACTAAAGTTAAATTTAATTGTTGCCAACTCATGCGGTATGACAGGGGAGGAGATTAAGTGGCGGTGTGGTTGGCATGCATGTTTACTCTTGTCTCCTCCCTGCTCCCATTCTCTGTACACTAGCTAGTAGCCTCTTGGTTAGTGATCACATGCAATTGTAGGTCGCAGTCACTCTGTGAAACATCAAAATGAGATCCAGCTTGAGCTTGCCAATCTAGATTTTTAAAATATTGTAAACATAGAGTGAAAATATGCATTATCACTTGTTTTTAGTCAAAATATGCAATAACCGGTGAAAAGTAGCCAAATATACAAATGCACATGCAAATATGCAAATGCATATAATTCTGTCTATAGTTATTAGTCAGTAGTCAATATGCTAATTTTGATTCTGATTGCTGGTTATTAGACATTAAATTATCAAGATGTAGATAAACACTCCAGATCTCCAGAGCTACTGTACTATTTGCTGTGTTTCTAGGGTGCCATAGATTAATCAGTAAAAACAAAACAATTATAGAATGTCTGTCCAACTAGTAAGATGACTTTTTCTCAGAATCGTTGACACATCAAGATGAAAATTATCACATACTAAAGTCTACAGCTGCTTGGCTGAGTAAAAAGTTTAAGTTTCTACATTAATAAAATCAGAAGACACATTTGCAACCTCTGACAATAAAGTTCAGTGAATGAAATCAGAGTGGTCAATCTGGCAACAAAGGCAAATCACAATGGTGCTCCTGCATAGTAACCGGTATTGACAAACTGTCCCCATTGTAGTTCAGTTGAGCATTGTGTGTGTTCCATGTTAGTTGTTGGACGAAGTGTTTGTGTAGAGCATTGGTGATTAACTGAGAACAGGCCAATGAAAGAGCAAAGGATGAATTTAAAGTTTTGTTTTAAGATTGGCAAGATCCCTAAGGAAACCCCTGTGATGCCAGTACATGTTTACGGGGCTTAAGCACTGCCCATAAAGTTTGTGTACAAGTGGTTTGCTCATTTTTGAGGAAGCTGGGAAAGTGTTTCTTACAATCCCTGTAGCGGATGACCAGTGACTGCTGTCAATGACAAAAACATAGAGAAGGACGTTATTCACAAACAATCCTTGATTAACTGTGTACAGGATGCTGAATGAATTGCAGATTAACTGTGAACCTGTGCTATAAATCCTGACCCAGAAGTTAGGGAAGAGGGAATCATCGTCTTGTGACACATCACTCGGTTGATGATCAGAATCAGGCATATTTAGAAGCTTCACACGATTTTGTCGAAATTGTGGATGTGACCCAATTTATTGAACCATATTGTCACTGAGGATGAAACCTGATGTGCCTGGTACAATCCTAAAATGAAACAGTGTTCTCAGACATCACCTCATTGGTAAAGGGTCTTAAAATAAACGCTTACTGCTAAACTGTTAGATTTATTCAGTTGTATAGTGTACAACATTTTGACAAACAATGCTCCAATGCTTGTTGCCTTTTTTGATACTCAAGGTATTATCCACAATGAATTTGGTCCTGAAGGAATGGCGTTGAATGCAGCAAGTTTCATTTCATGCAATGTCTACGTAGGGTATGACCCCAGTACGCACAACAAGGTTCCTGGATTTTTGTTCACAATAACACTTGCCCACACACATACAAAACCAAAATTGTAAACAATTCGTGGCAATAAAAGTGGTGGTATATCATGAACATGGAGCATACTCACTGGATCTCAATGTACCAGACTTCTTCCGATTTCATTGACTGAAACTTGCTTTCAAAGGGAAGGTGATGATATTCCTCACATCCAATGAAACATGAGTGAGACGTTTGAACACTATCCCAAAGAAAGACTCTGTGCAAAGTTTCCAGGACATGTATCACAGAGCTTAGCAGTGCATAGTTATTCTGTAGGCTGAAGAGCAATGTAGCATAGCATTATACATTATTTTGGGTACTCACATTGCATCTGTAATTTGTCAAAAATCTCAGAAAGTACTGTTGGAATTTTGATATGGCTTTTAGTAATAGGTACAGCGATTCACAGTAAAAAATTCTTTATCTAATTTTAAAATATTTCTTGCTAACTAGTTGAGCTACAGAGGATGTAATTTTTCAGCCAGTGACAACAATCCATTGCCATTTAGCTTTGATACCTGTTAAGGCCGCTTGACTATTCCATTGATAGCCAGTGCCTACAACATGTACAACTTCTTCGTGGTTTCTGTTATTTTGGATCACAAGAATAGAGATGGGAAGTTCAGATTCACAGGACATATTGATCATTATGTTTTCAGTCTACTCAGTTCAGCATGTATCCTGTTGCCTAGTAATCAAAGGGTTTGGCATGGTCCAAGACAACTTGTGTCACACATGATGGTGTTGATGCATATAATATGCGAATGGTATTCTGTAGTACAGCCATTCAATCTGGGCTTACCTGGTTTCAAAGTTCACCTGCGGCGGTTGACACTGGTTCACAATGCTGCTCCCATTGTTTCAACACATAACACACTTTTCCAGTGGGCAAAAAATCTGGTGATCTGGCAGGCCAGAGCAAAAGGCTGACATCCTGTGACTTCATGAAGGCACGTTTTTGTGCAAGGACATGTGGTCAGGCGTTGACGTACTGAAAACTGGAGTCTGGGCGCTGCAGTATGCCATTCACATGACACTGGTCACAGTACCTTGGGCATGCACCAACTGTGATTTGCGCTTGTTCCCAATAGCACCCCACACTGTAAGGACTTGAATTAGCACTGTAAGTGTAGTGTTAATTCATTCCCTATGATGCCGCTTCGACTGTCTGTGGTAAACCGCAATTCAGATGTCATTTTCAAATAGAACCTGCATTCATCCTAAAACACTATCTGATGCCATTAGTATCCCCAGTGATGTCATTCTGCACACCATTGCTGTCTATCATGTTTCTGCTCTTTATTCAAAGGTAGGCAAGGAAGAGGATCAAGTGCAGATAACTGATGCCACAATAAACGGCGACGGACTGTCACCCCTGATAGTGTATGATGTGTTCCATTGTTGCACCAGAGCCTAGGAGGACACATATCTTCCATTCAGATAAGGTATCAATATTCTCAAAGGGTGGTCTGGATGGTGTGACCTGAAGAATCTGGTCATGTTCTGTAGCCTTCTGTGAACCATTCTGCACACACACATTGCACTACTGAAACACTTCATTGAACATGAGCAGCAATTTCCCAGGTGCATGCTTCACATTCTCTGATGCCAATAATTCCCCACTTTCAAACTCACTGATTTGACAGTACGGTATTCACGCATGTGTAAGAGGCATACTGCATGGCTGCTCATAACACTGATCCATTATCTTTGGTTTAAAGTGACACCAATAGCTGCAAGTACATTTTCCTGGTAGGTTGTGTTGTGTCGTGATATTGATGTTGACCTGGAACATGTGGGCCAACACAGTTGCAATGCTAATTACTTTGGCAGAACATACTAATATACAGGGTGATACGAAAAGGTATGGCCAAACATTCAGAAAACATTCATCACACACAAAGAATCGCTTAATTTTCGTGTTAGAGCTCATTTTATTACTTCTCTTCAAATCACATTAATCATGGAATGGAAACACACAGCAATAGAACGTACCAGCATGACTTCAAACACTTTGTTACAGGAAATGTTCAAAATGTCCTCCGTTAGCGAGGATACATGCATCCACCCTCCATCGCATGGAATCTCTGATGCGCTGATGCAGCCCTGGAGAATGGCGTATTGTATCACAGCCGTCCTCAAAACGAGCACGAAGAGTCTCTACATTTGGTACCGGGGTTGCGTAGACAAGAGCTTTCAAATGCCCCCATAAATTAAAGTTAAGTGGGTTGAGATCAGGAGAGCATGGAGGCCATGGAATTGGTCCGCCTCTACCAATCCATCGATCACCAAATCTGTTGGTATTCTCACACAGACATGGCCGCCATCCCTGGCCGCTGTGGCCGATCTGCTGTACCCAGATGGCCTAGGCAAGAGAAACCAGTGATGGGGGTGGAGAGGATATTGGGTTGGGTATTTTCATTTCAGGGCAGGATGAAATGTAGTCGAAATCCTAAGGAGAATGTGGATTAATTGCTCCATTCCTGGGTGATACTGGATCACAAGAGGCGTTCTCCTTTGTGGCTGGACGGTGGGTGTGGTTGAGCTGGTGGGTGACCGGACAGACAGGACCCATGAGATCTGTTTCTGGACAAGGTTTGGAGGGTAATTGCGGTCAGTGAAGGCCTCAGTGAGGCATTTGGCATATTTGGAGAGAGAGTGCTTGTCACTGCAGATGGACGTTGCATTCAAAGATGTAATGTATATTGTGTGGTTACTCCTTGTAATTGGGACAACTGCCAAATTGCACATTATTTGATCTATAACTTATAGTAATTAAGTAAGTTTGTTGATAAACTAAAAAACTATTTTAATCTTTAGATCGACACTTATGTAATGATGTATATAATTTCAGATGTGTGTGACACATGATGACAACATCCTTGTCACATCTTCTGAAGATGGAACTTTGTGTTTATGGAAAATTATTTCCACTGAAATCACAGGAAGGGAACTTTCTTATTCAGAAGACATATTGATCAATAAGGGATACCTTCTGGAACTCCTCAGTTCGATTAGAACATTAGAAGTAAGAATGCACGAACTAGAAGTAGAACACGATTATCAGGTCAGGCAAAATGAAATAAGGCATGCGGATAAGTTGAGAGATATACATGATGAATCTCAGATGACTGTCATCAAACTTAATCAAAAGATTGAGGTATGATATCACAGAACATTCAGTAGTTTTATATATTACTTGCATTGCACCTGTTGTACCAGTTATTTTTTCCCTTGACTTTGTCGCAGCAACTGGAAACTGATCACACACTGGAGATTGGTAATATGAAAGATGAAAACATTACCATGAGACTCAATCACGAAAGAGCAGTGCAAAAACTTGAATCTGACTATGAGAAAAAGTTAATTGTTGAATACAACAAGTATAGTTCTCTGCAAGAAGAAACTCAGAATATGAAGCTGGAGTATGAAAGGTAAAATCACTAAAGAATATGGAACAGAATAATGTTCACTATTTTCAAGAGTAAGTAACACAGTTGTGTAATACCAGTTGAAATAAATTAAATCTGCTATAGTAAGAATTGTCAAGGAAGTATATGAAATTGGATGAGAATGAAATATTGCCTGTAATTGTAAGTAGAGTTACCTAATTTCTACCTGTAACATTTTTTTATAATTCTCACAGAACTATATCTAAGTTTTACAATTAGTTTTTCATGTATGAACATAGTTATTGTTGCCTTCATCAGTCCAGAGCTATTGTAATGTAACTCTCCATGGTAGCCTACCCTGTACAAATCTTCTGTGTTTCTTCTATCTAACATGTAAGTTAGTTTGTGCAGTCTTTGTTACCTCATTTACTCATACACTTACCCTAAACCAACATTGATTACCTCCAAATTTGGCATGAATGAACTAAGATCAATAAAATGCACAAAGTGTATTAAATTAAATGTCCACTTAAACTTCATAGCATCTGTTATGTATATTCAATGTAATATTTCTCTCTCTCTTTCTCTTCCTCCAGGAAACTAGCAGATTTGGCACAAGAGAAAGTAACTGCTCTTCAGGAACTAACACACATTTATGAAGGTCAGCTGAAAGAAAAGGAACTCCAATTAAAGAATGTAAGTAACCACAAAAACAGAATAGTTGTATTTTATGGCTGCAGTATTTAAAAAAACTGATTCTTGAACTCCTGTCTAGCATTAGTAGAATCTACTAACAATATCAGATAAAGTCCAATATTTTGTTCATCAACAGCTTATTCTTAGACTGTCTATTTACTTTTTTCCAACACTTCTTCAGTATAATTTGTTAACATTTACGATAAACATAAATTCTAACAGCTATAGATGTGTCATTCATAGGTTTTGGTAGTTGTTTCTCTTTTCACTATGAAGCATAACAGAATGAGATGATTGCTAAATTAATGAAATCTGTGATCCCCAAGCCATGCATCCAGGTAAACAGTTCAGGAACTATCATATATCTGTGACAACACTAGCCACCAATGAGAGTATTTGCATCTCTGGTTGTTAACCATGGTCACGAACCAAGTCTACATGATCATGTCTACATGACAATCTTTGCTTTTGCTTCTTTGTATTATCTGCCATGTTCAGTTCAGTCTGTTATTGTTCACTGTGTTAGTAACATCTAACAAAGTTTTTGTACTGTAAAATGTGTGGTCATTGGGCTCCACTGCTGCTAGTAACCTCCACAGTGGTGATCTCATACTAAAATGGTTTTACACACCTGGTACAGTGTTGTCCTGCAATTTTCGGCACATTCCTTCATCCGTAATTTGCTCGCATTCAGTATGCCAACAATCCCAGGCCCAAGTGCAGCATGTTGACAGCCGTGCAACCACTGCCCAGATTCGCACTTCCTCAACCTGTGGCTTCCAGAATTTTCACGAGTGTCAGCAGTTTGCATTACACCAGGCTGCCGCACTTGTCCAAACTATAAAGTGCCATTGATAGGTTTAATTCAGAACACGTGCAAGTGGAACAGTTCAGATGTGAACGGCTTGACCTGTCTTGGTGGCTGGCTGAAAATCAATCCACACTTGACTCTGCAAAACAAGTTGTCGAGAAGCTCTCCAGCCCCATGCCACACAAATCACAGGTTAGTCACAGTGTTCCAAGTGAACCCGCCCTATTTTGGAACTTTTACCTTCTCTTAGTATTACTTCTGCTCCTTCCGGCTTGTACACGGAGGTCTGCATAGACAATAGCAAGCTCTCACCTCGTTCGCGTGCTCCACAAACTGTTGCGCCCTCGAACTCGGCACAAAACAGACGGTCGTGCAATCGTTCAAGTGCTCAGTAAGTGACTTTCCTGAACAAGTCCACTGTGTTCACTGTCCCTGTCTCAACAAACTCTAGTGAAGTGTCTCAGTGTGTGCCCGTTAGTACTCTTGCTTCCACTTCTCGCAAATCCTTTGTCAAACATTCATCAGCATGACACCCTACACAGCTCATTTTCACAAACCGGCTCGCCAGCCCTCGCTGTGATGTTGGCAATGCTGTCTCCCCTCCAGCTCGCGTTGCCTTGCCAGCCACACACTCAGCTGCGCACACATCGCCTCGCCACCCCAGCGCTCCAGCTCCTGTTTCTCTGACACTCACTACTTCCATCTCCTCGGCGCAACGTACACTCGCCTGCACGCCGCCCGTGGCCAATGTGCACACCAAGCATTCACAGTCGCAGCTATACTGTTCTGCCGCAGCCTCATGAACTCCGGACACTGCCACCCCTGCCGTGTCAGTGCCATGGTGCTGACCTGTGCACCCCCAGCAGCCACCTTGTCACCTACAGCTCCTGTTCCGTCTGCTGCCACTTCGCCAGCACCACCATTCCCCCTCACGGCCTAAACATCAACTATTTAGAGTCGGTTGACAACACGCACACCACCTGCAGCTACTGTCGCCACCTCCTCGTCGCTGCCACCGTCTGTCACACTGTGGGGTGTGTTGCTGCCACACCCACCTCTGCCACCTGTCACTCTGTGCGACCTGCTGTCTAGCCCATCACATCCCCCGCACCTAGTGCCATGCCCTCGTCTGCCTCACAAGTATCTGTCGTCAGGAATGGCATGGTTCACAGACTGCACCTCACTGACAATGTTCCTGTGTTTTCTAAACTGCACCCCCTGTGTCCCAAACAATTAGCAGCAGTCGATGTGCAGTTATCTGAACTACTGACGACCGGTGTGATTGAGCAATCTTGTAGCAGTTAGGCCTCACCCATTCACTTACTAAAAAAACATGACTGCACCTGGCACATGTGCAGCAACTATCGCAAGCTCAATGCTAAGACCGTTATGGACTGTTTCCTGATTCCAAACATCACCGATTTTTACCAATTATTTGGCGGATCTAAAGTTTTCTCGGTTGTCGATTGCAAGTGTGCTTACCACAATTTCCTGTGGCCCCTGAGAATATTGAAAAAACGTCCATCACCACCCCACTCGGCCTTTTCCAGTATCATTTCATGCATTTCGGACATAAGAATGCCTCACAGACCTGGCAATGGTTTATCAGTGAGGTTTTACAGGACTTTAAGTTTTGCTTCATGTACTTAGACAGCATTCTAATTTTCAGCTCCACAGTTGAGGAAAACTAAAGACATTTGCAAATATTTCTTGACAGGTTGGCCGAGGCAGGTACCGAGTTGATTGATGAAAAATGCCAACTGCATCTCACCTCGGTACAGTTCCTCGGGTATTCAGTCTCGTGGGAGGGCATCCCCTGCATCGGACAGTGCAAAACATCACACGCCTCCATACTTACAAAGAGCTTTGTAGGTTCCTCAGCACCATTAACTACTACAAGCGACACCTGCCCAACACAGCTGAGGTTCTGGCCTCCCTTACAGACACGTTGGCTGGCAAGCACGCGTCAGGAGACTACACGGTTCCATGGATGGACCAAATCATTCAATGCCCTCAAGGAATTACTTGCTTGAGCGATCACAGTTGCTCATCTGCATCCCAACGCGAAAGTTTTCCTCACTACTGACTCGAGCGACACCTCTATTGGTGCAGTTCTCAGCCAATCTCAAGATGGTGTAATCTCTCATCTGCAGTTTTTTTTTCCAAAAAATTAAACAATCCACAACGCAAGTACTCAGCCTTTGACATGGAACTTCTTGCCATTTTTGAGGCCATTAAGCATTTCTGTGCAGAACTTGAAGGTTGCGCCTTTCACATTCTTACTGATCACAGACCTCTGGCTGCTACCATCAAAAATCCCCCGGTTGACCTGCCCCCTATGTGCTTCTGCTACCTCAACTACATATCGCAATTCACAACAGACATGTGTTACATCAAGAGTGCGGATAATAGTGTGGCGGATTTCCTCTCTCAGATCGATGCTGTCTCTACCATCGTCAATCTTTCTAACCTTTCCGGCCTGCAACTCACTGACAATGATTTCCTTGCTTTCGTCTCCAACCCTTCCTCTTCCCTATATCCCAACTACACCACCATTCCGGGCATCACCGGTAAGGTATGGTGTGATAACTCAACGGGCGAACTCTGTCCCTTCATTCCCCGCTCTCTTCAACATCCTATTTTCCAAAAGCTGCATGACACGCCTGGTGTGCGAGCATTTTGTTTGGTGTGACATGAGGTGCGATTGTCAGGCCTGGGCCCACTCTTGTGTTCCGTGTCAGTAGAACAAGGTCTTATCTTACACCTCCCCTCTGCTTGGTTCATTTCCTCCTCCATCTGGCAGATTCCAGCACGTCCACTTGAATCTTGTTGGTCCTCCACCACTGGTCAATGGATATCATTACATCCTTTCCATGATCAACTGTACCACAAGGTGGCTGGAGGCCACACCTCTGCTCAACATCAGTGCCAAGTCTGTCACTTATGCTTTTATAACTACCTCGATTGCTCGCTTTGACTGCCCCTCGGTCATCACAACTGACCACAGATGCCAAATTGAGATGCCCTTTTGACCAATATATGCCACTTCTGCAGCATTCGCCAGATCCACACCGCCTCCTATCATCTGCAGAGCAACGGGCTGGTGGCACGGTGGCACTGGTCTCTAAAGATGGCCCTTCATTGCCACGGGTCACTTTGGCCCAATGCCCTTCCTCTGGTTTTCCTTGGCCTGCTTTAGACCTACAAGTAGGACCTCCGTAGCACCATTGTGGAATTCGTATATGGGCAACAGCTCACCTTACCGGGCGAGCTTGTCTCTCCATCCTCATCCCCCTCGCTCGAGGATCTCACTTCACTTGTAGGCTGAGACCGCCTCATCTGTGCCTCAGACTCCCCTTCCCCTCCTGCCAGCCACTTCTTCCCCCTGTAAGGGTACCTTTGGACCAGCACACTTGTGAGTTTGTATTCTTGTGTGATGACACTGTCCACCTGCCCTTTGTAACAGGGGCACAACTTCGCTGATTCCAGGACTTAATTCTGCATTTATGCCCGCAGAATTCCACCTGATGAATTTGCAGAATGATGTCCAGATGGTGTCAGCTGTGAGCTGCCAAACTGTTTAATGTTGATTGGCAGAGTCGACCTGTTACAATATCTCGCTATTTGTAATTACGAGATATGGAACTATTTCTAGTTAATTACAATGTGGTCTATGGAGTATGATTCTTGCTTGCGATTAAAATGCAACAACATTGGAAGTACTATTAATTCATAAATGAAACAGATGATGAACTTTTGAAAATAGCACTGGATTTAATAAAACTTCAAAACACTTCAGTAAACACAAGTAATGGATACATCTCTCTGCGCCGCCATCTTATCGCATGCCCTTTTTACACTGACATATCTCTCCAAGCAAGTGCTCTGGATTGTTTATACACAAAGCAGACTGACACTGCCAATACTTCCTCTCTCCACCAAGCCAAAATCTGAAGAGGACAAGCCGTTCTACGTCACTTAGTTTTATACAACGGCAAAAATCTCAAATAATTTCTCTGGTAAAACTATGACTAATACTTATACAATTCTCTAATTTTCAATGTAATTTTACAAATACACAATTTCAAGGTAACAGAACACTATGATGTTAAGGTTTATAATCGAATACATACAGCTTAGTGATTTTGATAGTATGAATCTTGCGATTTAACAATTCTTAATAGTATCAATCTTGATTAAAGTAGTAAACATAAAATTTTATTTAAAACTTCAATTTTGCAAATATGTAACTTTTTCAACCTAAATCAACATTGAAGCCTAATGAATCATTAGTTATTCTCCTAGTGACATAATAGGCTTAAAAATCTTTTACGTAAATAAAGAGATCACAAATAGTGCGTCACATATGATTTGTAGTGTGAATTTTACCTTAATGAACAATTAACACAAAAGTGCTACATCTAAAACATGACATCATTACGTAAGTAAACTGTTTATCTATATTTTAAATGAAAATATACTGTGTGTGGTATGTGTCAGTCCTCAAGATATAGTAGGTTAGGTTCTTAAAACAGTGTTTAAAAGCTTTGATTAAGATGAAATATTCTGGATGTTCAGTGACTGGTATCGAACAAGTCAATAAAGCAGGGTGATATCGAGTACTAGAATTGAGTGTCAAATAGCTTGTTCCGTTATACCTTACAGTCCCCTTACTCCGGTCCTTATCCTGTCCTCCTTCGTGCAGTGAACACCTACACCAGGCCCCTCCAACTCGAGCACTTGGTGCTTGCGCGCCCTGGCGCCTCACCGTGTCTCAGCACGTGTGTGACAGACAGCGTTCGCTCTCGCGTTATCTTGGATGTGATGAATATCCATTCTGAATCTTATCAAATAGGAAACTAATGATGTATCTTGCGGATGTTTATCATGAGCACAAAAGGTTTGGGTATGTGTGTGCCATTTTTATTGCTCAGTGGGAAAACTCTTTAAGGCTGATGGGAAAGCACAACACTTAATACGTTACTCTACCATAAATATCAAAGCACCGACAAAGCGCCATCACTACGAAAATAAACATTCCGTTACACACGAGAGGATTGTCGAACTGGACAAGTCCTTTATATAAAGATGTTGATCAAGAACAATTCGCGAGGATTCATGCCCTTGTCCTAAAATGTGTTGCAATATTCTGAACAACATTCATTTGTGAACAAATGTTTTCAGTTACAAATATTAACAAAACAAAAACAGCTCAAGTTTAATGCATAGTTGCAAGCTGTATTTCGAATTGCAACTGCCAAAACGATTGTGCCTAATATGAGAAAAGTAGTGGCTTCAAAGTGATACCAAATATCAACAGTGTTGAAAATTCATGCAAAATAAGGGGCACGATGAAACTATTCTTTTTGTCCATACACAAAAATGGCATTATTATTATTATTATTCGTTTCAATAATTCACAAACAACCACACGACTCTCGGTTCGCTAAGCGCTGTGACATGTCCCCCTGCTACCAGTGCCGTGACAGCACTGTGTATGCCTTGCTCATGTTATGTGCCCCATACCACGAGCGCTGCAGCATTGCACCGGTGCTTTTCGTGGTGCCGGCCAGTGCTTGTGAAGCACTCGAGTTGGAGAGGCCAGACGTACACCACCCTTCTCAATGGCAAACCTTCCACCGTCTCCATCAGTCACCTGAAACCCAAGCACCTCGATCCTGTTTCCCCTTCCGAGGGCAAGACTCCCTCCTCTTCCTTCTCTTCGTTCGAAGCTCACCCTCCCCCCCTTTCTGTCCCCTGCGTTCCCCCGCCCCGTCCCCCTCCTTCAGGTCGCGCACCACCTTCGGTCGTTGACTCCTCTTCCTCCTCTCTGTCGTCCCCCTTTAGAGGATTCTCTAGTCCCCTTCAATCCCTGCTAGGAATTCTCTGTCCCTGTTCCCCCGCCACCCACAACAGAGCTGGCCATCGTAGTGTGCATCTATAACCTATTCATTGTGTGCACATTGTCTACTAAAGGTGGGCATATTAAATGTTTCCAGCTGGCCTGTGATTCCCTTCCTTCCAAAGCTCAGGCCTTCCTCCTCCCGTCAAGCACTGTGCTAGTCATAGTTTTGGCCTGTGGTTCCCACTCGAGCCGGTGACTCTCGCAACAAATAACGCTTCCTCCTAGATTGTAGAATTTAATTGTTCGAGGACCCTCAGGGGCTCAGCATTAATTTTCTGATTGCGTACCTGGCGAACCCGAGGTCCTGAGCTGTGGGCTGTGTCGCGCCAACAGTCTGCTACACCGTAAGCTCTGTGCGTGCTTCAATGACCACTGTTCACCGCAACGGTGGAACGTTGTACGTTTCAGAGCCTGGGGATGTTGGCTTAATTGCCCGGGTCATGAGGACGCTACAAACCTCTACAAGAAAAACCTCAATCTCAAGGTGTGCTACGTGCCGAGGAGATGCATGGCTATTGAGGTTGGA
The DNA here is from genome assembly GCA_026315105.1 of Locusta migratoria. Classification (NCBI taxonomy): domain Eukaryota; kingdom Metazoa; phylum Arthropoda; class Insecta; order Orthoptera; family Acrididae; genus Locusta; species Locusta migratoria. The sequence goes on along the minus strand of CM048744.1, from coordinate 763,937,469 downwards.
CAGTCACTAGCGAGCAACCTCTGAGGAACCTGCCACACCTCAGTTGTATAAGGCCTACCCAGACAAGCGGGGCTCTGCTTGTGTGGACCTGCAGATCCCTAGCTGCTCATGAGCCGAGAATGAAATGAGCCAATAATAGCATTGCTGGATGCAGAACTGTTGTCTCTAAGTGTGGTAAGACAGAATTTAATGCAACAACTTATGATCCGAGACTTTACTTCCCTTGCCACCCCATGGGAGGAACGTAGAGGCCTAAATCGTTTGGAGCCATATTTGCCACAATACTTAGTCTGTGTGCATACTGATGGAGAGTCCCTTACTTCCACTAAACCTTAGTGTTTTGTTGACCACCTCAAAGTCAGTTCGGTGAAGTGGCGTCATTTTCAAAGATGAGAAGTGGGACCGTTGTGATACAGATGGCGTCCCCAGCTCAGTCGCGGGCACTACTTGCCTGCAAAAATCTGAGTGACATCCCGGTGAGTATCACGCCCCACAAGTCTTCAAACATTGTCCAGAGTCTTATCCATCATAGAGATCTCTTGTCCCATACTGATGAAGAGCTGTGAGCAAACCTGCAACAGCGAGGCTTTCACTTCGTCTGGTGGGTATACAGTGGACCTAAAGACAACAGGGTTGCCATCGGTGCTTTTATCTTGGCCTTCGAAGGTGATACACTGCCTGAGAAGGTCAAGATAATGATATACTGGTGTGATGTTAAGCCATATGTCCCTTCCCCTATGCGGTGTTTTTGGGGTTGGGCACAGGTTGTCCTGATGTACTTCCAGCAGGAAACCTGCAGGAAATGTGGGTGCCATCACACCCAGACACCCCATGTACCTCACCTTTCTTTTGCGTTAATTGTGGACAACATCATCCACCATGCTTGCCAAACTGCAGTATCTTGCATCGGGAAAAGAAAATAATGGAATTAAAGACCATTGTTTTCTCCATCTGTGGGCCCTACAGGCCATCGACCTTTCACAGCCCCTCGATGGGTGGGGGCATATCTTCATCCATTGCTCCCCCAACACCTGTGAGAGCAATGTCCACCCCACCATAGGGGACTCCGGTCCCCACACCCCAGCCTGAGAAGCCCCTCTCACCCAGAAGGGGTCCCTTGTGGCACCCCCTCCCAAGGCTTCCATGAGTGGATTGGAGAATCCTAGCCAGAGGCTGCAGGATCCACCTGCCCCCATTAATTAATGTCAGATTGACATCGGGCCCTGAAACCACTTGTGAGAAGTGCTCCCAGTGCTTAAAACCAAAAGGGCAGTGAGAGGTTATAAATAAAAAAAAAAAAAATAAAAAAAAAAAAAAAAACAGAAGAAAGACTCCTCGGTGACTTTCAAGTCACAGATCCCTACATCATCTGCCTCAGAAGATGAGGTGGAGATCTTCGCATCTCCCGAGAATGTGGCCCTCACTAAGACGCTTGAGCCAAAGCACCTAGATGATGTAGATGCGCAACACCTAGCAGACCGCAAAGGAGGTTTTTTCAATTGTGTAGCTGAGCTGCAGCAGTTGTTGTGCCAGTTCCCTGTGTTCTATTTGGCATTACAGGAAACATGGTTTCCTGTCCAGTGGACCCCTGCCCTTAAGGGCTATCGGGGCTACTATAAAAACCGTTCCATTTACAACAGAGTCTCTAGTGGTGTCTGTGTTTATGTCCTTCCTACTGTCTCCAGTGCCGCTGTGCCTCTCTGCCCTTGAGGCAGTGGTTGTCAGTATCCGGGCAACGAGAGAACTTATCATCTGTTCTCTCTACCTCTTCCTGGATGATGAGGTCGTCTCCCCCACTGATCTTGCTGCCTTGGTCAACCAGCTGCCCCCACCATTCCTCCTCCTGGGGGACTTCAATGCCCACCACACTTTTTGGCGTGGAACTGAGGTCTCTCGCCATCATAGGGATGTTGAGACTGTACTGGCACAGCAGGACGTCTGTCTCCTAAACACAGGTGCACCCACGCACTACAGCATGGCACACAGCTTGTACTCAGCTGGAAGGTACATGACGCTCTATGTGGTAGCGACCACTTCCCCATTCTTCTCTCTCTGCCTCAGTTTCAACCTGATTATCACCCATCCCAATGGTCACTCAGCAGAGCAGATTGCTCGACCTTCACCTTGGCTGCTGTGGTAGCTGCTCCACATCCCACAGATATTGATATGGTGGTTCACCAAGTAACTGTGTCCATCATTTTTGCCACTGAGGCCACGGTCCCAAGTTCTCGTGGCTTGCTTAGACGGAAGACGGTGCCTTGGTGGAATCCAGAAATTGCGTAGGCAATCCTGCAACATCGGCGAGCACTGCAGCGCCACTGACATCACCCTTCAATAGAACACCTGATCACCTTTAAGCGTCTCTGGGCTCGCGTTCAGCATCTAATCCAGCAGAGGAAGGAGGACTCTTGGGAGTGGTCCATTGCTGCCATACATACTCGCACCTCCCCATCTTGAGTGTAGTTGAAAGTGCAATGCATATTTGGACACAACCTACTATCTGGCACCATCTATGCATTGACACCTCTGCTATCGTAGAACACATGGCAGAACATTTCAAACATTGTTCTGCGACAGCAGCCTATAGCCCACAATTCCTCTCCCTTAAAGAGCGAGTTGAGAGACAGATGTTATCATTCCGTACGCACCACCAGGAGACATACAACACTCCATTTAGTGTGTGGGAGCTCGAAAGTGACCTTGCTGGATGCCCTGATACATCCCCTGGACCAGACCGCATTCACAACCAGTTTCTTTGTCACCTGTCAGCAGAATCTTGACATCAACATCTCACCTTTTGATTTGTGTCTGGGCTGAAGGTCTTTTTCCATCAGAATGGCGGGAAAGTATCATCATCCCCAGTGCCGATCCACTGCTGGCAAATAGTTACCACCCGATTAGCCTCACCAACATTCTCTGCAAGCGCCTAGAATGTTTGGTGAGTTGGCGGCTCATGTGGGTGCTGGAAGATCACGGACTCTTGGCTCAGCGACAGGGAGCCTTCCGCCAGGGTTGCTCTACAATAAACAACCCTGTGTCTATTGAGTCAGAAATCTGTCAAGCTTTCACTCAGCATGAGCAACTTATCGCTGTATTCTTTGACCTTCAGAAGGCGTACGATACTGCGAGGCGTCATCACATATTAGCCACACTGCACAAATGGGGTTTACGGGGTGCTCTTCCAATCTTTGTCCAAAACTTCCTTTCCCTTTGCACCTTTGGTGTTAGGGTCGGCACTTGTTTGAGATCCACTCACACTCAAGAGAACGGTGTCTGACAGGGCTCCGTTCTAAGTGTGCCCCTGTTTTTGGTGGCAATTAACGGTATTGCAGCTGCAATAGGCTCATCGGTATGTTGCTCCCTATTTGCGGACGACTTTTGCCTGTATTATAATTCCATAAGTATGAGTGTTGCTGAAAGACACCTGCAGGGAGCTATTAACAAGGCACACTCATGGGCCTCAGTGCATGGATTCCAGTTCTTGGCATCTAAGACCCGAGTCATGCACTTTTATCATCGTTGGGCTCTTCACTTAGATACAGAGCTCTCCTTTACTTTATTGTTGACAGCTATGAGTACAGATCAAGACTGAGATTACACGGCTGATGGAGCTCACAGAAGCTGGCTCCAAAGATACTGGCCCAAAGAAACACATTAGTATAAATGAGGATTTACTGCATAGAATTGTGGAAAAGAAGAATGTCTGCCATACACTGACTAAAAGAAGGGATTGACTAGTAGGATACATTCTTAGACATCAAGAAATTGTAAATTAAGCATTGGAGGGAAGAGTGTGTGATAAAAGTCACAGAGGGATACCGAGAGACGAATATAGGAATCAGGTTCAGATAGATGTGGGTTGCTGTTTATATGAGGAGATTAAGTGGCTTACTCAGTATAAAGTAGGGTGGAGAGCTGCATCAAACCAGTCTCCAGCTGAAGACCAAAACATTTATCCAACGACAGGTAATTAACTGAACTAAACAAAATGTGTATTAGTAATATATTAATGATATATATAAAATAGATGAAGATTACTCACCAGGCAAAGGAGCACAGGTGTGATAGTAGCACAAATAAATAATACACACACATACAAATTTACACAGATGCAAACACACCTAGGAAGTGTATGTCTGCCTAGGTGTGTTTGTGTCTGTGTAAATGTGTGGGTGTGTGTGTATATGTTTACCTTACTTTTCTTCCCCCAAGGTAAGTCTTTCCTTTCTCGATATTGGTATGGCTCCTTACCCCCTCCCTTAAAACCCTCATCATTTCCTTTTCCCTCTCCTTCCCTTCTGCCTGAAGAAGCAACTGGGTTGCGAAACTTTGTGTTTGTGTGTGTGTGTGTGTGTGTGTGTGTGTGTGTGTGTGTGTGTGTGTGTTTTATTTATTTGTGCTACTATCACACCTGTGCTCCTTCGCCTGAGTGAGTAATCTTCATCGATTTTTTATATATAATTTTTCCTGCTCGAAATTTTATGTCTATAATATTTATATATTAATGTCATGTTCAAAACATTTTGTACAGTTTGTTTAATAGTCACATTCAGATCTCACATAACTGTAAATGGAATGTTACAGTCATGTAAGGATATGGAAATTCAACTGAAAGACCATGAGGCAATTAAGACACAAATTGAAGATGATGCGGACAAAGAAATTATGGATTTAAGGGCTCAGTATGAAAAAACATTGAAAGAAGAGAGAGATTTCAATGCTCAATTGAGGACTGAAACTGGGGTAATGAAAAATAAATTCAAAAGGTAATTAACATTGTGCCAGACAATTTTGTCATTTGCACCATACCAAGCTTTTCACAGTGATATGTTCTTACATACCCTACCTACATTATTGACAAAAATATCTCAAGAAATATTAAATACCCAATGTAGAATTAAAACAGATGTTATTTTGAAGAGAAATTATGAAAAAAATTTAAACATTATCTTAATGTTGCTTGAATGCATGTCAAAACATAATGAAGTCACTGCTTCTTTCTTTTTAGATTCCTATGATACTATAAGGTGCACTTCCACGCTAGTACTGAACAGTGTTTGCATGGACTCAACCAGACTAAAAATGATATATAAAGTTAAATTGGAAACACAGTTTACATAGATAAGGCTGAAATAATGATATACATAAAATAAAGGTAATTTCCCTAATAATTTAATAATTGCACATTTTATATGCTCTTCATTACTTTTGCCTTATATTAACACACTAATTTTTGTTCTTACAAGTGTATATGTGTGTGTGTGTGTCTGTCTGTGTGTGTGTGTGTGTTTGTGTGTGTGTGTGTGGAGTGGGAGGGGGATTAGAGAAGGAAGATTAGGATTTAATGCCCTGTTGACAGCGTGGTCATTAGAAGCAGAGCTTACACTCAGATTGTTCGGGGAAGGAAGGGGAAGGTAATTGGCCCGTCTCTGAAAGGAACCATCGCAGCATATCCTGGAGTGATTTAGTGTAATCACAGAAAGAAAACCTAAATCTGGGTGACTGGAGGTAGATTTGAACCACTGTTCTCCACATGAGATATTCTCTCAGATACCAGTCCCATAAATCCATAAACCAAAGTAGGTGCAAGGAAATAGAACAAGCCAGAATTTATAATCTGTTAAATTCATCTCATTTACATTATATTAATCTACATATACATCATTTATAGATACACAAAGATATAAAGAGATCTCATTATGGATTATATTCAGATGGTCCAGGTTGTGAAGCATTCATTGAAATCAAGTGTGATAATTCTAGCTGCAGGTTGTTGCATGTAATTGTCTACTTTGCATTGAAAATTATCTTATTCAAAATGCGACACTGATATAGGTATGACAAAAAATACCTGTGAGCTTTCCAGCCAGAAAAGCAGTCGTCTTCTGAAGTGCTATGGTGAATACCAATGTATTCTTTTCAGAGTTTTGTTGATTAAATAATATATTTTTGACTGCTGTAATAAACAGAACTAAATCTACTGAGTAGCAAACTGACATTTTTGACTAACACTAATGTTTCTACAATTATTGTTGCATGTGGCCTCGTGAAGAATTTTCCACAATTACCACTGGATGCAGACTCACTAAGATAGTAACTTTACTCATCAAATGTTTGCATTTTACTCACTCACTTAAAACTTTACTTATTCAATAATAAACATAGTTTTCCTGTGACAGGCACATAAAGAAGGCACACACAGATACAATTTTTATGTTATTGGCCATGGCCTTCTTCAGAATATAGAATATACACACAATCACACAGACACTCTGTGGTGTGAAAATAGGGGACAGGAGGGGGGGGGGGGATAAGAGGTTGCGTCATAGTGGTGGGGACAGTTATAGTACTGCCTTACAAGGCATGTATGTATTAGATGGGCAGGATGAGATGCAACTTAGGAATGGAGTGGGGAGGGGAGAAAAAAAGGCCGCAAATGCATGCGCATGCAAGTGCACAGCACACAAATTAGAATAGGTGTAGGAAAGAGGGGTCGGGAACTGTTGCATGGAAGAACATGAGTTATTGTGATTGCAGCACAGTTGCTAAATTACATGGCTGCTTTCACAGTTGGCCCAAGCTCTGATTGTGTAGAATGAGCCTGTGACATGGCTGAAGTATGGCATGGTGGGTGAGTGGATTGGACTGGTCTTGCAGTGGGGTCCCTGTGGTAGTGGGCTGTGTTTCTGGAAGGTACAGGATGTTATGAAGGTTGGGAGGGCGAAGGAACACCACTTTTGGAGGGGTGGAAAGGATCTTGCACAGGATGTCCCTTATATCTGGACATGAGGGCAGAAAATAAAAATCTTGGTGAAGGATGCAGTTTAGTTGTTTGAGACCAGGGTAATACTGGGTGACTAGGGAGCACACTTTCATGGATGGTTACTGATGGTAATGGTAGGATTGGGGTATGTGGGGATATGGCATGGGAGATCTTTTTGCAGAATAGGTGTGTGGGACTGTTTCTGACTGTGAAGGCCTCTGTGAGACCCTCATCATATTGGGAAAGGGAGTTCTTGTCACTGCAGATACGCTGTCCACAGGTGGCCAGGCTGTATGGGAGGGATATATTTTTTTAATGTGGAAGGGATGGCAAGTGTCTAAGTGTAGGTACTGTTGGTGGTTTGTAGATGTAATACGATGGTTGTGTGACTGTGTTGTGTGCCTGTGTGACTGTGTTGTCTGATAGCTTAAGTGTCATATGTGTGTGTCTTTTTTATGTGTCTGTCACAGCGCTTTGTTACATCTTTTTGGTGAGTTGTAAAGTGTCATTATTGTATTGTTAATTCCAACGTGGACTTTCCATCATTAAACAGTGATTTCCAATTGCTTTGTGTGTGATGCCTATACAAAAATTTTGTACCTTTAGAAAAGAAAACCTAAATGCTAAAATATTAAAATATTACATTTTAAATAATTTCATTCAATAACAGTATTAAATTTTTAATAAATATTGTAAGAAAAGTTTTAGCATAGTGTAAATAACATGATCAAAGTAGACCACCCACTGATTAGTAAAAACATTGAGTCATCAACAAGGACACACAAAAAAGAATGAAAATGTGTTAGCACACAGGCACTCAATGCAGTCATGCAACTGTCAGCTCTGGCTGCCCACACTTCAAATCGCACTCTGCGGTATGGAAATAGGAGCGGGGAAGGAGGATAGGAAGGTTGTGGTGGGGATGGATACAGCAGAGCATGTACTTATTATATGGGAGGAATAAGATGCAGATTAAGAATGGAGCAGGGAGGGAGGTGACGGGAGGAAAGTAAATAAAATAAAATAAAACAAAAATAAATAAATCAAACACACATATGCAGGACACACACACACAAAAGTGCACACACACACACACACACACACACACACACACACACAGCACTCAAATTAGTAGAGGTTTATGATAGAGAGGTAGGAACTGTTGGGTGTGCAAAAAAGGAAGTTATTGTGATCACAGACAACAACACTCTCACAACTACTACACAGAACACTGGCATGCACTGGCTGTACGAATACCCACGAAGTGAGCTCCTACCTACACTGCACGCAGAGCACAACTCCACACTGTTTATGTCTTTGACTTGCCCGTGGCATGCTCTGGCATTTGCCGCATTTATACGCGGCGTACTCTCGTGGCCGACTCCCAACATATGTTATCGGCTGTGTCTGTGCCTTACAGCATTTCTTTCCCCTTGGGGAGGCTCGGATGCGAGCAATGTTCATGACCCATGACGTCGTCATCTGTTGGGTTCTGACTGAGGTTGCGGGTGGGCACCGTTGCGTAGGTTCGGAAGTACTTGGGGTGTGGGCAGCGTCAGCGCCCTTAGCCGACAACCCATATGGCTGGACTGGTGATGGTGGCTCAGTCTCCATCTCCACCTCGGGCCACGGACCTGGTAATGGTGATGGTGGACCCGAAGGAGCAGTCCATCTGGAGGAGATGAGTCCAGCATGGGTGGTGGCTGTACCCGCAAAGGTATAGGTCCCTGAGGGGAGAGACCTGGGTCAGTCCCTGGCTGAGGCAGACAACTTGCAGGTAATGGCAGGAACCTCTCTTCGGCCTGTGGGCTGCTTAGTGGAGCAGACTGGTGCGGGAGCCTCGGCTGAGTGATGGGGGCTTCCCGATCTTCTACATGCAGGCGCAGCTGGTCGTGGTGACGTGCAGTGATGCCGTCTTCTGTGCGTATGTCAGGAAGGGGTCCGCAAAATCAATGTGCAGGCGATCCCAGGCCTGCGATGGTTGAGGCCATGGGGCGAATGTAGCCCAAAGGGAAGGCTTGATGTTGCGCACTGAGCGAGCACGAGGTAACCATACGAAACATGTCGCTGGCCAAACTCATCCAAAACACATGGCAGTGGGCCAATGCCTTAGTACGAGATACCCCCCCCCCCCCTTCCATGATCATCGGCATGTAGCAGCTTGAGGACCTCTGAGCGGAGGGCCGATGGAATGACAACCTGAGGAGAGGAATCCTCAGAATCAACGAGAAGCACGCCATCCACAACAGAAAAATGGTGTCGAAATGCATAGTAGTTTCTGAGGGGGTCCGATCCCTGTTTCGGCGGAGTCTCAGGCCAGCTCTGCTGGATAAACGGATCACCTTGCGGAGAACCGGGTCTGCGGCACTAGCCAGAGCCACCTTGGCACCTGTGATTGGAAAACCATCCACTGCTTGCTGAGCGGCTAAGTCAACATGAAAGCACAGCAATTCTTCCTGATCAAAGTCTGGATCTGGTCCAGCCGGGAGAGCACATCCACATTTGCATGTTTTGATGTTGGGCGGTAGTGTATCTCATAGTTATATCGAGATAGGAACAGCACCCAACGCTGAAGACAGTGAGCGGCCTTATCGGGTAGAGATGCCGAAGGGTGAAAGAGAGAAACCAGCGGTTTGTGATCAGTTATGAGATGAAATTTTATGCCATACAGAAAGACATGAAACTTCTTCAGAGCGTAGACAATAGCAAGGGCCCCCTTCTCAATTTGCGAATATCTGGTTTGGGCTGGAGTGAGCATCTTAGAGGTGAAAGCGATTGGTCACTCAGATCCATCTGGATGTTTATGAGCGAGCACTGCCCCAATCCAATGTTGGGAGGTGTCCGTTGCTAAGACAAGGGGGAGGCCGGGTTGATAGGTGACGAGGCAGAGGGCCGATTGTAGCAGCTCCTTTAATGTGCAAAATGGTTTTTCAAAGGCCGATGACCAATGGAAGGAAGTCCCTTTGCACAGCAGGTCATGCAGGGGTTTTGCAATAGATGAAGCCCCCAGCAAGAATTTATGATAATAAGCGACCTTTCCAAAAAACACTTGCAGGTCCTTGACTGATGTCGGCCAAGGGAGGGCCAACACGGGGGACACATTCTGACAGAGGGGATTGCTGTCCTCACTAGAAACCTCAAACCCCAAAAAGGTGATAGAAGGCTGAAAAAAGTGGCATTTCTCCAGATTGCATGTCAACCCTGCCTCCTGTAGTACTGTGAACAGCGCATATAATCTGCGTAAATGTTCATCGGCTGAGGGCCCGGACACTACTATATTGTCGAGATAATTGACACAACTGGGCACCGACAGTGTGAATTGTTCAAGTAAATGTTGAAAAATTGCTGGAGCGCTGGCCACCCTGAAGGGCAACCTCAAGTATTGGTACAAACCAAAGGGCGTGTTAAGGACCAAGAGACGTTGAGAGTCAGCATCGAGAAGAACTTGCAAATATGCATCAGAGAGATCTATCTTGGAGAAGTACTGTCCACCCACCAATTTTGCAAGAAGCTCATCAGGGCACGGCAATGGATAAGTGTCGATGATAGATTGGGCGTTCATGGAACATTTGAAATCGCCACAAAGGCGCAATCGCTCCGATGGTTTTTTTTACAATGACCATGGGAGTTGCCCATTCACTAAACGGAATGCGTTTTACCACCCCAGCTTCCTCCAGGCGGTCCATCTCCGCTTTGACATGGTCACGGACTGCAATTGGAACCAGCCGAGGGCTTCAAGGTGATGTGGGCTTGGAAATTATTAGCACAGCCCAACAGCACCGAAAAATCGGCGCATAAAGAGTCTAGTTGCGGAAAAGGCACCTGGTCAGAGACAATGTTGACTTTGTCAGAAATAGTGAACACAAACCCCTGAAAGGTGTAAGACCAAACAAGTTGTCCGTGTGAGCATTGTTTACAACAAGAAAAGTGAGCCTACGAGTGACAGATTTGTATGTCCCAGGATCAGAATATTTTGTTTATTTTAACTGACCAATTTCCATGACACCGTTAAGAGAGAGGGAGAACCCAGATCCAAATACATCTTTGAGTTCAATAAGGTGACGACCGTGCCTGTGTCCACTTGCAGACGCAACTGTTTGTGGAAAACCGTGACGTCAATAAAGAGCTTGTTGGGTGCAACCGAAATCGCTGAGACGCAATTTACGTCCATCTTGGTGTCGGTATCTTGGATTTTGGAGGCACAAACAGAAGCAATGTGACCTTTCTTGTGGCACTGATGACACGTGGACCACCACTTGGGGCAGCCACAGTCAAGTCTATCATGATCGACAAAACAGGAGGGACACGAAGGAAGCATTTTCCAGTTGCGTGACTGCATGCCGCCTGTCCCGAGTTTCTGCTGCCGTGCAATGGGCCAATCGCCCCGGTGCCGAGGCTGCACGCGAACTGCTGTGACCAAGTCATCCCTTTGCGACCCTGCTTGTAACAGGGAAGAAGTGGGTTGGATTTCCACCACCTCACATCAAGTCTCAATTTGGTTGCCCGCCGCCCGTAAAACCTTGAAAGACTACGCAATGTTAAGGACCTCTGAAAGAGAAGGATTTTTGCACAGGTGAGCACGTTCACAAACCTCGCAATCGGGGGCAAGCCGAATAATAGCGTCACGGACCATTTGATCGGCATACGATTCTTTATGCACATCCGTAACAAAATGATAACAATGGCTTAACCCATGGAGGTCCGCGGCCCACGCCCGATAAGACTGTTGTGGCAGCTTCCTGCAGCGGTAAAACTCAACACGGGCCACTATCACATGAGTCCGTTTGCGGTAATATTGTGAAAAATGGCCGCATATTTGATTGAAAGACAGGGGACGAGGGATCCTGCAAAGGGGCGAGTTGGCAAAGGAGCTGATACAGACGAGGCGACAGCCATGACAGGAATAACACATGACATAAGGTGCCATCAGACCAGCTAAAAGCCTGAAAATGTTGTCTTAACCTTGTTTCATAAGCGTCCCACTCTTCGATGGACTCGTCGTACACCGGAAAGGGTGGCGGATAAGACAGAGGGGTCGCGGGGGGTGAAACAACCTGTGGGGTGGACGGGACCCACTAGACAAGGCTGTAGCAAGAGATTGTAATACCTGGTTTTGAGCGTGAATCGCCGTTGCAAAAACCTCTTGTTGTTTGACTGGTTTGGAAGAACCAGTAGACATTGTGTAACACGAACGACCGCTTCAGATGGAAAACGCGCGGAGAAAAAAATACCGCACTCGTCGCCAAATGTTGCAATCATGGACAACAACACTCTCACAACTACTACAAACACTGGCGTGCACTGGCTGTACGAATACCTGGTAAACAGCACACTGCATGCAGAGGACAAATCCGCACTGTTTATGTCATTGACTCGCCCGTGGCTTGCTCTGGCGTATGCCGTATTTTCCCATGGTGCACTCTCGCAGCCAACTCCCGACATATGTTATCGCCTGTGTCTGTGCCTTACAGCAAGGCCTGGATAATTTCGGGATTGAAGACTGTACTGTAGGGATAACTCCCAACCGTGCAGTTCAGAAAAGCTGGTTGTGGGTGGGAGTGTTCAGATGGCCCAGGTTGTGAAGCAGCCATTGAATTCAAGCATGTGCTTTACTGCATGCTGTACCACAGGACGGTCCACCTGGTTTTTGGCCACAGTTTGGCAGTGGCCATTCATTGTAGTGGACAGCTGGTTAATGGTCATGCCAATATAGAAAGTTGCCCATCCCTTCCGCTTGCCGTGAGTCAGACTGTGTTGGGCGGCCAGAGATGGCTGATGTGTGTGTGGATGAGAGTGACTGTGTGGATGAGTGGAAGGCCGGGGTCAAAAATTTAGAATTGTGTGTGTGTTTGTGCATCTTTTATTTGTGTCTGTTGTTGGCAGGCCAACGTTCATCTTTACGGTGAGTTGTTCCCTATCCACATATTATTATGTATCTCTGTCTAACTTCTTAACTTCTTTGCTTTCTACAGTATGTCTGCCTAGGTGTACTTGTGTCTGTGTAAATGCGTGGGTGTGTGTATTTGTTTACCTTCCTTTTCTTTCCCCAAGGTAAGTCTTTCCTCTCCCGGGATTGGAGTGGCTTCTTACCCCCTTCCTTAAAACCCTCATCATTTCCCTTTCCCTCTCCTTCCCTTCTGCCTGAAGAAGCAACTGGGTTGCGAAAGCTTGTGTTTGTGTGTGTGTGTGTGTGTGTGTGTGTGTGTGTGTGTGTGTGTGTGTGTGTATTCATTTATTTATTTGTGATGCTGTCACACCTGTGCTCCTTCGCCTGGTGAGTAATCTTCGTCTATTTTTTATATTTATTATTATTAACATTTTTACTTCTTAAATATTCATAATTTGTATTGATTTTCCACAGTTCACAGAAAGATATTGAAGATTACAAGAATCAGATAAGCATCATGCAAGCTGAACATCAAACATTGTTGCACAATATATCTGTTTTGGAAAGTGATATAATTGATCTCAAAAATGAAATTTCAGAAAGGGATAGGTCAATTGAGGAGAAGGTAATACTAAATTCTTATAACTAAGAAAGGGGAATAATATATAGTAAATCTGAAAAGCAATTTTTATATTCTAGGAAAAGAGAATTTCGGATTTAATGAGAAAGGCCCAAGACCTAGAGAAGTTTAAATATGTCTTGAGCTTTAAGATCGAAGAACTGAAAAGCCAGATTGAACCAAAGGATGCTGAAATTAAAAATAAGGAAGCACAAATACAAAATGTAAGCTAACATTTAAAGTCACATACTGAAATTTCATTTGTTTAATCTTTTGAATGAAACTGAGGAAAGTACCAAATTATGTTTTCTTTTTTAATAAATTATCAAGTCTTAATTTGCATGTTTTTTACAAATTTGCTATTATCACACTGAATTAACCTTATTATAATTTGTATTACTGTGCATATTATCTCATACTTCAAGCTACATTTAGGCACTTCCTTTTCATCATATAGTAAAAATCTTATTTGCTGTTTTCTTAACTATGGTTTAATTAATGGTGTGCTTACATGTTTACATCCTAGTTATTATTTCCATCTTTACACAGTATTTTAAAAACTGAGCCAGTCATTTTCATAGGCTTTTGCAAATTTTGCTTTTATGTGTGTACAGTAACAGTCATTCTTACATATTATTTACGATAATCCTTTGTCTGAAACTGAGAAAAATGTCACGGTGTGTTTTCTTTACCAATAAAGTCTCAAGACTTGATTTGTTTAAGTTTGCAAACTAATGACTGTCTCAGTTGTCTTCATTAGCTGGTGCTAAGTTTTCATGGTATGTGTAATTGTTGCCTAATTTTAGCAGGTGATGCAGACTGATCCTAGTATTTGATTGGTAGAGGAAGGGCTGGTTAGGATAGGTATTGAACCATTTGTAATTTTTTTAACATTTTAATTTAATTAATGAGCAATTATTAGCCTTCTTATGAAATACAATATCACCATTAGATTTTTTCCATAGCAGAGAATAAACAATTAATTAAATAAATTGAAAGTAAATTTGTTTGCATACAGCAACAATTCACAAAGATTACATTAGATTAGATGTAGTTTTTGTTCCAGTAGATCCAAACTGAGGAAATCCTCTTAGATGAAGAATATGTCAGAACAAAATACACAATAAAAACTTACAAAATGAGAGAATATGCATTAATGTACCTTCCACAGATCCCAAATATAATTGCTCTTGTGAATGTGGAACTGGTCAGAAAATAACAATAGCTTATAAATATTTACATCGTAGTTGTGGTCTTCAGTCTGCAGACTGGTTTGATGCAGCTCTCCACGCTACCGTAACCTGTCCAAGTCTCTTCATTTGGGAATACGTTCAGCAACCTACATCCTTTTGAATCTGCTTACTGTATTCATCCCTCAGTCTACCTCTGCGATTTTTACCCCACACACTTCCTTCTAATGCTAAGTTGACAATTTCTTGAAGTCTCAAATGTATCCTATCAATCTATCCCATCTCTTACTCAAGATATGCCAGAAACTCCTTTTCTCCCCAGTTCAGTTAAGCACCTCCTCATTAGTTACGTGTTCTATCCATCTAATTTTCACCATTCATCTGTAGCACCACATTTCAAAACCTTCTATCATCTTTTTGTCTGAACTCCTTATCGTCTATGTTTCACTCCCATACAATGCTACACTCCAAACAAACGTTTTAAGAAAGGACTTCCTAACATTTAAATTAATGTTGGATGTTAACATGTTTTGCTTCTTTAGAAACACTTTTCTTCCCATAGCCATCTGCATTTTACATCTTCTTTACTTCGGCCATCAGAAGTTATCTTACTACTCAAATAACAAAGCTCATCTACTACGTTTATTGTCTCATTACCTAATCTAATTCCTTCAGCAACACCTGATTTTCTGACATTACATTCCATTACCCTCGTTTTACACTTGAGAATGTTCATCTTCCTTTCAGGACATTGTACATTCCATTCAATTGCTTTTCCAGATCCTTTGCACTCTCTGACAAAATTATTGTGTCAGCAGTAAACCGCTAAGTTTTTATTTCTTTACCTTAACTTTAATTTTCCAAATTTCTCCTTGCATTCTTTCACTGCTTGCTCAATGTACAGATTGAACAACATTGGGGAAAGGCTACAACCCTGTCTTACTCCTTTCCCAATCTCTGCTTCCCTTTCTTGCAATTCGACTCTGATAACTGCTGTCTGGTTTTTGTATAGGTTGAATATAACTCTTCGCTCCCTATCCTTTACCCCTGCTACCTTCAGAATTTGAATGAGTGTATTCCAGTCGACATTGTCAAAAGCTTTCTACAAATCTACAAACGCTAAAAATGTAGGTTTGCCTTTCCGTAGCCTACCTTCTAAGATAAGTCTTAATGTATTGTCTCTCATGTTCCTACATTTTTTCTAAATCCAGACTGATCTTCCCCGAGGTCGGATTCCACAAGTTTTTCCATTTGTCTGTAAATAATTCGTGTTAGTATTTTGCAACCATGACTTATTAAACTGATAGTTCTATAATTTTCACATTTATCTGCACTTGCTTACCCTGTTTCATACATCTTGCATATCAGATAGAACAATTTTATCATGATTGGCTCTCCAAATAATATCAGCAGTTCAGATGGAATATCATCTACTCCAGAGGCCTTTTTTGACTCAAATCCTTCAGTGCTCTGTCAGATTATTCTTGCAGTACCACATCTCCTATTAACAGCCTATTAAAGGCTGTGAAACGTGGTCTGGCACCCGCTCGTTCCCGTCAACGAGAGCGTCTGGTGAGACCGCCGCACCCAGTAGCCGGCCGTGCCGGTAACGCATTCCTGGGAGCGAGACGACTCAGTACTCTCAACAGGCATGTAGAGGCATGTAGAACAACAGCCAACAGCAGTGCGCATGCGCACGACCAGACCTCACTGCAGCGCCTGTCTGGCACATGTCTTCATTATGGCTGTGTTCATACAGTTGACCGGACAGAGATAGAAGAAAGGGGGAAAATCCATGTTCCGATTTTCATGATGACAAAAATATTGATGGTATATGAGACCATCCCACATCGCTTTATCAACCAATTTTTTTCTTACAAGCTTTGCCTTATCTGTAAAAAAAGAAAATGTCTACTTTTCATTCCGCCCAAGTTTTTAGTTTCATAATGTCCCTCACACAATTTTTATGAAAGTATCCAGTTAAAAAATCTGACTTTTGGACTCATGATAGTATAACATCTTAGCTCCCGAATAAATCATTCACATTTTCGTAATTCACAACTGTCATTTTAAAACAACACTATTTGTCAGGTATGTGCGCTGAGGTACAAATAGTGTACTGAAAAAGTTATATAGCAGGCAGCTTACTGTTTTATGCATTTTAGACTATATATTACAGCAAGTGAAATCCTTTCACAAATAATTGTGAGTTATCTGAGCGGCGTCATGCCGTGACTGGAACTCGGCTTGTATTGAGAGTAGCGCGAAGCATCGGGGTACCGAAAAAAATATTTGCTGGGCACTTATGTGTGTCCCTCATGATAAACACAAAATAACTAGAAACTAATTTTTTTTGAGGCAACCGATTATAATGGGCAATGATCTGCTATGATTTTACATAAGGTAATACTTCACTGAATAAGAGGTATATAACTAGTTTTTCACATCTTACAATTGATGGAATACATATATCATGTTTTGAACTACTAGAGAAGAATAAATTAACGTAAACTATGAATTTGCTGTTGATGGACTAAAAAAAAAAAAAATTTTCTGAAATTCTACTTAATGACTTTGTAGTTGGAGATGATAAATGGAAGAACCCAAAAATATACTTACATTTATTATGCATATACCTCTAAGATGACTATTACACTATATAGCCTTCTTTTAATTTTCGATTTTGTAGCTCTCGGAAAATGTTGTACCACAAGGTGAAACAATTTGCATACAGTGTCTCACATAAAAGCGCTGTCCCTCACTCCCAAAACTAAAGTAGGAATAAACTATGTAAAAAGGAATTTGAACAGTAAAATTAAAAATAAATTAGTTACCTACTTATAAGGGACGCTGTAACTTATGGCCATGGGGTTATGTGAGGTGTGGCAGTTTTATTGGAATATTCTGAACTGTTTCAACTCATCTCCAGTTGCAAAGAACTCTATGCGGTTCTCAGAATATTTATTTATTTTGTTAGGAAGCTGTTTATGGGAACTGCTTTTCTATGAACATTTCTTGAATCATCTGATGACAATTTTCTTTGTCTCCACGGTACTTTCATTTCAATTTTTCTACTTTAAATGAATGAAAAATGTGCATATTTAGTTTAGCATCAGACAATTTAGATCAGTAAAGGGTGAGAAGAATGTGTGAATTTGTTTCTTGTTGTGATTTGTTTTCCCTTCTTGGTGGGCTCGTACCCAGCAACAAGGGATCATCACCCACTAACAGTGGAATATTGAATTAAACACAGGGGTGACCAATACTTGTTTACTGTTGATTTTGTTATTTTATTACTATTATTTTTACATTGTAGTAACTCGCAGAATTATAAGCACATTAGAAATAGGTGGTATGGACTTATCCCATTAATTTTGACTAACATTTAGGAATTTTTCCTTATGTGAAAAACCAGAAAATATTCTGAATATTTTTATTCATGTCACAGTATTAATATTAACAGAAGAAAAAATAAATGTATGTTCATAAGTGTAATTTAAAAAAATCCTGCAGAGAAGCTTCTGTTGAAAGCAGGCTGGAGACATGTGATACTTGTGCAGCAGAAGCAACACCGGTACCCCTATTGGCTTGTGCCGGCGCCGACTCTCACCAGGAATATATGTTCACACAAGAAAAAACTCTTTTAAAAATGTCCATCTAAATTCATGGGATGAGTCCATTACCACCTATTTCAAATGTGCGTGAAATTCAACGAGTCACTACAGTGTGAGGACAATAATAATAAAATAACGAAATCAATGAACTGTTAGCTGGTTCTAAGTAGATGGCAGTTGATCTTCTGCTAACAGTGGGTGTTTATTTCTTTGTTGCCCCTCCCCCCCCCCCATCTCCCCATCTCCCCCCCCCCACCCCAAAAAAAAGTGACACACCTTCTCATCCTTTACTGACCTGTCCTGCATTGTCTGAGGCTAAACTATTTATGCGTATTTTTCTCTCAATTAAAGTAGAAAATTCAGGGTACCATCTTGCAGACAAAGAAAATTGTCTTCAAATGATTAAGCAAAATATGTTGTAGAAACGTTTTTTCTCTCATACAGGTTCCTAAAAAAGAACTTATTTCATTCTTTAATCTCAGAATGAGGGTAGCAGATCATTGTCCACTGTAATTGGTGGCCATCCAAGAAAAATTAGTTCATAATTGTTTTCTTGTTAAGGATCATTAACACATCACCAGTGACTGACACGTGTGACCAGCAATTCAAATTATTCGGCACTGCAGTGCTTCACGCAAGGCTCAACACACCAAGTTTGCAGGCTTACGGTTGCTGCATGACGCCGCTCAGATAACTGACAAGGAAAGGATGTAGATATCAGTGCGACTACCATTTCAAAAACTTTTCTGCACTTTTAGCTCCATTTCACTCGCTTTAACATATGGTCTAAAATGTATATAACAATAAGCTGCCCGCTATCTAACTTTTTCAATATATGATTTGTAAATCAAGTACACAAACTTGACAAATTTGAAAACGACTGTTACAAATTACGAAAAGGTGAACTTTTTATTCGAAAGCTAAGACATTTTACTACAATGTGTCCAAAAATCAGATTTTTTAACTGTTGACTTTCATCAAAATCAAGTGAAGAGCATTACAGAACTAAAAACTCACACAGAATGAAAAGTGGACTTTTTATTTTTCACAGGTTAGGCAAAGCTTGTAAGGAAAAAATTAGTTTACAAATGATGTAGTGTGGTCTTGTATATGGTCAACAAATTTTAGAACGTGAGAATCGAAACAGTGGATTTTCCCTTTTTTTCATCTCGGCCCTGCTCGGCGCACAATGTGAACACACAGGCCGGTGGTGGCTCAGCTCAGCCTGGCTGGCCGCGACGTAAACACAGGAGTACCGAGACTCGCCATGCCCCAACGCTTGTTGCTCTTGCCAGTGTGATGTCATTGCTTCACCTTGATGCGACCTCTGAAACTGTCAACCACCTCTGCTTCCTTCAATTTTCCTTTTCTACCTTTCTGCAGTTTATAATCAACAAGTTATGTTCAGAGTCTATAACTACCCCTGGATATGTCTTACAGTTTAAAACCTATTCCTTACCATTATAAAGCCAATCTGGTACCTTCCAGTGTCTTCTGGTCTCTTCCATGTATACTGCCTTCTTTCATGATGATTAAACCAACTGTTGGTGATCATTAAATTGTGCTCTGCACAAAATTTTACCAATCAATCTCCTCTTTCATTCCTTTTTTCCAGTCCATATTCACTTACTAGATTTCTTTCTCGTACCGTTTATACTACTGAGTTCCAGTCCCCAATCACAATCAAGTTTTTGTCCCCTTAACTTTCTGAATGATTTCTTTTATCTCCTCATACATTTCTTCGATATCCTCTTCATCGGCCATGCCAGTTGGCATATAAACTTGCTAAATGTTGAATATACTAGATGCATATCATAATTCTTATGTGCTTATTTTAATATACTTATTTCCAATGCACTTATTTTAAATGATCATATTACTGCACAAAATTAATAGTGAAGTCAGACTGAACACCATGAAAATAAAATACAGAATTTTGTGTTGATTTGATTTGATTTGATTTTTCCAGGAAGGCCAAAACAGTCCTGGCCCAATCCTCCACTGCCCACACCAAAACTAAGTTTATTGTGCGGTATCGCTACCTGTATATCTAGTAAAGCCAACCAATGCCTTTGAACAGTGCAAGGAGTCCCTTTATCAGTTCTTTATTAGACACAATTTCTTCGGGTCTGGTTGTCCCAAATTTCTGTGCCTTTTACTCTCCAATGCAATGTATTCGAAGATTAGATGTGATGCAGTTTCATCACCGTCATCACAGGTCCTACATTTAGGGTCCTCTTCTGTTATTCCCATTGTATATAGGTGTTTTTTGAAATTCCCATGGCCTGTCAGCAATCCAACCATGAGTATAATCTCTCTCCTGTTCAGGCCCAGGATTGCAGAGCTTCTTTTAAAACATGGGTTTGGCATCATTACCTTGCCATGTTTTTGTTGATGGACTTTGGTCCAATATTCTATGTGCTGTCTTCTGAGCCAGTTATGTAGCTCCAATTTGATCATTGCCTTGGTGATTGTCAGGACAGGTTCCGGTCCAATAAATGGAGTCTCTGCCCCCATCCTGGCTAATCTGTCAGCATGTTCGTTGCCACTGATCCCCAGGGTCCCACAATAGGTTTACTCTATTGCTTTCCCCTAGCTCCACCAGAACCCTGTGACATTCTGCAACAATTTTAGACCTTGTTTCAGGAGCTGCCAGTGATCTCAGGGCTGCCTGGCTGTCTGAATAGATATAGATGCTACGATCTTTGTAGCACCTATGCAAATCCTCCTGATGGCAGTGATTTCGGCCTGAAATACTGAGGCCAGTTTCCCTAGAGAGATGACACCCTCCAGTCTTGGCTGCACCCCGTATACCCCGGCCCCAATGCCTTGGTCTGATTTCGACCCATCAGTGAACCAGACAATATCCCCCATACAATGTCGAACTACTTTCTCCCACTGCTCCCTACGTCCAATTGTTATACTGAAAGGCTTGTTGAAGCAGTATGGGGTTATAATATAGTCGGCTGGCATTTCCCCAACCTTTCCTATATTTACCTCACTCACTATTTTAGTGTGTGATTCTGGATATCCCAAAGAGTTCCAGTTGTTACCAGTTTTGATTCTGTAGGCACCAGCTGCTGCCTCCATCTTGACCTAAAGGTGTAATGGGGGCATATCCAGCATGGTTTCCATCCCAGCAGTTGTTGTGCTGCTAATTCCGCCTGTTAAGGCTAAGCAGGCTAATCTCTGCACCTTACCAAGCTCTTTAGTTGCAACCTGCTGTTCTACCTTCTTCCACCACTAGACTGCCTCATAGGTGATCCTGGGTCTAATCACCATGGTGTATATCCAGTGCATACCCTTGGGGCTCAGGCCCCAATTTTTGCCACAAGCTCTCCTGATACTTACTAGAGTACCTTTTGCCTTGGAGCAAATATTCCTAATGTGAGGGGTCCATGTCAGTTTCTCATCTAGGGTAGATATTTCACTGTCCCCTTCACAGGTAGCGCTTCATTGAAAAGCTTTAGATTCCAACTTGAGTGTTGGATAGTTTCCTTGTGAATGGTACAACAAGACTGGTGCAGAAAACAGGATCTCGGGGTTAGTCCTAAGAAGTTAGGACTAACCCCGAGATCCTGTTTTCTGCACCAGTCTTGCACAATGTCCAATGCACCTTGTGCCATATTCTTCACTGTGTCAGCAAATTTGCCAAGTATTACTATGACAAGATCATCTGCGTATCCTTGGAAAAAGTACTGCCTAGAGTTTAATTCTCCAATGAGATCATTCACCACTAGATTCCACAATAAAGGGGAAAGAACTCCTCCTTGCGGGCAACCCCTAGTGGTGTTGATTACCATTTTTTCATTCATCATGGTAGCCTCTACATTTCTTCCACTGAGCATGGCCCTAGTCCACCTACATATAGTGGTCCCTAGGTCATACACCTCCCCTTCCCTAACCATGGAATCGAAGGTCGTCTTGCTAAAAGCCCTCTCAATGTCCAGGAAGATACAGAGGGCTATTTCCTGAAAGTGTAGTGCTTTTTCCACCTTCCCAACAAGTTGGTGGAGAGCTGTGTCACATGATTTACCTGGTTGATATGCATGTTAGTTTGAATGTAGAGGAGCCCTACTTAACCTCCTTTCTCCAACATGCACATTAACCAGCTTTTCCAATGTCTTAAGAATGTAGGAGGACAGGCTAATTGGTCTCATATCCTTGGCCTTGGTATGATCAATTCTCCCTGGCTTTGGAATGAAGACAACCTTCACTGCCCTCCAGGCATTGGGAATGATTCCTGCTGCTAGGCTAACCCTGAATAACCTGCATAGGAATCTAATAAGATTTTCTCCCGCTTGTTGCAGGAGAGCTGGAAAGATTCCATCAGGGCCAGGTGACTTGAACGGTTGAAATGTTCCCACCGCCCATCAGACCTTACTGAAATTGACACACTCCTTGGCCAGATCCCAGTCCTCTTTACGAATACCTGAGAACCGTTGTCTCTCAGGAATTGCATTCTGGTCTGAGTTATCCCCCAGAGTATATTGAGGAAAGTGAGTCTTGAGGAGCAGTTCCAGCGTTTCATGTACTGTCTTTGTATACTCCCCATCCTCCTTCCTCAGTGTTCCTCCTGGATTAGTTGGTACCCTAGTGAGGATTTTATAAAGTCTCGCTTGAGCAGCCGTCACAGAATACCTTCCAGGATGCCTCCTTTGCCTGTCTGATAGCAAGGTTGTAATTGACAAGGGCCTCGCGATATTTTGCCCATTGTCCATTGCGCCTTGCAAGGTTAAACAGTATTCGTACCTGTTTCCTTTGCATTTCCAGGTTATTATTCCACCAAGGCACACTCCTATTTGTGCATTTCTTGGTGATTGAGCAGTTGTCCTGGTATGAGGTCACTATAGCAGAGGTTATGGCCTCTGCTACTTCCTCAAACTCTGCTGGATTCCTTATTGAAGTGTTAATTTCCGATAGGCTGAAGTCAAGGTCTCTCCTATATGTCTCCCAGTCCGTTTTCCTGGGATTCCTATAGGTCATGGTCTGTCTGGTTCCCATTTCAACCTTGAATTTAATATACATGTGATCTGATGAGGATGGCTCTAGGACCACATGCCACTGTTTTACATAACTTCCCATCATCATGGAACCAAAAGTTTTGTCAATTACTTCTTCCCTTCTACTATTCCTGAATGTAGGTTCATCACCCCTATTCAGGATCTCCAAGTTGTTAGATAGGAGAAATTCAAGAAGGTGCTCACCTCTACTGTTGGTGTCCTTGCTGCCCCCCGATAGATTGTGGACATTGGCATCACATCCCACTAACAGTTCATCACCTTGCCGATGGCAGACTTCCGCCAGTCTCCTCAGTTTCAAAGGAGGAGGAGAGCTGTCTTCGTAAGGAAGGTATGCTGAGGCCAAAACAATTTCCCTCTTCATACCTTCCTCATGTTGCTGCATCCTGATGGTCACCAAGTCCCTGGAACAAAAATCCATCATTGGTATGAAAGGTATTTCATTTCTAACATAAATGCATGTTCTGGAGTTTTTTAGATTTCTAGCATAAATCAGCTTACCTCCAGTACCACTGAGGCCCGATACACCCCTTTGTATTAATAGGGTTCTTGTATCAGTGCCACGTCCACCTCCCGTCTCCCCAGGCGACGGCTCAGGGCAGCAGTGGCCCCTTTACTGTGCTGCAGGTTTATCTGCAGCACTTCCAGTCCCCATCTTGCTGCCATTATTGCCTTTAAGGTCTTTGATTACCCTGATGGGGACCTGCAAGAACCCTAAAAACAGTTTCAGGCCTTGCTCTCACATTGCCTTCAGGGACTTCTCTCCGACCTCCAACACCAGGGTTCGTCCTTCCGGAACGACCTTTTGGTTAATTACCATCCAATCCTCTGTCGAGACTTTTGGGTTCTGGACCCTTATTTTCTCGAACAGAGTCTTTGGAGGGACATCCTTAAGGATTGGTACTCATAGTCTTCAGGAGTTCGGTTGCTGTCTTGACCAGCAGCTCCGCATCCTCCCACAGGGATATCATGGGCACCTTGTCCTTAAGCCATTCTGCTGTGTACTCCCCCTTGCAGACAAAAATGAGGGCACCGTGATCTAGATAGATCCTCCTGAATTTGGGTCCTGGACCAGCGTCCCCCCCAATCTCTTCAAAGAGGGCCATCTGTATGAGCTCCTCCTGCTGTGAGGTGATGCTCACCATTGGGTATCCTTCTTGGACAACCGCCATTGTAAAGACCGAGATTGCAGTGCTATAGGTCTGTTTCCCTATTTCCTGCCTCAGCCCTTTAGGATCACGCTTGTCCAGAGAGGAGGGAGTCTTAGATTCCTCCCTAACCCACTTGCCACCTGTCTTTAACTTCGAGGGGGTCTGTGTATCCCCTTTGACCTGAGGTAGTTTCTTTTTGGAGGTCGTGAGCTCAAGCCCTTTTGATTCCCTCCACTTATGCTTAGGAAGCCATTCTTTTCCTTCCTTTTGCTTCTGTTCCTTGAGAAGTTTTCCCCTCTGAGCCCCAGACAAGGCCTTAATCCTAATCTGGTTCAACTTCTCTGTTACAATTCCCACTTCTTGCTCAGGTCTAGACCCTGGCTGAGAAGTAGGTGTGCACTCCATTGGTCCTGATCCCAATGTCTGAGTATCTGAGGTCTCAGATTGCCCTCAGATTCTTTTAAAATACTTTCTTTCTCTGTGTTCATTTTAGTCCCACGAGATTTGGGGATTTATATGGTCCACACCACAATAACCCCGCACGGTGCAAGGCTACTTACGAAGGGAGGGCGCCCGGTATACCTGAGGCTCCGTTCGAGACACATCCACCCATGTGCCACGCACCCCTCGGCGCGGATCGCATCACACCTTGGGTTTGGAAAGGACTGGGAGAGGATAAGGAAGACGGGATGTTGTGGGACACGCTTGGTCTGATCCATCAGCTGAGGCCTTTCCGGCAGTAGGTTCTCTACCTTCGTTATAGCCCTCTGCTTCACACGGATATGCAAGCCTCTCCACCCGCACGGACAGTGCTTCATCAAGGTGGTGTCCTCCGGAGAGGGGGTAGAATTTTGTGTTTGTTCTACAGGTTTGTTTATTTTGTTAATCGATTTTTGGCTTATTAGGCCATGATCAGACATCTACTGAAGTTCAGTCAAAGAACATGTGTTGACAATAATACAGAAGAGATATTGCATACAGAAAAGTAAATTAACTTCTTTGATGGATCTGTTACAGTGTGAATAAATATTTGAATAAAATCTGAAAATTAATAGTACTGAAAAAAAGGAAGCTTAACAAATCCGATTTGTTACGGTTCACAATTCTCCAATGCATCCCTCCTATACCCTTCTTTCCCACCCCTATATTTTTGTCTATTTGTTTATTTAGTTATAATACTGTGACAGGTTTCTAATATTTGTGTCACCTTGTGTTTAGAACAACCCTTAAAACATTAGATTCTTGTTTTATTCTATTTTCATTCACTGTAGTCATGTTGTAAGAATTTATGTTTGCACTGTTTCTCTGTGTATAGTAATTATGTTTCCTTTTTTTAGTACTATTAATTTATAGATTTCATTCAAATATTTATTCACACTGTAACAGCTCCATCTAAGATGTTAATTTACTTTTCTGTATGTAACATCTCTTCTGGTTTATTGACAACACAAGTTCTTTGACTGAACTTCAGTAGATGTCTGATCATGGCCTAATAAGCCAAAAATCTATTAACAAAATGAACAAACCTGTAGAACAAACACAAAATTCTACCCCCTCTCCGGGGGACACATTAAAAACATATAATTATGTACTGTAATTTTATAACTACATTGTATGTATATATTATTATTTTAAACTGACAAGTCTTCTGTACACTAAATCAATGATTTAATTTGTATGTTATGAGACAACAAAATTCTGATTCAACTCCTTCTATCTCATTGTTGTCATACTTTAGGAATATACTGGGAGGAAACATTTTACAAGTCCTAAACTGCATATAGGTTTAGTGAGAGAGAATTGGCTAGGAACTATTTATTAATTTTCATGAAAATTCCATTAGCTGACTTTTCTAAGGCTATATTTCATTTATTATTTATTGCAATGTTTGTGTCATATACAAATAAAACAAACTTGGCATCCGCTAATGTTTCTAATGAAGGTCATTTATATAAATAAGAAAAAGCAGGGGCCCTATGGGGGACCCCATATGTTATTAGTTCCCAGTTGGATGAGTCCTGGTAGTTCAGTATACGTCTCTTTCAAATCGACACCCTTTGCTTTCTATTAAAGATATCCAATTTGACAAATCTAAAAAAACACCATTGACCTGTAATTTATCACATAACCATTTAAATACATTCTCGCTGTATGTTTAGATAGCTTTCTCAATACCAGAACCATTTAGAAATTCGAATTGTGGCATAGGTAATATTTTATTAGTCGTCAGATGTTTAAGGAGACAACTGTACACATTGTTTAAGCACCATGCAAGAAGATTGCATACATGGGAAAAAAAAAAGAAAAAAGGAGGCACAAGAAGGTACCAAATTTAATTTATAATGGTAAGACGTAGATATTGGTAGATATTGAAACTAGATTTTAAACTATAAGTTATATCCAGGGGCAGATACAGACTCTGAACATTGTGAATGGTACATTAAAACTTAATAAACTAGAAAAATGTAGAAAGGTGAGGAGACGAAACCTTAATAAATTGAAGGAACCCGAGATTGGTGAGAGTTTCAGAGTGGGCATTAGGCAAGGATTATACAAAGATTACATTAGATTAATACTTGTTCCATAGATCATGAATATGATTCTTCATAATGATCTATATATTATTTAATATTCACTCTGTCCACCACAAGGATATCAATAGACCATTTGTCAATATGACAAGACACATGCATGGAGTGATGCAAATTAAGAGTTTTCTCTGTAATGGTCAAACATATTTTATAAATTAATTTTAATTGAGGAAACTTGCAGATGATTTGGTACCTGGAATATCACTTACAACTCATTAGGCTAAACACTAAAGTCAGAGTCATGCAATATACAAGTGGTTCATGGTTCACAATTGTGCGTACAACAGTTACCATGCACACTCTGTTATAGACCTGTGGCAATGCAGAAATGACACTGATGGCACATACTTATGGTGTCAGCTTTTCGTACATCACTTACTGCTTCACTTACTCTGGTGAGCAAAATGCTCATAATTACTGTACATAACAGTAAAATGTACCCTTGGAAAATCTGGTTTCATGAGGAGGAGTTGGTACAAGGTTGGGACAGCTCCCTACCTACACTGGTCAGATTATTTATGTTGAGTAAAAATGTTCAGTTGGTAACAGGTAAAATTGTTTAAAGATGATCAAAGACTACAAACATTAATACTCTTTGACATAAATAATAACTTTGACTTTTGAGGTTTGGTTTCTGTTTTGCAATAAAAAGTGTGTGTGTGTGATATGCAATAATGGTGTTAATAAAAATCACAACCTAACAGGTTGTGGGCCTGGAATTGTGAAAAGTGCGGTTATCTGTAGAAAATGCAAGAAATAAAACTGTCAGAGGGGTAAAACATTTTAAAAAAATGGCTTGTGAAGCAGAAGAAATATCAAGTGTTACTGAACTGAAGAACTCTGAATCGTATGATATGTGGAATTTCAAGCTACAAATATTACTTGAAGTAAAGAAACTGAGGAGTATTGTTAGTGGAAATGATTTACTTAGTCATCGTACTTCTGAAGATAAGGAAAATGAATCGATAACAAATGATGCAAAGGTGAAACATTTCATACTTAGGACAAGTGAGAAGAACATAAAAATACACATCATGGCTTGTAAAACATCCAAAGAAATGTATGATGTGTTAACCAAAATATACAAAAGTGATACAGTGGAGCAAAAATGTCAATTAAAAGCACAGCTCTTCAGTATATCTTGGGTGAAGGGTGCTACTGTTATGGACAATATTACTGAAGTTGATAATATAGTGCAGAGACTTAGGACGTTGAGATCATTGAAGAAATGACAATAACAAAAATATTGACTATTTTATCAGAAGAAATTTATCAGAATAAAGAAATAAATAAGAATATAAAAATATTGTTCTACCTGGGATTCAACCAGAAAAGAAGATAGAAATTTGGAAAATCTTAAATCAAGACTCATGAAAGAAGTACAACAATTCAAGTTTTGAGCCAGACAAGATGATAGTAATGGAACCTTTAAAGTGGAAGTAAAAAAGAAGTCAGATGGAAATTTCAGAATGAAATGTTACAACTGTCAGGAGTTCCGTCATACAAAATTTCACTGTCTATTAAAAGAAAAGTACTGTCATATATATATGAACTTCTTTGCTTTCTACAATATGTCTGCCTAGGTGTACTTGTGTCTGTGTGAATGTGTGGGTGTGTGTGCATTTGTTTACCCTCCATTTTTCCCCCCAAGGTAAGTCTTTCCTCTCCCGGGATTAGAATGGTTCCTTACCCCCTTCCTTAAAACCCTCATCATTACCTTTTCCCTCTCCTTCCCTTCTACCTGAAGAAGCAACTGGGTTGCGAAAGCTTGCGTTTGTGTGAGTGTGTGTGTGTGTATTCATTTATTTATTTGTGATGCTGTTACACCTGTGCTCATTCGCCTGGTGAGTAATCTTCGTCTATTTTTTATATATAGATATAAAATAAAGATTTTTGACTTACCTAAAGTACACGCTCGGCGACAAAAACACCAAACACACACAAAAACACACAAACATTCAAGCTTTCGCCACCAGTGGTGGCTTCTTCGGGAAAAAGAGGAAGGAAGGAGAGGAGAAAGGGAAGGATACGGGTTTTAAGGAAGTGGAAAAGGAATCATTCCAATCCCAGGAGTGGAAGGACTTACCTTAGGGGACAAAAATGAAGGTAAACAAATACACACACACTCACACATATCCACATCCAAACACACCTAGGCAGACATTTGTAGAAACCAAAGAAGTTGGACAGAGATACCACTTCAGGCAGAGGCTCTGTCCACAGAACCGAGGCAAAGATGTTATAGATGGCGGGCGAGAATTAGAATTTAGCGGAGGTTGAGACCAGGTGGGCAATGGGGAGAGAGAATGTGTTGAAGGGCAAGTTCCCATCTCCGGAGTTCTGAAAGATTGGTGTTGGTGGGAAGTATCCAGATAACCCGGACGGTGTAACACTGTGCCAAAATGTGCTGGCCGTGCACCAAGGCATGTTTAGCCACAGGGTGATCTTCATTACCAACAAACACTGTCTGCCTGTGACCATTCATGCGAATGGACAGTTTGTTGCTGGTCATTCCCACATATAACGCTTCACAGTGCAGGCATGTCAGTTGGTAAATCACGTGGGTGCTGTAGCAAGTGGCTCTGCCCTTGATCGTGTACAACTTCCGGGTTACGGGACTGGAGTAAGTGGTGGTGGAAGGGTGCATAGGGCAGGTTTTACAACGGGGGCGGTTACAAGGGTAGGAGCCAGAGGGTAGGGAGGGTGGTTTGGGGATTTCATATGGATGGACTAGGAGGTTACGGAGGTTAGGTGGGCGGCGGAAAGACACTCTCGGTGGAGTGGGAAGGATGTCATGAAGGATGGATCTCATTTCGGGGCAGGATTTAAGGAAGTCGTATCCTTGCTGGAGAGCCACATTCAGAGTCCGCTCCAGTCCCGGAAAGTATCCGTTGACAAGAGGGGCACTTCTGGGATTCTTCTGTGGAAGGTTCTGAATTTGGGGGGATGAGGAAGTGGCTCTGGAAATTTGCTTCTGTACCAGATCAGGAGGATAGCCGCGGGATGTGAAAGCTGTTATTAGGTTATTGATATATATAGAAGGAGACTTTCCAGGTGGGAAAAATAGGTATAAAATAAAGATATTTGACTTACCTAAAGTACAGGCTCGTCGACAGAAACATAAAACACACACAAAAACACACAAACATTCGAGCTTTCGCCACCACTGGTGGCTTCTTCGGGAAAAAGAGGAAGGAAGGAGAGGAAAGGAGAAAGGGAAGGATACGGGTTTTAAGGAAGTGGAAAAGGAGTCATTCCAATCCCAGGAGTGGAAGGACTTACCTTAGGGAACAAAAAGGAAGGTAAACAAATACACACACACTCACACATATCCACATGCAAACACAGCTAGGCAGACATTTGTGAGTGTGTGTGTATTTGTTTACCTTCCTTTTTGTTCCCTAAGGTAAGTCCTTCCACTCCTGGGATTGGAATGACTCCTTTTCCACTTCCTTAAAACCCGAATTCTTCCCTTTCTCCTCTCCTCTCCTTCCTTCCTCTTTTTCCCGAAGAAGCCACCAGTGGTGGCGAAAGCTCGAATGTTTGTGTGTTTTTGTGTGTGTTTTATGTTTCTGTCGACGAGCCTGTACTTTAGGTAAGTCAAATATCTTTATTTTATAGAAAACGGATGACTTACCCAAAGGACAGGCTTGTCGACAGACACAAATAAAATCACACACAAACACACATACAAGCTTTCGCAACCATTGGTCGCTTCTTCAGGAAAAAAGGAAGAAAGGAGAGGAGAAAGGGAAGGATATGGGTTTTAAGGAAGTGGAAAAGGAGTCATTCCAATCCCAGGAGTGGAAGGACTTACCTTAGGTCCAACCATTTTTTCCCCTAAGGTAACTCCTTCCACTCCTGGGATTGGAATGACTCCTTTTCCACTTCCTTAAAACCCGTATCCTTCCCTTTCTCCTCTTCTTTCTTCCTCTTTTCCTGAAGAAGCGACCAAAGGTTGCGAAAGCTTGTATGTGTGTTTCTGTGTGATTTTATTTGTGTCTGTCAATGAGCCTGTCCTTTGAGTAAGTCATCCGTTTTCTATTTTTTATATTAGGAAAGTTTCCTTCTAGCCGAAAACCTGGCGTTGCCCAGATATTTATTTATTTATTTATTCAAGCTTCGAGTTACTTTCCTGTGGTTCTCAGTGAGATAAAGTGTAATAAAGGTTTGAAATTATGTTTAATGTGTGTTGTAAGTCGCTAAGTGTATGAATAAGGTCTCATCACATGATATGGCAGTTTCTTGCGAGTCCTATTGTTTATGACATCATACATCTTGAACCATGTGTCGTATGTGGTTCTTAGAAAGCAAAGTATGTCTGCCTAGGTGTGTTTGTGTCTTTGTAAATGTATGGGCGGGTGTGTATTTGTTTACCTTCTTTTTCTTCCCCCAAGGTAAGTCTTTCCTCTCCTGGAATTGGAATGGCTCCTTACCCCCTCCCTTAAAACCCTCATCATTTCCTGTTCCCTCTCCTTCCCTTTTGCCTGAAGAAGCAACTGGGTTGCGAAAGCTTGTGTTTGTGTGTGTGTGTGTGTGTGTTTTATATTTTTTTGTGCTACTATCACACATGTGCTCCTTCGCCTGGTGAGTAATCTTCATCTAATATATATCCTACTATGAAGTTTTCCTCTATAATATTCATATAATAAATAAGGAAATAATATAAAATTATATCTCAGATAATAAATTCTCAATTGTCAATACATAGGTATCTGTAATACATTCAACACACATTGGGTAAAAGTGACTCCTCCCTTTTCCCATACTGTTTACAGAATAGGTCAAGGTAAAAGAGTAAAGTGTAATATTAGGGGTAAGATGTATCTCATGGACAATGAAATCTGAAATAATGAGTTTTTCTGAAATTAAATAACATAAAATGTGTAATGAGCCTTTTGTCTGAAGTTAAATAACATAAAATGTGTAGTGTAAATGTATCCTTCCAGCTTAAATTTTGGAAACTGCTTCAAAATATTTATACCTAAGGTAAGTGGGTAAATGAAATATCATCCCAGTTTGCATCTGTAGGTAATGAAATAATATTTTGAGCTGGTGCTTTTTTGTAATTCATTCCAAAATTTATCTATTTGAACCTGGGTTTGAGGTACATCAGAACTGTGCATAGACAAGATCAAATTAGTTTCTTTTGTGTCCCAGCCTCGTCGCCGCTTTTGTGTCTTGTTTCCATTGTAGGTGTCGGTGGCCGAGTGGAATGAGACCGACACAGGAATAAAGATAGCACGCTGGTGCAGGTACGGAGGGGAGCAGCCAGAAACTAGAAACATTAGAGTAAATTAGAACAAGATATATATTGAACAGAATTTATACAATACTTAACTTTTACAGAGATCAGTACTGCAGAATGCTGATACATAGTTGTTAGAGGCCTGCCTAGTGCCTGTACGATAGCCAAGTCTTCACTGGTGCCTATCTGATTCTGAAGGTCCTAACTGGTTGCTATCTCAGTCCCAAGTGAACAATGTCGTTCAGTGGTGGCCACGAGCGGAGTTGCAGCAGAGGGCGCTCGTGGCTGTCGTCGTAAGAACGCCGCGCCGTGCATGCATGGCGGCGCGCGGCGAAAGTAGGTGGCGCGCACTTTGGACTTGTGCGACACCACAGTTTCTACCTGTTCATGTACCTTATTTTCAACAAGTCCATTAATGTGATGTTTTAAAGCCTCTATGTTTCCTTCTATGTTCAAAAATCCATAAAATTAATATTAGATTCAATTGCCTCCATTTGGTTTTGTATGTCCTTTTTTTTATCCTCCTCACTTTATTGGACCAATCAGATAGGGAATTTTCTACAACTAAAACCTTTTCTTTAAGAGACGGTACTTCCTCTCTAAACGGGCAAATGTGTTGAGCTACATTACTTCCAGGGTCTTTAAAGTAACCCTCAACATTTTCCTTAACTATACAGTGTATTTGGCCTTTCAAATTTTCTATTTCTTCTATATGTGTTTACACATCTAATGTTCAATTATGGTACTTTTGTGGCAAAGTAATATTTTTTTTTCCATTCGTATCTACTTTCTGTTCATTAACACTCTGTTAGTTAAGAATTTAATTAACTAACTGTCTGCTATTTGAAATTTAATATCAGTTATTTGAGTTTGATTATGGGATCAAATCAGATACTCTAATACCACCATCAGCTTTGACCAGTGAAATCATATGTTACGTCATTTTATCTGTAGTGCATGATGTTTTTGTTTATTACAGGGTGCATATAGTATTATTATGGTGGCATAATTTCGTGTAAGTCAAATTGAAGTGTATATTTTCATACGTAATATATATAAATTATAATAATTGTGGGGCGTTTAGTGTTCTTTATACTCATAATTGAAATTTATGAATGTTGAAATTATCTTTGTATGTTATATTCATGCATGGGAAATATGAACTTCCATATTTCTGGGGGTTTTGTACAGTTTGATTTGTAATGTATTCTTCGTGTATGTAATATGGATATGTTTTAATCAGTATTCACCTATCTGGGTGGTTGTTAGCAGAATGGGTTGATTTTCAGTGTCCCCCCCTTTTTTCTGGAAATGGGTGATACTGATAAATTCAATGCAAAAAGTGATGGGTATCATACAAAAATTGTAACATCTATAAGATTTCTCATTTATAAATATGAGGGTGATCCCATAAGTACCTGATCCGATAAAGAAAACAATCTCCTTTCAGTTCTAAACACTTTTCCCAGGAATGTTCAATAAGTTCAATACATTTTTATTATGAGAACTGTCTAACTATTCAAAGTAGTCACTAACTGCTGAAATCATGTCTTCATCTTTTGAAAATCTTTTACCACCAAGCAAATTTTCAAGTTTGGGAATAAAAAATAATCTGAGGCGGTTAATGTTTGAAGAAATTTCATTTTACAGCCAGTTGTTGTCAACCTTGATTAATGACATATCTGCAAGCCAAAAATTTCTTAAAACAGTTATCATACTTTTCAGTAAAATTATGTTGTATTTGACTCAATGCAAATGATTGGTATGCTGACATGATCTAATTTTCACTAGAATGATTTCTTTATGGTTCCCAATTGTAGAGAGTACATTTATCATATGGAAGGAAAAGATGTAGATTAGATTATTGTTTGGTTTTTATTAATTTAAGATTCAATCTAAATGCCAAAACTCTTGTTGTGGTCTTCAGTTGGTCTTCAGACCGGAGACTGGTTTGATGCAGCTCTCCACAATAACCTATCCTGAGCAAGCCTCTTCAACTCCATATAATAACGGCAACCTACATCTGTCTGAATCTGCTTACTGTATCTATCTCTTGGTCTTCCTCTGTGGTTTTTATCCCAAACACTTCCCTCCAATGGTCAATTCACAATTCCTTGATGTCTACGAATGAGTCCTACCAATCGTTCCCTTCTTTTAGTCAAGGTATGCCAGAAGTTCCTTTTCTCCCCAATTCTGTTCAGTACCTCCTCATTAGTTATGCGATCCGCCCACCTAATCTTCAGCATTCTACTGTAGCACCACATTTCAAAAGCCTATATCCTCTTCCTGTCCACACTGTTTATTGTCCTTCTTTCACTCCCATACAAGGCAACACTCCAAACAAATGCCTTCAGAAAGGACTTCCTTAGGCTTAAATCAATATTTGATGGTAACAAATTTCTCTTTTTCAAGAACACTTTTCTACTCATTGCCATTCTGCATTTTATATCCTCTGTACTGTGACCGTCATTTGTTATTTTACTCTTACAGATGGAGAAAGAGTTTATGGATTTACAAAAAATGAGAACTCACTTAAGACTTTGCATAAACAATCTGAATGAGAAGTTAAAGGGAAAAGAAGCTGCACTGCATGTAGAACATCAGCGAAATTTGAAAAATAAAGCTACACTTTTGCAATTACAAAATGACCTGCAGCAAACAATAGAATTCATCCAAGACACTGTACAGCTAAAATCACTTGTAAAGGTAACACATTATTGAAGATTTTATGTATGAATTGTAATTGTGAATGCACTGTTGATATTTTGATAATTTCTTCTAAATTTCATCTCTGAAATCTAAACAATTATTGTTTTGTGAAAATTAAAAATGGGACAGTACATAACTTTGTTTAGATACAACCTCTGACAATGAAGTTTAGTGAATAATCCTATAACATAAATGTAGATGAACTATGAATAACAGTTACTGTACAGTCCTTCAAAATAGTCACCTCTCATTATTATGCAACACTGAGCTCTATGATACATGCCCTGCAAAATGTTCGCCAAGTGTTACTTTGGGATGTTGTTCAAAAGCCTTGTCATGTTTCACTGGATGTCAGGAATAAATTCAAATCTCTTTCCTTTCAAAGCAGATTTGAGTCGGGGGAGGGGGAAGAAGTCTGGAGGATTGAGATCCAGCAAGTATGGTGGATGTTCATGTCGCACCACCCCGTTTTTTGATAGGAACTATTTGTCAATATTTGCTGTGTGTGAACAATTGTTGTTCAACTTGAACGATCTGCTTTGAGCATTGTAATGGAGGACAAGCAACTTGATCATCTAGTGATTTTAGGTTTGACAGGCTAGATTCAAATGTTGAATGTATATGTGAAATGTCCCCAAGACCGTGCATAATTGATTACATGTTATTGCTCAAGGTACTTAAAAATATAAAATATTTGTCAGCAGCCACAGATGGCACATACAGGTGATCTATTGGTAGGATGTAGTGAGGATTTACTGAGTCTGAACAATCTGGTGCTGCATTGGCCATCTGCTAGGTATGTGTCAGTGAAAGGCAGATAGCAAAGTAAAGAACAAGTACCCCTCATTAAGGGGAATTTGCTAAAGCACTGTCGTATCATTTGTTTAAATTGTGATACTTCCTTAGTACATACACTTCATTTACTAACAGAATTGATTAAGTTAATTTAATACTTTTGACTTTACAGAATCTGTACCACAAATATGGTGAATCTAAAAGCAAAGGAATTGAGGATGCCAAGAAGATGGATATTCATGCTGAATTAATGCGCCAGAGACAGCATCTCGAAGAAACAGTTCAGTCCCTTAGGAATCAAGTATACAAGAATGCTTTGCAAAAGGAAAAGAATACTTCAAGAATTATGCAGGTAATAATAGAATATGACATCTCCAAACATAAAACATATACATGTTGTTTCTTCTTTCATATACGTCTTGTTATGTTTCTGAAACAGGTCACATTTGTAGGTTTCCGAAAATCAACAGCATTTTTCCGCATCAATGCACCATATGTGGCGCTTTTTCACTGGACAATACTAAAGCCACATTTTTAATACATCACCCCTTCCATTAACACATCACAAAATTGTATTAGGACATCGGGTTTTTATGCGTTCAGGAAACTGCATATGCGACACATTTCATTTTATACATGTATTTATTTATATTCTTGATGCAAACAAAACAAATACATTACATAATTTGTTTATGAAACATAAATGAATCTTGCTTTACGTAAAGATGCACAAAATTATGACAAAAATAATAATAAGACTTTTGTATTAAAAACAAACAATACAAAAGATCACAAGTAACAACAATTAGTGCAGCATTAATATACGTTTACATTATTTGTAATTGTTAAATCATTGTTATTATTTACTTTTACAGATATTAAAGCATCACATTGTAGTCAATACATTACAGACAACCTCGGATATTGTTATTCAAGAATTTCATTAACAAACATTATTGTCCAACATTACACTTACGAATTTCAGTAATTAATTTATTTATTTCATTAAAAGACCCAAATAATGAAATTGAGTAAAGCAATGTGACTTGTCATAAGCGCCATAAAATGCATATATAATACAAACACTGAATATTAGGGCACAATGCTACGATCAAATATGGTATCATATACTACAATATTACAAACAAACAAGACCCTCCTGGCTAAATACACTACAACATGGATACAGGGTAATGGGTGGGGAAAGAAGGGGCAGGGGAGATGGTGCAGGGATGGGAAGTTATCTTAGGGTGAGGCCAGGATGGTTGCGGGACTGTAGAATGTGT
The DNA here is from genome assembly GCA_026315105.1 of Locusta migratoria. Lineage (NCBI taxonomy): Eukaryota > Metazoa > Arthropoda > Insecta > Orthoptera > Acrididae > Locusta > Locusta migratoria. The sequence goes on along the minus strand of CM048744.1, from coordinate 763,900,595 downwards.
TGAAGGGAGAAGTCCCACCTGCACAGTTCAGAAGAGCTGGTGGTGGAGGGAAGGATCCAGATGCCACAGTTTGGCGGTGGCCATTCTTTCTGATGGACAGCTGATTTGTCATCATACTGATATAAAACTCTGTGCAATTATTGCAGCAGAGTTGGTATATCATATGGCTGCTTTCACAGGTAGGATACCCTACCCCATCAGAGGTTGGGCCATCTGTGAAAGCAGCCATTTGATGTACCAACTCTGCTGCAATCATTGCACAGTGTTTTACATACCCCATCAGAGGTAGGGCCACCTGTGAAAGCAGGCACATTCTATGGTCCCGCAACCATCCTGGCCTCAAACTTAGATAACTTCCCATCCCTGCATCTTTTGCCTACATCTCCCCTGCCTCTTCTTTCCCCACCCATTATCCTGTATCCATGTCTTCCTTACATCTGTGTACTTTTATTTTTATTTATTTTTTATTACTTTTTCATCCATTTCCCAACTTTATTTTTTCCTTTTTCCCAACTTTATTTTTTTCCTTTTTCGCAACTTTATTTTTTTCTTTTTTCCCAAAATTTTCCCCTCCTTTTCCCCCTACTTTTATTTTTCCTTTTTTTCCTACTTTTACTTTTCCTTATTTTTGCTATCATCTCAAATCCCCCCCCCCCCTCCTGTCCTCTATACCTCCCTTTTATCCTTTCTCGCCTCTTCCCTTCACTGTATTCATCACCACAATTCAAATTTCCACCTTTAAAATCCATCATGCAATTCGGAACTTTCCCTCCCAAACCTTTACCAAGCATGTTTCCCCCTCCACTCCCCACCTCACTCACAGTCTAGTTTCTGTTGCTGGAATGGCCAGACATGATAGTTGTGTGTGCATACTTGTCTGAATGATTGAGTGAATGTATGTGTTTATTTTTTTGAATTTGACCATGGCCGAAAATTTAAGTTGTGTGGATGTGATTATCTATTTTCGTGTTTGTCAGTAGCTCAGTGAGCCTCTTTACGGTGAGTTGTTACCTATCCTCCATTATTGATATTCCTTTTATAATAATATTTTGATTAAATTATCATTTTATTTGAACAACTTTGGTTTTGAGTGTTTGCTATTGAGGAGATGTTGGAAGGTACCAGATAGATTTCTATAATGGAAAGACATAGACTTCGGCATCAGGTTTTAAACTGTAAGACATACTCAGGGGCACAGACTCTGACAACATCTTATTGGTCATGAACTGTAGGCTGAAACTGAAAACACTGCACAAAGGTAGGCAAATACACAGATGGGACCTGGATAAATTGAAGGAACCTGAAGTTCTTGAGAATTTCAGAGGAAGCTTTAGGCAATGATTGACAGAAACGGGGGGAAATAAACCAGTAGAAGAGGAATGGGTAGCATTGATAGATGAAATAGTGAAGGCAGCAGAGGACAAAGTATGTAGAAAGGCAAGAACTACAAAACAATTCTTGGATATCACAGGAAATACTAAATTTAATTGATGAAAGGAGAAAAAAATTAAAAAAATGCAGTAAATGAAACAGGCAAAATGGAGTACAGACGACTAAGAAATGAGATTGACAGGAAGTGCAAAATAGCTAAGCAGGAGTGGCTAGAAGGCAAATGTAAGTCAGTAGAAGAATGTTAAATATGGGAAAAAATAGATAATGCATACAGGAAAATAAGAGACATTTGGCGATAAGAAAAGCAGCTGCATGAATATAAAGAACTCAGATGGGAAACCATTTCTCAGCAAAGAAGGGAAAGCTGAAAGGTGGAATGAATATATAGAGGGGCTGTACAAAGGAAATGAACTGAGAGACAATAATGTAGGAAGGGAAGAGGAAGTAGATGAAGATGAAATAGGAGATGCTGTACTGAGAGAAGAATTTGACTGAACACTGAAAGACCTAAGTCGAAACAAGGCCCCTGAAGTGGACGACATTCCCTCAGAACTACAGAAGTCTTTGGGGAGCCAACCATGACAAAACTATTTCACCTGGTGCGTAAGATGTATGAGATGGGAAATACCCTCAGACTCTAAGAAAAATGTAATAATACCCATTCCAAAGAAAGGTTCAGACATGTGTGAAATTACAGAACTGTCAGTTTAATAAGTCATGGTTGCAAAATTTTAACACGAATTATTTACAGAAGGATGAAAAAGCTGGTAGAAGTCGACCTCAGGAAAGATCAGTTTGGATTCAGGAAAAATGTAATAACACGTGAGGCAATCCTCAGTTTACGGCTTATCTTAGAAGATAGATTAAGGAAAGGCAAACCTACATTTCTAGCTTTTGTAGATTTGGAAGAAAAGCTTTTGACAATATTGACTGGAATACACTCTCTCAAATTCTGAAATCAGCAGGAGTAAAATACAGGAATGGAAGGTTATTTACAACTTGTACTAAAACCACACAGCAGTTATCAGAATTGAAGGACATGAAAGGGATTCAGAGGTTGTGAAGCGTGTAAGACAAGGATGTAGCCTTTCTCCAATGTTGTTCAATTTGAACATTGAGCAAGCTATAAAGGAAAGCAAGGAGAAATTTGGAAAAGGAAAAGTTCAGGGTGAAGAAATAAAAACTTTGCATTTTGCATCAGAGACAGCAAAGGACATGGAGGAGCAATTGAATGGAATGGACAGTGTGTTGAAAGGAGCATATAAGGTGAACATTAGCAACAGCAAAACAAGGGTAACAGAGTGCATCCTAAGAAAATCAGGTGATGTTGAAGGAATTAGATTAGGTAATGAAACAATAAAAGTGGTAGATGTCTTTTGTTACTGTGGCAGTAAAATAAGACATGTTGGTTGCAGTACAGAGGATATAAAATGGAGAATGGCAATGGGAAGAAAAGCTTTTTTGTAAAATACAAATTTGTTAACGTTGAATATTAATTTAAGCGTAAGGAAGTCATTTCTGAAGGTATTTGTGTAGAGCATTGCCTTGTATGGGAATGAAACATGGACGATTAACAGTGTGCACAGGAAGAGAATAGAGACTTTTAAAATGTGGTGTTACAGAAGAATGCTGGAAATTATGTGGGTGGATTGTGTAACTAATGAAGAGACACTGAACAGAATTGGGGAGAAAAGGAATTTCTGGCATATCTTGACTAAAAGAAGGGATTGATTGGTAGGACACATTCTTAGACATCAAGGAATCGTGAACATAGGAATGGAGGGAAGTGTGTGGGGTAGAAATTGCAGAGGGAGACCAAGAGATGAATACAGTAAACAGATTCAAATGGATATAGTGTGTCATTGTTATGAGTAGATGAAGAGGCTTGCTCAGGATAGAGTAGGGTGGAGAGCTGCATCAAACCAGTCTCTGTACTGAAGACAACAACAACAACAACAACAACAACAACAACAACAAACTGTACGCTAGTTATTTGTTCAACCTGTATGTCAACAGGAATAACACTTGTATGTAACTATAAATGTTGCATTCTACAGCCTGAAAGCTGTCCTAGGGGCTAAATAAGTAAATAAATAAATAAACTCTCTCAATAAAGATAAAGATATGTCACCAACAGATTTAGTGGCATATTTCCTGAGAGATACATGAGTTTGCACATCAGACTCTGTATAAAAGTGGTTTACAAGAGAATTGTGGCTGAGCTAGGTGCAGATGTCCATTGGAGCACTGGGGTTGGGACAAAAGCTTAGAAGTATTGCCAGGCGGGCTCAGATCTTGAACGGAGCACCTAGTGCCCTCTGGGGATGAATACTGGACACTTAAAAATCAGCAGTCTCATGGAGCACTTGAAGAAGGCAGCAAGGTACGTAGGCCAAATATTGTGCCAAAACCACACGAACGTCAACAGATGACCAGGAACGCTTGAAGAAGTATGTGAAATTACTTAGTATAAAACAAAAGTATTTATGTAACAAATTAAAACAGAAATTATTTGTATAGCACGTTACGAGTAGAGCAGTGCTGGGTTTTATATACAAAATTTAGATTGAACAACTTATGATAATAACAAAACTTTGAGGTAAGCAGATATGACAAATGATTAAGTGGATTACAAAAGACATCAGGAAATTTTAGTGATAAAATGTGTTAACAAAAATGGGTTATTGTGTAATAGTGTTACAAGGATTTTTACAAATAGAAGTAATTTGACAAAATGATCTAGGAAACAATGCCATTGTTATGATAAGCTTTTTTATAATATATGAAAGTATTCTATAAGTATATTCATAATTTTACATAAGTAAGGCTTCTATCACATATGGTATCCTGATCTTCACTTTACCAATCAGGTTAATTCCTTGGCTTTAAATTCGTTACAATAGCCCCCTCATGCAATGTCAGACATCACATGTGTGACAGTGCATGATAACAAAATTGGGGTGTATTTACAATCAAAAATAAAGTTCAGAAGCAAATTAATCACTATTGTAGTTCAACTAGCTTTCAGAATATCCAAACCACATAATATTGTATAATCATTCAGTATGAATTTTGTAAGTTTGGTAAGTCAAAAATCAAAACTTAACCTTTCACAGAGTGCAATTTAGAAATTACCAATTTAACATGGTTGTTAATAGTTTTATACATCATAGAATAATTAAGAAAGTTTTCAGTACAAGTGCAGAAAAGTGAAATTTGGGTTGATTCTGCCATGTGTCCAAAAACATTATTTCACATGACAAAAATCAATTTACAGGGGAAATTTTTGGTGTCTTCTTCTCTGATGTCTTCTCTGGTGGTAGGTTTCTTGCATTGGTTAAGTGTTCCTTCATATAATACACATTAATTGAATGACACATATTGTTACCACAATTAAATAATTACTTATAGAAAGCTCCAGAATAATATGGGCCTAGTTACTACTATAACTTGCACATTTTAGAATTTAAAACATTTACAATTTAAACATTGTACTTAAAAAATGTTAATTTATGTTGTATGTATGATTTACGTAGTAAATAAACATGAATTTTGTTCTGAAAAATAGTAACCATTAAAACAAATACTATTGTACCAACAAATCATGAAATCCAGTCAGTTACACTTTTAAACAAGTGAAACGTTTCTGAAACATGAAACAGTGTAGGTACATCCAACCTTATGATCAAGTAGTATATGTATATTATATCTGCAAATTATGAAGTTTCAAATACACCAAAAGTTAGGTATCTAACCATATATGCCATGAGTTTTACAAATATGATGCCTACAGATATGGCACTTATTCGAACTGCAGACAAGCACCTAAAAAAAAAAGAAAAAAAAAAAAAAAAAAAAAAAAAAAAAAAAAAATCATGAAAAAATACACTACTAATGTTACTTCCACAACCTGTATAGTTACAAGTACGTGAGAGGGCAAACACCACAATAAAGATGGTTGTTGAACTTAAAGTACAATAGCAACATTAATAAATTCTTATGAATATGATAATTCATATTACTCAATAATATTCTCCCCCAACACAAACACTTCCCCATAAACCATGTGTGGTAACAAAAATACCCAGCCACCAAAGCTAAACACTAGCTTTCATAATCAATAATGAATCAGAATACAGTGTTGATAGTCATGCTTGGTAATCAAACATTATGTAAAATCATTGAGAAAAATACTAATTTTCATTAGTTACAAATGACGAAGAATGACAAGTACAAAAATTTGTACAAGAAAATTATTTGTCTCCCCACTTTATAAAATTTTTGAAGAATACTTTTACCAAAATGAATAGTACAAATTTGCTTATGAAGATCAGCAATCAATTTGAAATATTTCTTGAAATGAATGCATCTAATAATGAATATTACAAATTTAACTATGGTTTCAAAGTTTAGTGAAAAATTAATATTTCATGGCAATATTCTAAGGTATCATAATGTATCATACGGACTAGGCAACAGATTTAGTAAAGCATGAAAAGTACAACATTATTCCAAAATTAACATTACAAACACCTAGCATTAAATACGTGCTTAAAATTCTCAAAATGTTTTACTTAAGGCACATAAATTTTGCAAAGCAAATACATTGTTACAGAAAATTTGTTTATCAGTTCAAGTAATAAATTTATTAAAGTTTAGGCATGTAATGATAACATTTGGATTTATAATATGATACTATATTGCATGGACTTCAAAAAGACAAAGAAAAATATCAAAGAGTTTCTTTAAGATTCAAGATCTTAAATCTATTTATATTTATTTATTTAATACTCAGACATTTGATACATTAGTCATCTAACTTCCCAATACAATTGACCATCTGGCATCCTGTCACAATATTGCAGTCTTTCACAGTTTCTGAGATGTTCCCTATTCATAATGGTGTCTTCTCTTTCACATATAACACACTTCGGTGAGGGTAAGATTCCAATCCTGTGCAGGGGTGTTCCGCAAGGCAGTCGTGGCCACTAATTCTTCGAAATGCTGCCACAGTTTCCCTTCGTGGATGTTTGGGAAGTGCGTTCTTCTCTTCTAACAGTACAAGCCATGTTTTTCCTTGACCTTGTGTTGTCAGGTGGTCATAAAATGTCTTCTTGAAACTGTTGTTGATGAGTCTTTTAATGGAGATGTATGATAATTTTGGGCAATTTGTTTGAGAAATCTTGGTTCCTTTTTTTGATAGAAAGTCTGCCATTTCATTGCCATGTATACCTGTATGTGCTGGTATCCATTGAAAAACTATTTCAGTTCCAGCTTTAGTGATTGAGGCCATAAAGGATTTTATTTCATTTATGCAAGCACTTAGAGGTGTTTGGAAGGATGCAATTGCCTGTATTACAAAAGTTGAATCACAAAATATAACAACCTTTCTGTGACCTTTGGATATGGACAAAAATTGTTTTAGTGCCAGGGCTGTTGCCTCCAACTCTCCATCAAAATGGGAGTCATACTGTCCTAAAGCTTTGTAAAAACAAAATATTTCACTGTAAACTCCAGCACCAGCAATGCCATTTCTTTCAGTCAAGGATCCATCGGTATATATATGTAGCCATTCAGTTTGTGTGTAGTTACCATTTATCATTTCTAGTGACACATTTTTAAGAAGTTCTTTATTCGTTTCTGCCTTAACAACATTTTCATTCAGTTGAAGCCTGAATATACTGGGCATAGTGGACTGACTGGAGCAGTGAAGTCTTCTTTACTGATTGGTGGACAGTGGTCTTGTCTTACTGCATCAATACATTGCATAAAGCCTTTCTGTGTTTTCAGCCGCTTAGCATGATGTTGATAGTTGTTCCAATATGTGTCATTGGGTCATCTGGTTAATTTTTCATATTGGAGTAGTGCCAGTCTCATATGGTCTGATTTTAGAGGTGGAATGCCAGTCGCTGCTTGAAGAGCCGAAATTGGTGTTGTTTTTACTGCTCCTGTAATCAGGCGTAGAGCTTGATTTTGAAGAACCTCCTATTTAGATTCATTCACTGGGAGTAATACTTCACATCCATATAGAATACTGGATTTTATATAAATTTTATAGGTAGAGTTTAGAACTTCAAGAGAGCTGCCCCACTTTTTTCCAGCTAATCTCTTAAGGATGTCCAATTTTTTCTTGACCTTTTCAGCAGTATTTTGTATATGGTTTACCCATGTCATTTTTCAGTCCAGAGAGATGCCAAGGTACTTTGGGTCGTCATATTGAGTTAATTGTTGATTTAGATACTGTAATTTTATATTAGGGGTTGAATGCACCAGCAAGAAAACTTGAAAGAATGTCTTTTCGGTGTTAACTGTCGTCAAATTTTCTTTTGACCAGTTTGATAGTGTGGTCAGGGCTTCGTTCATTTTCATCATTAGTTGGTCAATTTTCCTCTTTGTCAGTGAGATCCACATGACTAAATCGTCAGCATAAAGAGCTGTTTTAATGTGCTCGACTTTTTCTAACTCTCCTGGTAAGTCGTTAATCATGATATTAAATAGTGTTGGGCTGATAACACCTCCTTGGGGTACTCCAGTTGTCAGTTTTTTATAACCTGACATAACATTATTAACTCTACTAGCACAGTATCACTGGTGGATAAAAAAATACAGCCATTTCATCATTTTACCAGTGATGCCATAAATTCGCAATTTATCTAGTAGTTTTAGTCTCCACACAGTGTCATATGCACCCTTAAAATCAACAAAAATGGCCAAAGTTGTAATGCTGTTATTCAAGGTGTCTTTAACTTCCTGACTGAAGCGGAGCAGTTGTTGATTTGTTGATCGATGTTTGCGGAAGCCAGTTTGCTGAGCACAAATAATCTCATGAGTTTCAAGATAGTATGAAAGTCTGTTATTAACCATTATTTCCATTCTCTTGGAGAGAGTTGAAGTGAGAGAAACAGGTCAATAATTAGCAAAAGATTTTCCTGATTTCTTTGGTTTTAAGATTGGTACTATGACAGCCTTCTTCCATGCAGCTGAGACTCCTTCATTCCAACTTTTATTAAAGAGAGTGCATACAGTTTGTTGTGTGACTTGCCCAAGATTTTTTAGAAACTCTGCAAAGATCATGTCACAGCCAGGGCTCTTCTTACTTTTTAGTGAATTTAGTGCCCATTGAAGTTCATGAATTGTGAAATCAGCATTAAAAATCTCCTCACTTTGATTCTGCCATGCTGTCTTAATATCACTTCTGATTTTTTTTTCCTTTTCTCTCAGTTCTTTTGTCAATGAATGATTCTTAGTGAAAAACTTGTTGTAAGCTGTAGCTAGATCTTTGTCATCATATATGTTCTCCCCCCCCCCCCACCCCACCCCCACCCCTCCACCTGGGTTGGTTCTTTATAAGCTCGAGGTTCACTATCTAAGCTAGATATAAATTTAAAGACCTTGCTGGTTTCTTTCCTGTAACTGAGTTCACTAATAAATTTTGAGAAGCAATCCTTTTTGGCCTGTATTAATTCTTTTCTCATAACTGCGGATTTTCTTTTCCATTCAATAACATCCAGGACATCTTTAGTTGCTTATGCCTGTCTTCTAGCTTCTTCTCTATCTTTCTTTAATTTTTCCAAGTGTTTATTCCAGAATGGTTTGTACTTATATGGTTTTCCCTTAGGAATATGTCGTTTTGCACTTAGAAGTATTGCTTCGCAAATTTTCTCATTAAATTTATCAGGAGATAATTCCTGTAATGTGAAATTAGCAGGTGCCAGTTCCTTATCTGGTTCTTCTCTGAAGGCATCCCAATTGCCCCTTTTAAAATTCCAGCTCCTGTTTACTTGATTCTTTGGTACAAAAAGTGTTTCAGAGCCCAGCATTATATTACTAATAATCATACGGTGTCCAGTTCCAACTCCAGTAATAATGTTTCTTGATGTTCTTGTACTGATATCAGAAGAAGCCATTGGCAGGTCTGGGTTTGTTGCTGTGCCATTGTAGTGGAGATAAGTTGAGGAATCTGATGTTGAATAGACCAGTTCTATATTATTGATGCAATAAAGTCTTGTACTGCTTTTCCTGCCCCATTTTCATCATTGTAACCAATTGTGCAGAAATGAGCATTAAAGTCTCCAACTATTATAGTTTTATTTTCTATATTTAAGGCATTTGTATTTATAATATTGTTAGGCGGATTGTAGATACTATATATTTTAAAATGTTGCTTCTGAAACCATACATCAACTTTTAGTATTTCAGCAAGATCTTCTCCATCATTCATTTCTTTAATTATTACAAACTTGTTTGCTATGTCCTTCTGTATGCCCACAAGTATGCCACTTGTAACCTGGTGGTATTTAGGTAAGATATGTATCTGGTATCCCTTGAAATTGTAAGATCTGAAATCTAACTTCTTGAATTTTACATTACATTACAGGTTTACATAAAATTTATGAACTAAGACTAGAACTACTACACTTAGTTTGCCATGCGTGAATTAAATGAAGTTAATGATTAGATTAGTTGTTCGTTCCATAGATCTGTGTTGAGGAGATCCATGTGGAACATGTCACTTTTTTTTACAAGCTAATAATATAATAATACTAATACAGACACATAGATTTTTTACAGGCTGGTAGTATAATAATACTAATACAGATACATAGTTTTCTTTACAAACTGACAGATTTTTGGTGGGGCCCAGACAAAACGTTAGTGCCCAGTATAACAGAATCAGTCTGAAGTTTTCATTATTTATATAACATCATTTAAACATATTTGAAAGATATTAAATGTGCTAATTATACAGTAATTAATATAATCCACAAAACACTGTAGCTAATAAAAAATATACAATTGTGCAATAAACATTTTTATTTTATTACTATTATTATTGTTTTTTATTTGGTGGGGGGCCTCCGTTCCACTGGTTTTTCGTGTACTTTTGTAGATATCAGAGTTTATGCTGTGGTGACACAATTTATTGAAGAACTTGGGGGGCTTGGAGGCGTTTGGATTCGAACTGAATTTCACCATCTCATGCTGAAGTTCATACTAATTTTAGTTGTGTTTCTGTGTACTGATTGTGATGTCAAAATCAAAATGAGCTGTGGGAGGACAAATGTGACTTTTTCCTCATTGCAAATGCACCAGAGAGACAACAGGGATCCTCCTAGCTTTTGCCTTACAGCCAAGGTAAAAACTCTGGTAAAAACCTTGGCTAGGGGCAGTTTCAAGTGTATTTTATGTAACTAGAACTTTGACAAACGAGGTCTGTGTCTGACAGGTTATGTATACAGTAAATGTGCACATCTGTTCTTCTGACTTGCAGACTTGTCAATTACTCTGTTGTTGAAGTTGGAATATCACTCATTTCCTCCTTGTGAATGGAACAAACAGCCAGCGAGTTCAGCTTTTTCTGACTCATACTGTTCCTGAAGCAGGTTTTGATTCATATTCAGGTGTTAAAACTGTGCCCTGCTGCTGCTGTTGAAATTGGTGTAGTTGTGCAATTTGTGGTGCTTTGTGCACTTCAGTGAATGATTCTTCAAAGAAATGTTCCACAAACAAGTAAACAACTCACAAACCAATGTAATGCCTCTAAATGAATGATTGCGATAAATAACTGACAGTTAATTTTTCAATTTATCATGGCAAATAAACTGACTGTATTTTAATGAAAAAGTATTGAACAAAGTGGCTGGGAAATGTTCTGTAAAAGAGGCAAACTTTTGTGGCTCAGTGATGTCAAAACTGATAAATAAATGAGAGTTTTGAAATCTTCCTTTCAGTTGGTTGGTCATAATGTCACACACTTCTTTGGCACCTGATGTCAAATTAAGTTCACTGCTACATTTGGAACGTTGCTTGGAGGAGCAATACAGTCATCATCAGAAACTCGAAACCATTAAATGTTCTCTCATATTGCCACAAGACTCAAAGTTAACCAACTGCCGACATGGCGCAATGGATAGCATCAACGAGTGCGGTGCTGAAGGTTGTCGGTTCAATCCTGTCCAGCAGCAAAAATTTATTTCCAGAATATTCTACATGTTTCTTATGTTCACTTGTAATTTATTCATGTTTCTTATGTTAACTATTCTTCTAATTTCTGGTACATACTGTCTGTGTATAAATAGCAGAGCACTCTGCCCGAGAGGCAGTTAGTGCTGCGTGTATGTTAAGTTCGCAATAACCCTGTTTTCAATATAAGTACTGTGTTCAGTCAACAATCCTGCCATCAAAGTCAAGCCTGCTTTCATTTCAATGCGACATTGCTTGGTGGAGGTGCTGGGTATCCTGTGCAACAGCTGCATTACCGTGGCTCCGATTAGACACCGTAAAAGCCGTCGCTTACACGGACTATAACTGGAATACAAGAGATATACCTAGTACATCCTTCCGAAAGTCCATATTATCAAGAGAACTATGGACATGAAACCAGCCATAATCCAGCTGCACATCAGAACCCATCGGTGTTCTCTGGCGACGCTGGACAGGACCCCAACAAATGGCTAAGAGGGTTCAACTGAGTCGCCAAGTACAACATGTGGGCTCTTACCATGTGATTGGCCAATGTTTATTTCTACCTGGACAGAACAGCCCAGCAATGGTTTGAAAACAATGAAGACATGCTGAATGACTGGGAAACGTTCCAGACAGAACTCAAGAAGACACTTGGAGACAGTCAACGACAAATCTGCTTGGCGGAAGAACAACTGAAGAACCGGGCCCAACGACATGTTGATCCGACACAGTCATACATACAGAATGTTTTCGCCCTGTGTTTACCATAGTCAATCTGAATATGACTGAGGCCAACAAAATCACGCACATGATGAAGGGTATTGCAGAAGACATGTACCAAGCCCTTCTGATAAAAGACATTGCAACAAAGGAGGGTTGGACTAAAGAAGTATGACAGGCTTCCCAATGAAGTCCCTATGGCTGTTGTGGAAGACCAGCATGACTTTGCTTCTCTCAAAGAACTTTCATAGTACAGACACAATATTGCAAACAAACTACCAAGAAGTACAGTTACTGACCACAACTCATAATGTTGGAACACTCACAATCAGTGAGACACAGTTCTGAAAATGAGTTATCAGTGACAACATTTGTTAGTGGATCAGGCAGAGTAACAGGGAAACAGGTCTCCTTGTGACTCAGTAATCACAGGCCACAACCACACATGCAAAAACCATACATATCAATGCAGCACATGGGCCTGTATGTTAGCTAGATCTCGAAGCAAAGACCTCCATGTTTTGTCAGTACTGATCACTATTGATGGTGATAGATAGGACAACTAGGACTGAGCATCCTGATAATCGCTACAGTAGGAGTTTAAGCGACCACTGCAGCCTGACGATTGACACAGTCCAATCTACATAATTCTGTGAAGCTGTTCTTAACTTGGAAATGACCATTGATCAGCTGGTTGGTTCTCATCCAGCATAAAAAAAATAAATGTACAATACTTGCAGAATGCTATGTTATATATCCTTAATGCATCTAGCTATATCACAATTATTGGATTTCTGAACTGTATGTAACCTTTATTTGTATAAATTATTTATAAATAATTTAAAAGTGATTACTATTACATTGCTCATGTGTGTAAAAATACATGTTATGAGCTGGTAAATATATATAAAGCATAGTGTTTATGTGTTTGTATGTACTGATTGCATACAAATCTACATTTTGTTCCAATCTTTATGACCTTCAAACCATGAGGACAGTCATTATAAGTGCAAGGATCATGTTCAACACATGATCAGACGATATGATATCTTAAATAATAAGATGTTCGAAAATCTGCTGCATCACGTGACAATGCCCCACATTTCCTCCTAAACACCTGAATCAATTTCAACAAAATTTGGCACACATATTTCTTACCATGAGGTAACAAATGACACATGATTCAGGAGATATAACATACAAACAATAGAAGTTGCAAAAAATTGCTACATCATATGATGTGACTTTATTTATTCATACACTTCATGGGAATGAGAGTGACTTGCAACACTGGTGACTTGCAACAAACTTTAAACATGATTTCAAATCTTCACTACACTCTTTTTCTTTGACAACCACAGCAAAATGATAAAAGGAAAAAAATTTGGCGTACTACTTATCCCTTGTTCCTGGAGTAAAACTACAGCATTTTGTATGATGTTACAATTTATAATTTCTACACTACAAATTGTACTTACAGAATTCTTTACAGACAGCATACATATATACAGTTAAATGTACCATTGAAATAATGTCTCACTGCACCATTTAGTTCATGAGTTATGAGGACATAAAGAGTAACGTTCATGGAAAACTTCTCCATCATATTTATTACTTCTTTACTACTAATTGTATTAGTAACAGATTTTACACAGATACAGCACTTATACAAATAATACATATCTGGAAAATTATACAAGTGTAGAACACAAAACAAAAAAATAAGCTGCTGACAGACAAGAAAGTAGATCACCACATTCACACGACTTAAATTTTCGCCATGGCGTTCATCAGAAAAAGAAACACATACATTCATGAAATCACTCAGACAATTACATACACACAACCATTATGTTTGGCCACTCAAGTGACACAAGCATCTAGATTGTGAGTGAGGTGGGGAGTGGAGGGGGAAAGATGCCGTCTAAAGATGGGGATGGAAAGTTCCGCATTGCATGATGGTTCTGATAGGCGGGAATTTGTATTGAGGCAATGAATACAGTTTGGGAAGGGGTGGCAAAGCATAAAAGGGAGGTGTAGAAGAGTGTGAGGAGAGAGTGGGGGAATTTGAAATGATAAGAATAATAAGGAAAAAAATTAGGAAAAATAAAAGTAAAAAATAAAAAGTAATTAATTAAGGGGATATTGTAAGTAATGACACACAGTTGGAAGGAAGACATGAGATACATGATAATGTGTGGTGAAGGTAAGGGGGGGGGGGATGTAAGGCGTAGGGTGCAAGGATGGGAAGTTATCTTAGGTTGAGGCCAGGATGGTTGTGGGACTGTAGAATGTGTTGAAGGGACAACTCCCATTTGCGCAGTTCAGAAGAGCTGGTGGTGGAGGGGAGGATCCAGATGGCTCGGGTACAAAGCAGCCAGAAATCCAGAGTGCTATGCTCAGCTGCATGCTGTGCCACAGGATGGTCCATCTTGCTTTTTGCCACAATTTGGGGTGGCCATTCATCCTGACGGACTGCTAGTTCATCATCATACCAATATCAAATGCTGTGCAATGATTACAGAAGATTTGGAATATCACATGGCTGCTTTCTTGGGTGAGTCGACCTCTGATGGGGTAGGATAAGCGTGTGATGGGACTGGAACAGGAAGTGCTAGGTGGGTGGATTGGGAAGGATTTGCATTGGAGTCTTGCACAGGGATATGATCCCCTTGGTAAGGGGTTAGGGTTGGGAGTGGTATAGGGATGGACTAGGATGTTGTGGAGGTTGGGTGGGTGATGGAACATCACTTTAGGAGAGATCGGAAGGATGTCGGGTAGGATGTCTCTCATTTCAGGGCATGATGACAGATAATCAAAGCCCTGACGAAGGATGTGATTTAGTTGTTAAAGTCTGGGGTGGTATTGGGTGACAAGGGGGACACTGTGGTTGGAGAGAGGATTGGTGGTGTGTGGTGATATGGCATGGGAAATCTATTTTCAGACTAGGTCAGGAGGGTAATGTCTTTCTGTGAAGGCCTATGTGAGGCCTTCGGCATACCTCCAGACATAGTCCGCAAACAGATTTCCCGTACCATATCCCCACACATCACAAACAAGGACTTAAAAGCCCTTACTTTAGTTCAAAAAGGCGTCCACTACTCAGGAACACATTTTCATTAATTTACTAGCAACCATAAAAAAATTAACATCAAATAAATATCAGTTTAAGAGGAGCCTGAAAGACCTACTAGTGGCCAACTCCTTGTATTCCATTGACGAATTTTTCCATTTCTGATTTAATACTGAGACACTCTTATATTCCAGTCAGCTGACTGATTTTGACAATTCTGAACTGTGAAGTGCACATGGCTGCAGGTGAAAGCAATAAACCATTATAGAGCTACAAGGAAAGTAAGAGAATAAAACAGTGCACATCCACATATACCCACACTTCTGAAAGATCTAACTTTAACTTCAAGAGACTGTAGTATCCAGTGAGACTTTCACTTTCTGTTATGATTAATAAATAACAAGGACATTAAAGATAAAGGTGAAGCAATGAATTAAAATTTGTGATGCAGCCGGGAATAGAACCCGGACCTCCATGCTTACTAGGCAGACATCTTACCATTAGACCATTGCACCACTAACAATTAAGGTGCCTCAGAATAGTCTAAGTACGACTTCCATCCACATGAACAAACTTTAATTCAGCTTCTTTGTTCCATAGATAATTGCCACTACTGCCAAGGCTCTTCATGTAGCGGAATAGCACCTCGGCAATGGACATATTGGAACATTCCTATTAAGATGATATAAATATCAATTTAAATACAATGTGTGTGTGAATTTATTGATTTATTTGTGCTACTATCACTTCCTGTGCTCCTTCGCCGGGTAAGTAAGCTTTATATATATATATATATATATATAAAAAATAGACGAAGATTACTCACCAGGCGAAGGAGCACAGGTGTGACAGCATCACAAATAAATAAATGAATACACACACACACACACAATCGCAAGCTTTCGCAACCCAGTTGCGTCTTCAGGCAGTAGGGAAGGAGAGGGAAAAGGAAATGATGAGGGTTTTAAGGAAGGGGGTAAGGAGCCATTCCAATCCCGGGAGAGGAAAGACTTACCTTGGGGGAAAAAATTGAGGGTAAACAAATGCACACATGCCCACACATTCACACAGACACAAGTACACCTAGGCAGACATACTGTAGAAAGCAAAGAAGTTGTTGTTGTATATATATATATATATATATTTCCTGCTAGGAATTTCTCCTCTATAATATTTGAATTTATATTTTAATTGATATTTATATCACCTTAAAAGAAATGTTCCAATATGTCCAATGCCTAGGTGCTATTCCACTACATGGAGAGCCTTGGCAGTAGTGCCAATTATCTATGGAACACAGAAGCTGAATTAAAGTTTGTGGCATGGAGGGAAGTCGTACTTAGACTATTCTGAGGCGCCTTAATCGTTTGTGGTGTGGTGGTCTAACGGTAAGACGTCTGCCTAGTAAGCATGGCAGTTCGAGTTCGATTCCGGTCACATCACAAATTTTATTCATTGCTTCACCTTTATCTTTAATGTCTTGGCCCTGTTTGAGACGAAAAACCATTTCGGGGTATCTGAATTTATATTTAAATAACAGGGAACACTATTAAAACTGCTGATTCCATTGAAGATATCCATGTTTCTCACACAGACAACTTTATGTTGCTTGCCCAAGGGTGGGCTCATCAAAGAATTTCTTCACACTAGCTTCTGGACAAGTAACAAGAAGTATTGGTTTTTGTCAAGTTTTGAATTATGTATAAATGCTACATATCATTGGTATTTTTATGATGACCTTTCTTTGTTTGGGTACAACTCTTATAATTTTGTACATTATGAAAGAAAGCCATATTTCTTATATATCCTCCCATAAATAGAACATGTTTCAACACACACACACGCACACACACACACACACACACACAAAAGGGGGGGGGGGGGGGTTTGGGGGAGGATGGATGGAGAGAGAAAGGATAGGAGAAGTACTAACTCAAGACTTGAATAAATAAATACCTGGGCAATGACAAGTTTTCAACTAGTATTAAATAAATAAAAGTAGATTATGTGTATGATGAGGCTGCTTTTATAGGTGGTTTAGCCTCTAATGTACTATAAGAAATCTATGGAGTAGGAACTGTTGAGTGGGTGGATCTGGGGCTTCCACAGGGATATGAGCCCTGTGAAAAGGACAGGGGTTAGGAATGGTATAAGGATGGATTATAATGTTATGGATGTTTATGTAGGTGATACAGCACCACATAAGGAGGAATGGGAAATATCTACAGTAGGATGTCTCTCATTTCAGGGCATGATGATTTATGGTCCATCTAGACAAAAACTTACTCGGCATTCTAGAAACTTCAACACCAAGTCATCCTCTGTCCGAAGGCATCAACGGATGTGGTACGGAGGGGGATGTGTCAGTGCCCCACACTTCATGGCCTGAGCGGCTACTTCTCAATTGGCCTCACAAGTGCTGAGTGCTCCCCACTGGCCAACAGCGCTTGCAAGTAGTTGGGTTCAGGCAGTGTAGTGAACAGGTAGTACAATGCAACAAGAACATGACTTACCTGAAGCTATGGTATAGAGAGCCATAGGAAGGTTGGAAGCAGGACAGACACAGAGGGATGTAGCTGCAGTAATTGAAGTGTCCCAAATTGTAATTTACAGGGCCTGAACATAATTTCAGACATTAGGAACCTTTAAAAGACTCAAGTTTAAGGTCATCCACAGGTAACATCAGCAAGAGATGATCATTACCTCTAGTTAATAGCTCATCAAGACAGGAGGCTGAATGCTACTCACCTGCAACACATCAAATGTTCAAATGTTTGTAAATCTATCAGACCAAACTGTGTGGTCATCAGTCTGTAGCTTACGAACTACTTAAACCTAGGTAAACTAACCTAAGGACAAACACACACACCCATGCCCCAGGGAGGACTTGAACCTCCGCAGCGAGACGCTTTAGACCACTCAGCTATTCCACGCGGCTGCAACACATCCTCCAGGCAGCAAGAGAATGTACAGTATCAATACAAACAGTACAGAATCACCTTCAGGAATGTGCCCTTTACCCACAGATACCTGTGGTGTGTATTCCATTAAAACCATGACACCATTTAGCCCACAGAAACTGAGTGGAGAAACATCCTGGTTGGAGTCATAATGAGTGGTGCCTGGTTCTGTTCATGGATGAGTCAAGATTTTGTGTTCAGCTGGATAATCTCCTTCATCTGGAGGGAACATGGAACTAAGAACAATCCTGCTTATGTGAAGGGAACATCACCATATCATCGTGGTGGATGAATGGTGTGGGCAGGAGTTAGTATTGGTGGTTGGGTGCTATGGCGATGCCACAGCAAAAGGGATTCATTCTTGTGGATGATAATGCTCATCCACACAGAGCTGCACTGGTGGACAGCGTGCTTGTGGAGTGGCCAGCTTGTTCACTGAACTTAAACTTGATTGTGCATGTCTGGGATGCACTTGGCAGACACATTGCACCCAGAACATCACCTTCCAAAATTATTGCCAAGCTGGATATTGCACTCATGGAAGAATGGCCAAACATCCCTCAATAGCTGATTGATAACCTCATACTGTCCATGCCACACAGGTGTGCATCTGTACTGGCCATCCAGGGTGATCACACACCATATTAGAGGACAATGAGAATGATTTTTCACTAATATGGTAACCTTGCTCTAAGTAAATGCCTTGTAAACATCAAGTAAAGGGTTGAGACAGCAAAATATCACACCCTACCAGATTGTAACCAACATCTGAATAAAATATTTTACCATATGTATATTGTGTATGATATCTCACCTGATCCCCCAATTGTTTTGATCAGTGTATTTTGAATAAATTTAAGTTGTATGTAAACAAAGGCTTCTGCAGTCATTGACATTGTGTGTGTGTGTGTGTGAAGAGGTTTACTTTTCTTTCTTTCTTTCTTCTTTTATTATTATTAAAAATAGCAAATGTACATTTAATGGTATATCTTCTACTTTTCCATTATATTTATTACTTCATTGTTTATTAATATCTGTTTTTGTTTGATGTATAGGAAAATAAAGAATTACTTACAGAGCTTAACATGCTCCGCAAGAAACTTAAACAAACACAGGACCATTGTGCAGAACTAGAAGCAATCATTGGTGTCAATAAACGATGCATGTCCCCAGAGAAAGCTCGTGCATGTCTAGAAAAGGCCATCAGAAACAATGAGGCTATTGAATATGAATATCAACAAAAACTGAATGTAAGTACTACTTCTATCTATCAGTTGCCTGTAATAAAAACTGTATCAAGGTACCAGCTCATTATTTTTAACTTTTCTTCTTCTGAGGTTTGCTGAGCTGAAGAAGGGATACTTTTCTCATATATTTATATTTTGTTATTAAACTTTTTATCAGATGTACTATAAACATTTTTTCTTTATTAAAATGTGACAGCCTCGGGTAATTGTAATATGTGCAGTGACAGATCATATTTCTAGGTTTCTAAAAATCATATGACTCTATAATGTATGATTGATGGATGAAAAATATCCATTCATAAGGAGTAATTGTACTCAAGTCAAAGAATTTTTAATGTTCGACATTTAGTGTGTAATCCTTTATAATAACATCATCCTAAAGAGAGATTATGTTTGACACACCAAAGAAAGATCAGACCAATTGTCACTTTATGATGTGTTACACTATAAAATTCATGTAAGGTTGATGAGTAAATGCTTCACTTGACCTATTACCCAAATGGTCGTCTCACAATTTTTACCTTTAAATTCCATTCAGTCACTAATAAAAGTTGTAAATTATGGAGGAGCTGCTACTTAGTTGCACATCACCATGTTCTTCAGGCTTGGACCATTGTTCATATGTAGATGGTTATCGTTAACTGGAAAGAGCAATATACAGGGTGTCTCACCTATGAGTTGTCAGGCACGTGTTTGGTGTTTGAGTAGATATTTGCAATTTAGTTTTTGTGATGTGTAGCTGGACTCAGGCCAAACAAATTCTGACGCTATTCCTGTGATGCCCGGTGTAGATGTAAACCATCGGTTTGTTTTCTGTCATGAATGAAAAGATTTTTACAGTGAAATTTTTTTAGCTCAATTGATAGAACAGTCCCTAATTAGTCTATTGTGATATTCGGTGTATCAAAATGTTTTAACAGAGACAGTAAAACATGACAATCAACCAGTACTTTGAAAGCAGCTGTGTAGCGCTTCCATGAGGCAGTAGCAGACGCTGCGCGGCAAGACGGCACCTGTGAGATGGGGTATATTGGGCGAGGACGATGTGCCGAGCACATGTTTACCAATACAATAATTTTAAAGAATCTCGGTAATTGTTCTTGTTTTTTCCTCCTAGGATATTAAGTACAGCATATCCCCGCATTGTTTTATTTATTATTTGTAAAAGCAGCGTAAAATTTAATTTGTTTTAGAGACTTTGCGCTTATTTCCTTTGCTTACATAGAGTCGCCAGTAGGCCTAAATTTCGCGTACACATGTTCTTTTTGTTTTTTAAGGTAATTTGACTACTTCTAAATATAATACTACTTTTGCCATGAGTGCAAAGTGTCAGACTTGCCATAGAATTGTCAGTTCTGTGGTATGGTGTGATGAGTGCAGTAATATTTTTCATTGAGGTGACTGTAGCGGTTCATGAATTGGGCAAGTAAGCAAGACTCATCAGTGGTTTTGCAGGCTATGTACTAGGGATAGGAAGATAGTGTAACAGGAGGGGGAAATTGCTGCCCTTCAGGCAGAGTTAGATCAGGCTAAGAGGGATCTGAACAGGTTATAGAGGGAGAAGGGTAATTAGAGGTGGGAGGTGGCAACAGGTGGAAATAAAAGGGCCAGAACTCTATCAGACAGCTTTGCGATGAATGTAAATAATAAGTTTGGCCTGTTGCTTTAGTTAGAAACTGATGCACCTCAGATAGAAGTAGACGTAGACAGGGCTGAACAAACTTTCAACAGAAATTTGAATAAGAATGTAGGGAAATCAGCAAAAAGGAAGAAAGTTTTGTTATTAGGTAGCTCACATGCCAGAGGTGTGGGCCAACTCCTGCAGGATGAACTAGGAACAGAATACCAGGTCACAAGTTTCTTCAGACCAAGTATCTGGTTCAGGTGACAGAGGATTTAGGTTCACTGTGTAAAGAGTTCACCAAGGAAGACACCGTGGTTATTGTGGGTGGTCCAGGGAACAGTATTGACACAGATACAGGGTTCAACATATAGTGTGACCTGGCAAAGATTGCATCAGCATCGATGCATACCAGTGTTGAGTTCGTGTCTGTTCTGGAGTGCCACGACCGACCTCATTCAAACTCTTCTGTTAGGAGAGTTAATTTGAAATTGGAACAGTGGCTTGGATATGTGTGGGGTCACACATTAGTGTGGTTCCTGTTGATTCACTCAGTTGGTGGGATGATACTAGACATGGCCTACATCTCAATAGGAAGGGGAAGGGTAAACTGGCTGGGCTAATAGCAGGAAACTCGGGGGGGGGGGGGGGGGGGGGTACTAACATGAGTGGTAAAATACCAGTGCTTACAGGTGACAGAGCAGTTCCTTTTTTTAGGATAGGCAGGCCAAAAAGAAGTCAAGTTCTAAGAAAGTTCAGTTTAATGAAGTTACTAAACAGCATAACTCTGACATATCTGATCAGCAAACACAGCTGTTAGTTAAAAATCATCACCAATTATCAGAAATTTTATCTCCACCCAGTTCTGTAGTAGTCAATGTAAAATGCAAATTATCTTTAGTGCGCCAAAATATTAGAGGGCTAAGAAGCAAAATAAATGAACTACTTATATGCATTGATGAATTAGAGTCATCCAACCCAGTTGACATAATCTGCCTCTCTGAATATCATGTGACCACTGGTATAGATTTGCTAAGTATTCCAGGATTTAAGTTAGATTCCAACTTTTGTAGAGTGGAAATGGAGGATGGAGGAGTTGCCACATTCATTAGAAATTGTTATAAATTTAATACCATAGACATTCATAAATTTTGTTTAGAGCAGCATTCGGAAGCATGTGCAACAGAAGTAGAATTTCATAATAAATCATTTATAATAGATACTGTGTTCACAGTACCAAATGGTAACTTTAACTTGTTCATAAATCACTTTGAAGCTCTGCTGGCTTATAACAAGAAAGAAAGAATTAGTGGTGGCTGGTGAAAACTCTTCCAGTAAGAATTATTGCAGACAGTAGCATTGCCATTCAACCTAATTCATACTGTTAATTTTCCAACTAGGATTGTTAAGGCTCAAAGACAGCCATTGATAATATCTTTATAGAATGTCAAATAATCAAACTTATATTATAAAACCAATAATAAGCAGCCTTTCAGGCCCTGACTTTTACTAGATATTAATACTGATCAGAATATAAAATCTATCAAATTTGAGTTCAAGAGGGTAGTCAGTTAGAGAAAAATTGATCATTTTAGAAAACTGCTCAAAGACTTGAATTGGAGTGATGTCTACAGTGCTAATAGTATGAGAGAGAAATACAACATTTTCATAAATAATGTCCTCAACTTATTTGAAAACTGCTTTCCCCCAAAACTAACACAGATTAGACCACAGTCTACAAAGAAACCATGGATTACTCGAGGAATAAAGGTCTCCTGTTAGACCAAAAAGAAACTATACCTATCAATTAGAAACAGTTCAGATGTAATTGCTTTAGATCATTACAAAACATACTGCAAGATATTGAAGACAGTAATACTGAAAGCAAAGAAAATGCATTACCAGAATAGGATAGTCCTATCAGACAACAAAATAAAGGCAATATCGGATATAGTAAAGGAGGAAACTGGTAGAACTGAATACAAAGAGGAGCGTATAGCATTAACAGATGTGTACAGTGTTGCTGCAATTTTCCACAAGCATTTCTTAGCTATTACCGAAGGATTATCAGGGTCAGTAAATGCTGCAATGGAATATCTCACACCTGTGACTACAAATAACTGCAGTAATATGAGTATGACACTCACAACACCACTAGAAGTAATTTCCATCATAAAATCCTTAAAATCAAAAAATTCCAGTGGCTATGATAATATATCAACAAATTTGATTAAAAAGTGTGCTTCTGAGTTTAGTGATATTTTAAGTTACTTGTGTAACCAGTCTTTTATCAATGGAACATTTCCTCAATGGTTGAAATATGCTGAAGTTAATCCATTACATAAGAAAGGAGATAAAGATATTCCATCGAAATTTCATCCAATTTCACTTTTGTCTGCATTCTCAAAAATTTTAGAAAAGATAATGTACAGTCATCTTATTAAACACCTTACCACTAATAAACTATTATCCATGACACAATTTGGATTTCTAAAGGGTTCTGATATTGAGAAAGCTATCTACACATACAGTGAGAATGTATGTACTTCATTAGACAATAAATTACATGCCACTGGTATATTTTGTGACCTGTCAAAGGCATTTGACTGTAAATCAAAATATACTTTTGAGCAAATTAGAATATTACGGTATAATAGGAAGTGCTGAATGATGGTTCAAATCGCATATCTCTAATAGGAAACAAAGGGTGTCAATAGGAGAGAGACATATACTGAACTATCAGGCCTCTTCAAATTGGGAACTAATAACATGTAGGCTCCCCCAATGCTCTAGCTTAGGCCCCCAGTTTTTTCTTATACATATCTATGACCTTTCATCATCAACATTATCAGATACCAAGTTTGTTTTATTTGCAGATGACACAAATATTGCAATACATAGTAAATCAAATATAGCCTTAGAAAGATCGGCTAATGAAATTTTCATGGACATTAATAAATGGTTCTTAGCAAATTCTCAGTCACTAAACCTTGAAAAAACACACTATATGCAGTTTAGGACTTGTAAAAGGTCTCCTGCCAGTATATGCCTAGAGCATGACAACAAAGGAATAGAAGAAGTTGAAAGTGTCAAATTCTTAGGATTACAGCTGGATAATAAATTTAACTGGGAGGGGCATACCACAGAACTGCTGAAGCATCTAAACAAGTCCCTCTTTACTATGCGAATGTTGTCAGATATAGGAGATGTTGTTATTGTTGTGGTCTTCAGTCCGGAGACTGGTTTAATGCAGCTCTCCACAATACCCTATCCTGAGCAAGCCTCTTCATCTCCACATAAGAACGGCAACCTACATCTGTCTGAATCTGTTTACTGTATCCATCTCTTGGTCTTCCTCTGCGATTTGTACCCCACACACTTCCCTCTAATGCTAAATTCACAATTCCTTGATGTCTAAGAATGTGTCCCACCAGTCTATCCCTTCTTTTAGTCAAGGTATGCCAGAAATTTCTTTTCTCCCCAATTCTGTTCAGTACCTCCTCATTAGTTACGCGATCCACCCACCTAATCTTCAGCATTCTTCTGTAGCACCATATTTCAAAAGCCTCAATCCTCTTCCTGTCTGCACTGTTTATCGTCCATGTCTCACTCCAATACAAGGCAACACTCCATACAAATGCCTTCAGAAAGGACTTCCTTAGGCATAAATCAATATTCGATGTTAACAAATTTCTCTTTTTCAAGAACGCTTTTCTACCCATTGCCATTCTGCATTTTATATCCTCTGTACTGCGACCATCATTTGTTATTTTACTGCCCAAGTAACAAAACTCATCTACCTCCTTTATTGCTTCGTTTCCCAATCTAATTCCTTCAGCATCACCTGATTTTCTTACACTGCACTCCATTACCCTAGTTTTGCTCTTGTTAATGTTCATCTTATATGCACCTTTCAGCACAGTGTCCATTCCGTTCAATTGCTCTTCCAGGTCCTTTGCTGTATCTGACAGAATTATTATGTCATCGGCAAAACACAATGTTTTTAATTCTTCACCCTGAACTGTAATTCCTTCTCCAAATTTCGCCTTGCTTTCCTTTATAGCTTGCTCAATGTACAAATTGAATAACAATGGAGAAAGACTACAACCCTGTCTTCCTCCCTTTCCTACCACTGCATCCCTTTCATGTCCTTCAACTCTGACAACCGCTGTCTGGTTTTTGTACAAGTTGTAAATAACCTTACGCTCCCTATATTTTACTCCTGCTTGCTTCAGAACTTGAAAGAGTTTATTCCAATCAACATTGTCAAAAGCCTTCTCCAAATCTACAAAAGCTAAAAATGTAGGTTTGCCTTTTCTTAATCTATCTTCTAGGATAAGCCGTAATGTGAGTATTGTCTCCCATGTTCCTACATTTCTCCTGAACCCAAACTGATCTTCCCCAAGGTCGGCTTCTACCAGATTTTCCATCCTTCTGTATATAATTCGTGTTAATATTTTGCAACCATGACTTATTAAACTGATGGTTCTGTAGTTTTCACACCTGTCTGCACCTGCTTTCTTTGGAATGGGGATTATAACATTTTTCTTAAAGTCTGAGGGTACTTCGCCTGTCTCATACATCTTACACACCAGGTGAAACAGGTTTGTCATGGCTGGTTCTCCCAGAGACTTCAGTAGCTCCGAGGGAATATCATCTACTCCAGGGGACTTGTTTCGAGTTAGGCCTTTCAGGGCTCTGTTAAATTCTTCTCTCAGTACAGTATCTCCTACTTCATCTTCATCTACATCCTCTTCCCTTCCTACAATATTGTCTCGAAGTTCATTTCCTTTGTAGAGCCCCTCTATATACTCTTTCCACCTTTCAGCTTTCCCTTCTTTGCTGAGAACTGGTTTTCCATCCGTGTCCTTGATATACATCGAGCTGTTTTTCTTATCTCCAAATGTTTCTTTTATTTTCCTGTAGGCTGTATCTATTTTTCCCCTATTTATACATTCTTCTACATCCTTGCATTTGCCTTATAGCCACTCCTGCTTAGCCATTTTGCACTTTCTGTCAATCCCATTTCTTAGTCGTCTGTACCCCATTTTGCCTGTTTCATTTACTGCACTTTAATATTTTCTCCTTTCATTGATTAAATTTAGTATCTCCTGTGATATCCAAGGATTTTTTGTAGGTCTTGCCTTCCTACCTATTTTGTCCTCTGCTACTTTCACTATTTCATCTCTCAATTTTACCCATTCCTCCTCTACTGTTTTATTTTCCCTTGTTTCTGTCAATTGTTGCCTAAAGCTCCCTCTGAAATTCTTAAGAACCTCAGGTTCCTTCAATTTATCCAGGTTCCATCTCCTTATTTTCCTACCTTTTTGTAGTTTCTTCAGTTTCAGCCTACAGTTCATAACCAACAAGTTATGGTCAGAGTCTATATCTGCCCCTGGGTATGTCTTACACTGTAAAACCTGGTTCCGAAATCTATGTCTTACCATTATAAAATCTATCTGGTATCTCCCGGTGTCTCCTGGTCTCTTCCACGTATACAACCTTCTTTTGTGATTCTTGAACCAGGTGTTTGTTATAACTAAATTATGTTCCGTGCAAAATTCTACCAGGCGGCTTCCTCTTTCATTCCTTTTGCCCAGACCACATTCACCTACTATCTTCCCTTCCCTTCCTTGTCCTACTACCGAATTCCAGTCTCCCATAACAATTAAGTTTTCCTCTCCCTTAATTGTCTGAATAATTTCCTTTAGCTCCTCATATATTTCTTCGATTTCCTCATCACCGGCAGAGCTAGTTGGCATATAAACTTGTACTACTGTTGTCGGTGTTGGCTTCGTATCTATCTTGACAATGATAATGCGATCACTGTGCTGGTCATAGTAGTTTACCCACATTCCTATTTTCTTATTCATTATCAATCCTACTCCTGTGATACCCCCAATTGATTTTGTATTTATAATCCTGTACTCACCTGACCAGAAATCCTGTTCATCCTTCCACCGAACTTCACTAATCCCCACTATATCTAACTTCAACCTATCCATTTCCCTTTTTAAATTTTCTAATTTTCCTACTCGATTAAGGAATCTAACATTCCACGCTCCGACCCGTAGAATGCCGGTATTATCTTTCCTGATGATCACATCCTCCTGAGTAGTCCCCGCCTGGAGATCCGAATGGGGGACTATTTTACCTCCGGAATATTTTACCCGAGAGGATGCCATCATCATATGTTCATACAGTAGAGCTGCATGTCCTCGGGAAAGCTAACGGCTGTAGTTTCCCCTTGCTTTCAGCCGTTCGCAGTAGCTGTGTGGCAAAGCCATATTAGCTGATGTTACAAGGCCAGCTCAGTCAATCATCCAGACTGTTGCCCCTGTAACTACTGAAAAGGCTGCTGCCCCTCTTCAGGAACCACACGTTTGTCTGGCCTCTCCACAGATACCCCTCCGCTGTGGTTGCACCTACGGTATGGCTATCTGTATCGTTGAGGCACCCAAGCCACCCCACCTCGGCAATGTCTGTGGTTCATGGGAGTGGATATAGGAGATATGAAAATAAAAAAGCTAGTATATTATGCATACTTTGACTCTGATATTATTGGTATTTCAGAGTACTTTTTAAGTGATGTGACAATTCAGAGACTTTCTTTGCCAGGATACTGGTTAGCTGCCTTCTCTAGGAGTTTCTTGCAGTGTGGGGGAGTAGCCAAGTATGTTAAAAATGATTTTTCATCAGAGTCAATTGATTTTTCTAAATACTGCACAGAAAACTGAATGTTGTGCAGGAATTGTTAATGTTAATATAATTGTTGTTATTTATAGGTCCCCTGACGCAGATTTTAAATTGTTTCTTCCCAAGCTAGAATTGGTTCTGGGTTCACTTTGTAGAAAGTATAAAAATTAAGTTGTGTGTGGAGATTTCGACATTAATTGTGTAAGTGATAGGTCAATAAAAAGTCAGCTGTTAGATCTATTTAATTCCTAGAATCTGATGCAAACAGTATTCTTTCCAATGGGCAGTGCAAGGCAGTAGCAGTAGCAGTTCTACCACTGACAATATTTTCGTTCATTCTTCATTATTAGAGTGGCACACTGTTAGCAAAATAATAAATGGCCTATCAGACCACAATGAACAAGTTTTAATTCTGAAAAGTATTTGTACTCAAACTAATGTTAAATATAATTATCAACTACTTAGAAAAGTTAATACAGTTGTAATTGAGACCTTTTTAAGCCTAATTACAGAAAAAGAATGGCAGGATGTCTATAGTGCTGATAATACAGATGATAAATATAATGCTTTCCTGAACACATTTCTTATGCTGTTTGAAAGTTTCTTTTGGCTAGAATGCTCAAAACAGGGTACTTCCAGTAACAGGCAGCCAGGGTGGCTGACAAAGGGGGCAAAAGTATCATGTAGAACAAAGTGGGAATTTTATCAAAATGTTAGAAGCAGTCAGAATGAGAAGTAGTCTACTACACTTACTTTTATTCACTTATGACAAACGGCATTTTTTTGGGGGGGGTAAATTGACTGATACAAAAAGGATATTTTTGATGGTCAGTTCGAGCAATATGGGGCGTAAGTTCATAAAAGTTATGTTGACCCCTTTTCAGTAGTCTGTGAATTCTGACACTGGCCTCACAATACATATTTTTTTAATGTCATTTGTTGTTAATAATATCAGCTTATTCCCACGAGTTAGCAGTTTTCACTCAATGAATACTAGACAGAAGTCAAATCTACATTTGCATCACACCAACTTGACACTTGTGCAGAAAGGTGTACTGTATTCTGCAGCATCCATTTTCAATAAGCTGCCACAAGAACTCAAGCATATTAGTACTAACCCACTAGCTATCAAATCTAAATTGAAGAGTTGCCTCATGACTCACTCCTTTTATTTTGTCAAGGAACTCCTAGAAAAGTTGAACAATTGAGCCCATTAAATATTATTATTTATTTATTTATTTGAGGTTGTCATGTGTATAGGACTACTTAAAGTTTTTCTATTGTCATTTTGTGTTAAACTTCAGATATTAACTTGTTACATGACTATGGAGTCTTACTTCTCAATTAGGTCCTGCAGAACAGAAAACCATATTATTATTATTATTATTATTATTATTATTATTATTATCATCATTACTTGCTTGTTTCATCTTGTTCCCACGAGCAGCAGGGAACTACATCCATCCAGGCAGAGCCCTACTTGTTCTGCCTCAACAGCCTTGCGTCTCCTTGGCACATAGCACACCCTCATTAAAACATGTCTTAGTATAATTTACCCATAATTTTATGATCATAGACAGAAATAAAGAAATTAACTCTACATTTTCTGGATCACTGTTTTATGAGCAATAGGGTTGCCTCTTGTGAAATATAAATTCACTAGGAACATATTTAATTTTTGGAGACTAGTTGTGCTCTTTAGAACTCTGAAAATGGCCACAATGGAGCCATAAACACCCATATCTGTCAATTAGTGTGTCATACAAATTTCTGCTTTTCCACAGGAAAATGAGACAACAATAAGACTGCTGAATGAAGAGATTCAACGACTTATCCGAGTGATAAATAAAAAAAATGACAATGTACAAGACAAACTCCTAATGTCAACAACAGAACTGCAAAGAACGAAGTGAAGCAAATAAGAAACTGTAACTTACAATAGATAAACAGCAGGTCATATTAATATGCACATGCTTCTAACTAAAACTGTGATCATGAGTTGATCAATAAAATTAGTCAAATAACTAACAAACAATACTTTTTCTATTTTTAGTTTCATACAATCGTGAACCATAGACATTGCTAAGATGGGGTGGCTAACTTGCGACAGTAATACAGATAGTCGTATGGTAGTGTGGCCAGATTTTCAAAATCAAACTACAGGACACACCTGAGTACCAAAGATTGCAAAATGAAATGCTGTGGCATCATCAACATGACTACTATCCCTTAAAGCTTATACAGTATGACAGCCTTGATGTCAGTCATTAACGCAGATAACACACGAAATAATGTACACATAGTATAGTAACAAACAAAGCCATTGTTTCTCTCCTATGCCCCCTCCTCCCACCCAAATCTAATGTATAGTGTTTGGTAGTTCTTGTATTTACATTTGCTTCTTTCCAAATCACTTCTTTTTTGTACTGTATGTTGTGTGCAGAAAGTGTGACTTTTGAATATAAAACAACTAGTTGAAAACCCGGTGTTACCCAGGTATTTATTTCTTTATTCAGCCTTGAGTAAGGTGCAGTTAGATCTAATCCTGGACATCCAAAGTAAAAGTTTCCCTCCAGTTACAAATTGTTCCATATAGTCCACATATTGTATGGTAGAAAGTTACACCATTTCAAGTGTCAGGTTTGGGAGGGGGGGGGGGGGGGTGAAAAGTTAGATATTAGCAGTTTTTCTCAATTATTTGGAGGAACTATGTGGTTTAGTGGGAAAAGTGCAAAGTAGAAAAATAATCTACATTAAATTGCCAATACAAATGGTCTATTGCATAATCTTGCTAAAGTGAACAGTTTCAGAGTTACAACAGTTGTAAAAGCATGATTTTTTAAGTTTTTTTTTTTTTTTTTTTTTTTTTTTTTTTTTTTTTTTTTTTTTTTTTTTTTTTTTTTTGTGGCCGGTGGCATGTTAGTGATAATCCCTTGAAAGAACAACATTCTCACCACCTACTCAAGAGGCACTACTTTTTAAGGGAAAACAAGCTTCCACAGACGTAGGCTGTACCTGTGGCATGGAGAAACCCACTCTGAACTTGCTCTGGACATTGTCGCATTAAGAATGAATATCTTTCCAACACAAATAATTTAAAATTATAAAAATATTATCTGTGTAATAATTACGATGTATACCATTTTAATCATAATATATTAAAAACTGAAGCTGTTGAAGGTTTTTCTTTAGAAAATAACTTTAAATAAAAGTGAGATAGTCAGTCCCCTTCAAATTCACTGCAGCTAAGTAATCTCTTCACAAGATGTATTACCTCGTTTGTAAGCTGAATAGACATAATTAAGCTCATCTTTATCCACACTAATGAGAATTTCACTAATTTTCAAAACAACAGTAATTAGTGCCTCTTCAACAAGGAAAAGGGCAGGAATGACCTTTGAGTAAGCTTTCCCATTCATTATTTGTTGAACAATGTTTTTGGCATATACAGTTCTGTACCACTACTCCAGACCACTTCCTGCCATGATGTATCCAATCGTTGATAAAAGGGACATTATAAGTGAAAACATCCTAGTTGAATGAAGAGTTGCTTCAGTGGGCTGCCATCAAGTGCTGTTGCTACTATTTCATGAGCCTTGGTGTATAAAGGCTGATCAAAGTCACTATTGTTGTGCTTTGTCCATTGCTGGTGCCATTTGTGGCAGCTTAAAGAAGAGTTGTATAAACTGTTGACGGATTTGAAGGAGCTAAGTTGATGAATGAAAGAGGAACTACAGCAGACGTTTGTAACTCTCTCACAACATACAACATTTCCATGCAGCCACTCCAACCAGGTTTACATTCTTCTGGGCCTTCCAACCAGGTACCACACAACTAAAATTAAGTGTTCGGCCTTCTACATATAATGGTGTTTTCATTTTCAGGACAGCCATGTGTGTAGCAACTATTTTGGAATAGCCAGATGTACTTGTTGCTCTGTAGGTTTGCAAATCAAACAGGCCTCATGTTTCAACAGCTAGAGCAGTAACAATATTTCGAAGTACATTGTCCTCTAACTGAAGGGTGGTTTAAGGTGTTATGCAAGCAATTCCGCCCATGACATGAAACATGTTATGGCAGTCCACAGTGTGGTCATTGTAGTCTGCATTATCGAAAACAAATTGGGAAGTGACCAATCTCTCATATTTTAAAACTTCCTTTTACGGTTCACAAACTCCCAAATTGCACAGAATGTTGATCAGGAACTTTGCGGCAGTGTAACAACTGTTCCAAGTTGGACAGGGGACAAAAATGAACTTGGACATACATTGCTGATTTTACTATGACATATTTAAGTTTTTATTTTATTTATTTATTTATTTATTTCCCAGTAATTTGTTTCGTCCATAGAATTTTCTCGGGTGTTTGTCTTTTAGAAGTAGGCTGCATTATTTCAGTTATCAAGATACTGAGCAGTTCAGGTATCAGTTCAGCTCCTTCTCTATAAATTTCAACAATTGTTGGAAACTGACACTTTATCTCATCTCGAATAATAGCTGCTGCAGTTTTGATCACTCTCAGTTCCTCCTGAGCTTCATTATCAGTGTTCCAATTTTTATACCAGGTGTCTGTAAAATATGCTAGTTGCTCGTGAGAAACAAAACACACTTCTTTTGCAAGTAATTCTGTTAAATTCAAGCTACTACCATTGCACTGGTTAAGTTTTCTTTTCATATGTTTGTCAGTGTATGGCTTAACTTTGGGACTCAGTTGAAGAAACAATATTTGTAATTCTTCAAAGATGTACTGACATTCATCATTTTCTTCTAAATAACCATACTGCTTTTCAAAAGCGTTTTCTCTTTTAGTATCAGTACTTGACCCACCTTTGGTTGTTATCACTCCTTTCTCAGGTTGTGATGATCCTGGCTATTGAAATGTTTGTTAACTGTGCCAGTGGTATCTCTCATCAGAACTGGTGAGGTCTGTGTCCTGAGAGAGCCTCACAGTTGCCTCATTTCCCCCACTTGTTGTGCCTGTTATTTGCTTCCATTCAGATACTTTCTATCCGTTCAAGTTTCTGTACTTATCTCCATTTTTCCTTCAGCTGGGTTCCTGCATTTAGAAACGTCTACATACTTGCAACCAAAAAGAACATATAAGTTTTTAAAATCAAATGATTTACGGGGAATCTTTGGTGGAGGTCCCTTGTCATGTTGAGGTGACTTTGGATGTAACTTAAAAGTTTGTTGACACTTATTATGTACCTGAAGCGATTCATTCATCAGGAACTTGTCTTTAATACCATCTTTACGAATTTCACGCGACTGGATTATTTTGTCCACTGCCTTTCTACTCTGCGTAACTAGCTTGCCAACCTTGTCCTTACAATGTTTCAGCACACTCTCCGCAACAATTCACACATTTACCAGTGATTATCCAAAGACAAACAATAAAAAACTTACAGCAAAACTTTAATAGAAATAACACAAACACACTCACCGGGTCTCCCAACATGACTGAGAGAAGACAATGGGTGACAGGGTGTGTGATGGGGGGATGGGCATCAGGGTGCAGCTGCAGGCACAGCAGTCAGCAAGTCGGCTTTGTTCTGGCAGCCGCACTCTCATTCCCCATATTTCAATGCTTTTAACCCTCCGTGCTGGCTCCTAGTCTCTCTTGGAGTACAATATGGTGGTTCACTATTACTTTTTATTAAAACTGTTTAGTTACTTCTGTACAATTTCATTATCTAAAAAATTTTCAGAAATTTCTACTTTTTCAAATTCCGTAACTCTTAAACTGTTCACTTTAGCAAGATTATGCATAGGACCATTTTTGTTCACAATTTAATGTAGATTTTTTTATTTGTCACTTTTTGTGCTAAAATTCCCAAATATTTAAGATGAACTTATAAAAACTGCTAATTTCTAATTTTTCACCCCCCTCCCCCCAAACCCGTGCTCGAAATGGTGTAACTTTTTACCAATCAATATGTTGACTGTATAGAATAGTTTAGAGTTGGAGGGAAACTTTTTCTTTGGATGTCCAAGTCAGGCCGTTTTTTTTTTTTTTTTTTTTTTTTTGGGCTAATTGCATCATACTATGTGTACTTCTCCTTCCCCTCTCAATATCCATCTCCTCTTTCCTGAAAACATGTTACATTTATTGGAAAATACTGAATGGAAAATACAGTTCATTTCAACGACAGTTCTGACTACCAATCAGAATGGTGTTATTATCAACCAATGAGATTGTTTGGCGTGAATTAGCTGGAAATTAATTTCTGAAGTTTACAAAACATTCATGTGTCTCTAAATCATTGAACGCAGGAAGAAGTAATTGTTACAAAATGGTTGTGAGTCGCAAAAGCCACAAACTGTGCCAGTTTGTGAAATATGTAACTTTTCATGTTAGCTTCTTTTATCTCTAAAAAGTCTACGTTTCTCCAGGATACTATTAATATTTCATGTTTCTTTATTTATGTTGTACTGCATAATTTATTAAAGCCATGAAAATGAATGAGTTGTAGAGGCTCACATAGGATGAAGCTGCCTGTGACACTGTAGCCAGTGAGGTCAAATGGGTAGTAGACGTTTGCCTTGAGCACCGCATCGCCATCATGAAGACATTTCACTTGAATCTACAGCAAAATTCGCTCTCTAGTTTCATTTACAAATAGTTCAGTGGTTATGATGTAGTCTGTGCTGATCGATGTGTCATTCAGTGATATAATATTGCCACGAGACACCACGTAAACCAACTGCCAGCGTGGCACAGAAGATAGAGCGTCACTGACTGTGGTGCTGAAGGTCGCCGGTTCAATCCCGTCCACCGGCCGTTACTGCTGCGTGTATGTTAAGTTCGTAATAAACCTGTGCTTTCAGTATAAGTACTGTGTTCAGTTGCCTTCAAAGTCAAGCCTGCTTCCATTTCAACACGACATTGTTTGGTGGAGGCACCGGATATCCTGTGCAACAGCTGCATCACCTTGGCTCCGACTAGGCAATGTAAAAGCCGTCACTTACATGGACTAGAACTGGAATACAAGGGATATACCAAGTACAGCCTTCCAAAACTCCATATTATCAGAAGTACGATGGTCACAAAACCAGCGCTAAGCCAGCTACACATCAGACACCCATCGGTGTTCTCTGGAGACGCTGGTCAGGACTCCAACAAATGGCTAAAAGGGCTGGAACGAGTTACCAAGTACAACAGGTGGGATCATACAATGTGCTTGGCCAATGTTTATTTCTACCGGGAGGGAACAGCCTAGCAATGGTTTGAAAACAACAAAAGGAGCTGAATGACTGGGAAACGTACCAGACAGAACTCAAGAAGACATTTGGTGACCGCCAGCGACAAATCCACTTGGCGGAAGAACAACTGAAGAACCAGACCCAACGACATGGTGAGCTGACACAGTCATACATGCAGAATGTTTTGGCCCTGTGTAACATAGTCAATCCGAATATGACTGAGGCTGACAAAATCACGAATCTGATGAAGGGTATAGCAGAAGACATGTACCAAGCCCTCCTGATAAAAGACGTTGCTACGATGGAAGAGTTCATCAAGTGGTGACAGCGTATTGAAGAGATGCAACAAAGGAGGGTTGGACAAAAGAAGTATGACAGACTGCCCAATGTAGTCCCTATGGCCATTGTGGAAGACCAGCATGACTTCGCTTCCCTCATATGACAAATTGTGAGAGAAGAATTACAACAGTACATGGCAGCCGGGACTATTAGACCGAGTGAGCATCAGATTATGGCCATGGATGTGAGCCCTGTAAGTCGCTGAGGAAAAGATATTTCAGGCAATAGCTCCTGTCTGCCTCACCAATCGCACCCAATGTGAAGAATGGTGTCGCCCTACTATGACTTACACTACAGCCGCCAAACGGCAGCCCATGAAACAGCCGACGTGGCCATAACCAACTCCCCCCGGCAACTATGATGCCCTGCAGAAGAACAGATGTCTGGAGGACAGAAAACAACACACCACTGTGTTTCTACTGTGGGCACCCTGGACATGTAGTACCCTACTGCGGAGAGAGAAAGCAAGTATTCGACAATTATTTTGCCACAAGACGTCAGACATGAGAGCAGTTCTATCCCAGGCAATCACCTGCTGATGAGTTCAGTCGAAAAGCCCATCGCCAAACCCTACAAGAGGTCGTGCCCCGATGCGCCGCAGCCATTCACCATCGCCATACAGAGGTACCAGCCATTCTCCTAGGTGCCGCGCCCAGCAGGAAAACTAAGCGAGGCGACCATCTACGGAGGTGAGGCGGCCACAGATGAAAATCCTCCATGGACGACAGTCACTAAGATGTTGGAAAATCTCATTGATGTCATAATCAATGGCCATCCTGTCCTGGCACTTGTTGATTCAGGAGCGTCTTTTTCTGTATTGTCGGATAATTACCGCCACACACTAAAGAAGACAATGTTCTATGATACAGAGGCAACTGTGCTGAAGGTCGCAAATGGAAAGTATGTCCAGCCAGCAGGAACTTGTGTCACAAGAATAACCATCGTGTTAACAGAATGTAGTCACAATGTCATCCTCGGATGGGACTTCCTTCAGGCATCCCAAGATCTGAGCTGCAAATTGAAGAAGTTGTTCTGACGGATGCACGTAGTACAGAATTTTCTGAAAAGTTATTTGCCGTTGACAACATGATGATCCCACCGTTGACAATGAGAACAGTTTCAATCACAAACACAGATGAGGGATTAAACTGTGAAAAGTTTATCAGACTCACCAAAGAAATTTACATACAAGCAGCTATCATAAGCATTATGGGGGACAAGGAGAGATTTGAATCACTAACTGTCATGAGCAGCCAAAACTTATCCCCAAAGGAATATGTATCTGGACAGTTGAACCAGTCCAGGACTGTGAGCTCAACATCATCAACGAAGAGCCATGCTCTGCTATTACTACAGACAACACGCTGGAGGAAACAAATGTGGAACTGCCAATAGGACCCAGACTGACCAAGGAACAACGCCAGCAGGTGTTAGCAATACTATGTCAATTTTTGAGCGCATTCACACATCAGCAGGGGAACAGCCAGACAAAATGGCCCATGATAAGGCACCATATCAATACTGGGGATCATCTACCAATTAGCCAGCGTTTGTATAGTGTCACCAGCTGAAAGGCGGATAATGCGGGAGGAAGTGGAGAAGATGTTGCATGATGAAGAAGGATGGTATGTGGCAATTCTGGGTCGACTATAAATGGATGAACAAAATCACAAAGAAAGATGTCTACCCATTGCCGCGCACTGACGCCACCTTAGACTGCTTGAAAGAAGCTACGTACTTATCAACTATGGACATGCAGACGGTTACTGGAAAATAGAGATCGACGAAGTTGACAGGGACAAGACGGCTTTTATTACACCTGACAGCATCTATGAATTCAAAGTAATGGCATTTGGATTATGTAATGCTCCATCCACATTCCAACGCATGATGGACAACTTGCTTCGACATCTTAAGTAGACGACGTGTCTTTGCTATTTAGTTGACATCGCTGTTTTCTCGAAAACATTTGAAGAACATCTGAGTTGTCTGTCAACTGTGTTGAAGTGTGTTCAGACTGCAGGACACTGCCTCAATCCAAAAATGTGCCTCTTCGTCGCCAGAGAGATAAAAATCCTGGGGCACCTAGTCAACGGAGATGGTGTCCATCCTGATCCAGACGAAAAAGGGCAGTCACAGAGTTTCCAACTCCTCAGGACGTTTGTGATGTGAGAAGTTTTCTCGTGCTGTGCTCATACTACCAACATTTCATAAAAGGATTTTGTAACAAGGCACGTGCATTGCAAGAACTTCTGCAGGGAGATGCCAAGTTTTACTGGGACGAGACAAAAGAAAGAGCTTTCCAAGCACTTAAGGAGACTCTAACTTCCTCACCAGTGTAAGTCTTTTAAAACGAGAATGCGGAAGCGGAACTTCACACAGACGCCAGTTGTTATGGCATTGGTGCAGTGCTTGTACAAGTTCTGGGTGGTGCTGAAAAAGTGATAGCCTAAGCACCAAGAGTATTCTAAAAGTCTGAGATAAACTACTCTACAGCTGAGAAAGAATGTCTCACAGTTATCTGGGCTATCAACAAGTTCCAGCTGTATTTATTCGGCAAACCATTCACCGTCATTACAGACCACCATTCTTGGTGTTGGTTGACTAGCTTGAAGGATTCATCTGGTCGACTAGCAAAATGGGCACTAAGACTCCAAGAATACGATGTCACAGTGGTATTCAAGAATGGTCGCAAACACAAGGATGCTGACTGCCTTTGGAGGGATCCATTAGTGGAACACAACAGCATGAATTAAGTTTCAGCCGTCACTGAATTAGATGACATTACAGCTGAACAGAGGGAAGATCCAGGACTATTAAAAACGATAGAGACCTTGGAGAAAGGAGAACCGACCAATGGAGAGTTCCAACTTATAAATAGGACATTGTATAAAAGCAACTACGATCCACTGGGCCCCAAATGCCTACTGGTCATTCCGGCTCATCTCCAACCAGCTATTCTTAACCATTTCCATGATGCTCCAATATCCAGTCATCTGGAATTCGTGAAGACCCTAGACAGAATTAGACGCAGGTATTACTGGAAAGTTCTCTACCAATCTGTCATCACTATGTGAGTCACTGTAAAGAGTGCCAGTGACGGAAGCATGTGCCGCAATTACCTCCAGGGCATCTCGTACCGATTCCGCCAGCAGCAGCTCTATTCCACCGAGTTGGGATCGATCTTTTAGGGAGATTCCCGAAGTCGACAACCGGTAACCAATGGATAATAGTCTGCACTAACTACCTGACACACTACGCTGTCACCAAACCTGTGCCGACTGCAGAAGCTCCAGAGATTGCAAAATTCCTTGTAGAAGACAATATTTTGAAACATGGAGCACCAAGTGTCATGATATCTGGTCATGGAAAAGTATTCCAGTCAAAACTAGTATCAAAGGTAATTGTCCACAGAATGACAACTGTATACCATCCTCAGACAAAGGGTCTTACCGAACGTTTTAACAAGACGTTAGGCGATATGCTGTCGATGTACATCGATGTTGAAGAGAAGGATTGGGATCAATTCTGCAAGTCATGACATTTGCTTAAAATACCGCAAGACAAGACACCAAAGTCTTCACACTATGTTTCCTGCTCCATGGCCGTGAAGCTGAGACAACAATGGATACGCTGTTTCCATTACAACCGGCCGACACTCAGGTTGACTATGTGAAACAGCTCATCACCAGGGTTGAAGAAGCAAGACAGCTGGCTCGCATAGACACTGGGTGCCCAGGAGAAAGACCATCAGTGGTATAACGACAAGCACTGATCTGTTGTGAACAGCCCAGGAGATCTGGTATAGATTTTTACCCCTGTACGGAAGGTTGGACTGTCAGAAAAGTTATTGAAGCAATACTTTGGTCCTTATTGTGTCATACATTGCGCGTCAGTCATCACATACGAAGTTGAGGATTATGAGCTGTCGTCGAAACAACAAAAACGAAGAGACATTGTTCATGTCCTGTGCATGAAGCCTTACTACGATCCTGAAGAGCTGGTAGGCGACAATGGCTTCTTGTTCAAGGACTCTAAGGACGAGAATGTTACTGATGAATCACGACAGGAATGTCTGTCATTGATAATTGTGGAGAAGGGAAGGATTCTCCAGAACTGCCATACAGAGCACCCATGACAAGGTCAAGATCCAGGACACTGCAGCTGGCTCCACAGGGATCATAACAGAGGGTCGCTGTTTTTCCAGGAGATGTAGCAATGCTGCGAGACACCACATAAATTGACTGCCGGTATGGCGCAGGGGATAGCATCACAGACTGCGGTGCTGAATGTCACCGGTTCAATCCCGTCCACCAGCAAAAATTTATTTCTTTGTAATTAACAATTCCAGAATGTTCTACATCTTTCTTATGTTCACATGTAAATTCTACTTGTTTCTTATGTTAACTATTCTTCTAATTTCTGGTACATTCTGTTTGTGTATAAATAGCATAGCACTCTGCCCGAGAGGCCGTTACTGCTGCGTGTATGTTAAGTTCGTAATAAACCTGTGCGTTCAGTATAAGTGCATAAGTGCTGTTTCAGTTGCCTTCAAAGTCAAGCCTGCTTCAACGCGACATTGTTATAGCTCCTTTCAGTGTTCTATTTGGATATTGGTTAAGGAATGTGCTGCAAACAGAATAATAAAAGACTTCACAAAATGTCAAACATAAAGTAGTACTTATTTATGATGTAATATCTTCTTAATTATGTGTCTTACAAAAACATTATATACCTGATTCATAGAGTGGAATATTAGGAAACTGCCTGTGAAATATGTTGGTACTAAAGACGTAGTAAATTACAACCTCATGCTTATTAGGGAAAATTTTCATGTATTTCATTGCCTTTGACGTCATAGCACCTGGACTATATATCGTATTACAATTTTATTTTGAAAGTACATTCAGTGGTGTATATGTAAAATGTCTGCAAAATACGTCACAAATAGAGTTAGTAGGAAAGACATAATAAATCAAAATGTCATGGGTAATGAGATGGTTTTTTGTGAACCTAATTGTTTATGACTCAATATCTCATGAAGTGTGTGTCAAACTATGATAAAATTTCAAACGCACATTCAGTGGTATGCTTGTATACTGTCTGTAACATTTATCACAAATACAATTGATAGTGTATGAGTAAAAAATTGTAACGTCATGCCAAATGCCATAATTTTACTGCATGAATGCCAAAAAAGTAGTAAGTGACAAACTTTTTTCCTTTCATCATTATGCTGAGATTGTCAGCAAGAAAAAGTTTCCTAAATGTTTGAAATTATGTTTAAAGTTTGTTGCAGATCACTAAGTGCTCTCCTTCTCAAATAGTGGACAAAAAAAGTCACAGTATCATGTGCCACAAGACGGGGAAGTTTTCATTGTTTATGATGTCATACATCCTGATCTATCAG
The DNA here is from genome assembly GCA_026315105.1 of Locusta migratoria. Lineage (NCBI taxonomy): Eukaryota > Metazoa > Arthropoda > Insecta > Orthoptera > Acrididae > Locusta > Locusta migratoria. Next base: position 763,859,969 of record CM048744.1, on the reverse strand, counting down.
CAGTATCACAAAATATTTTCTTATCTAACATCTTCTACCTATAAACTACATTACTGCCAAATTTCAGCTTCATATATGAAGTTGTTTTCAAGATTTCATGTTTAGTCTGTCAGTGAGTGAGTGAATGAGTGTCCTTTCACTTTTTGATAGCTAGAGATTACCTCAACACAAAAAATCTTTAATTACTTAAAGTATATGAACAAACCAGAAAAGCATAAGAATTAAGGTTTGTGAGATGAGACAAATACATATATGGCAATCTCAATATCTAAGATATACCAACACAAATGCTAATACAAAAATTCACCAATCATACTTACACAACAAAAAGCTGGCAAATAACTAGGAAAGACAGTTATTATTTCTTAGGCTTACTTATTTCTCTCTCAATTTTATTTTTGAAGAAGAATGTATCTCATATAATAATAAACATATGAAATAGACTTGAAAATTGGTTCTTGTTGTTGTTATTTCCTTAGCACACTAAATGCATTGGTTTGCAGGAACAGTATTATTAACAGACAGAGCTAATAGAAACCAAGTAACAAGCTGCAAAATTTTGCACCAGATATCTTCTGATGAAAGTAAGTTGAAAATGAGTAGACAGTTTTTATCAACTCACTTCACAGTTCTCAATTAACAAATTTCCTTTTCACATATATTTTTTACCTTATTCACTTCCTCAAAAAACTGATATTCACATTATATATAAGGGACAGCTGAGCCCGATAACCACACACTTTACAGTACAAAAGTGTTATTAGGTGTTATTAAGACAGTGAACAATAACAGACGGAACTGAACATGGTGGATAGTACAAGAGAAGCAAAAAGCAAAGCGCCCCCCACTGCACGGAGTACTCCTGAGAGCTGGGAAAGCTTTCTACAGTATGTCTGCCGAGGTGTACTTGTGTCTGTGTGAATGTGTGGGTGTGTGTGCATTTGCTTATCCTCCATTTTCCCCCAAGGTAAGTCTTTCCTCTCCCGGGATTGGAATGGCTCCTTACCCCCTTCCTTAAAACCCTCATCATTTCCTTTTCCCTCTCCTTCCCTTCTGCCTGAAGAAGCAACTGGTTGCGAAAGCTTGCATTTGTGTGTGTGTGTGTGTGTGTGTGTGTGTGTGTGTGTGTTCATTTATTTATTTGTGATGCTGTCACACCTGTGCTCCTTCGCCTGGTGAGTAATCTTCGTCTATTTTTTATATTTAATTGGAAATTATAAATGTTTATAAAGTAAGTTGCGGTATTACACTGGGGCCAATGTAGTTATTCTGTATGCAGTACTCTCTGTTACCGAAAACTTGACAAATGCTGAAAGTCTAATAATTGAATCAACAGAGCAGTTCATGTCTGTTGAAATAAAATGTCATGTTGGTGCCAGTGTGTGATGAAGTTAGCCTAGGTAATTGTTGAAGGAATGGATTCAGCTAATTGTCTGTATAGAACAATTAATGTATTATGTCCAGTTAATTGTCTTGACTGAGTTAAAAACATTGGACACTCTTTCAGGTAATATATATTGCCACATTGTTGAGTGATTACTTTGTAAAGCATGAAGTTGAAATCGACCTTGAGTAATAGAACTATGTATTTAGAAGTCGGATTATATCTCTTAAGTACAATTGTCCCTGAAAAAGAATATGTATTTCTCTATCTTAATGTAGTCTGCACCAAAAGTAAGTAATTACAAGTTTTAATCACAATATTGTACTGAACAATTATGAAAACAGAGAGGTTTCTAATTTTGTCATTCGCATGTGTATATTATTTCTAGTGGCAGGCACAGAGCAGAAATATCCCTGAAGTAAGTGTTCAGATGCACAGAACAGATTTTGTGTCCTCAACATTAAGTTGGAAATCTCATGTGAGTTGGGAAAAATCTACTAATGCTGACTATATCTTGGTCCTTTTTTGTTCGGTTAAGACGGATGACTATGTGTAAATGGCCATATTAGTGACACTTCCTCAACTTTCTTGTTGCTTTTGTGACATGTTTATTTAAATATTATTTCATGTTATGTGGGTGCTCTGCGAAAAGGGGTTGGGGCTTCTTTGCAGCCAGTGTGGTACAAACCAATCATAAGAGAAAATAAATGTGTAGAAAGAGTGGATTTGTCTCAATATCACGTGCTAATTCCAGCTTAATGTTGAAAAGATGCACAGAACACAATGCTCACTCCATAGATATTTCTACTCTATGTTCAGTTTAGTAGTTATACCCATCGAAACCACACTCATAAACACAGACATTGCTGTAGTGGAGTGGCTTGCGTGCCTCAATAATACAGATAGCCGTACCATAGGTGCAACCACAGCGGAGGGGTATCTGTGGAGAACCCAGACAAATGCGTGGTTCCTGAAAAGGGGCAGCAGCCTTTTCAGTAGTTACAGGGGCAACAGTCTGAATGATTGACTGAGCTGGCCTTGTAACACCAGCTAATGTGGCTTTGCCATAACAGTTACTGCGAACGGCTGAAAACAAGGGGAAACTACAGCTGTTACTTTTCCCGAGGATGTACAGCTCTACTGTATGAAAATATGATGATGGCATCCTATTGAGTAAAATATTCCAGAGGTAAAATAGTCCTCCATTTGGATCTCGAGGTGGGGACTACTCAGGAGGATGTGATCATCAGGAAAGACAACACTGGCATTCTACAGATTGGATCATGGAATGTTAGATCCCTTAGGGCCAGTTCGTCCATCTCTCGTTAATCTTGTCATTAGTAAACGAGAAGATGCCTTTAACCTCTTATTAAATGTGCTCATTAAGTGCACTGCGTCTATCATTGCCACATACACCTCTCATTTGCTAACCTGGAGAAAACGAGAAGGTACAATATATTTCAACTATGTTGGCAATTGAAACAAATGAAAGTGCAGTCTGAATAAACAGCTGTTCCCCATATTTGACTATCAGGGAAGAGGTTAACAGACAGTTGTTATTTGGTTCTATGACAAACAAACATGAAAGAAGATCAAATTTTACAAGAAATTAGTGTGAGAGTCTTGTGTCCTTAATAGAGAAATATGATACATTGGAATGTAAAAAAACAGATACTACGACACGGAACAAAAAGGAAGGGACATTGCAGCAAATGAATTCAATACTGTCCATGGAACATGTAGGACAGCAAAAGGGCTTAGGGCCTAGTATGATAATGTACTGTCAAGTCCATAGTACGTTAGTTCAGGTTATATATACGACGCTTCTCGTCGGGCTGCAGTGGTTATGTTGGCACCAATGGTAATTATGACAACTCAGATGACCAATAAATGTTTTTTCGTGACAACTGCAATTAAAACGAAAATTATTTTTTTCTGAACAGACAAGAACCTGTCGACCATAGAGCAGGTACAGTATTAAATTTGCTGCGAGTGAAACGAGCAGCAATAACATTTTCTCTGTAGCTCGTGAAAAATATTAACGCAATTGTACACTTCATTGTTCATCTGTTGCCAACATAAGCACTGGAGCCCGAAGAGAAGGATCGTACAATTTTACCTTAGTGCAAGCAATAAATTGCATGTAGGCGAAAGTGCCCTCTTCCTGTAGATCGGAGGAAGAAATCACATTTTAGGCCTTACACTAGGTGCAACAAGCATAAGTAAATACTGAATTAATAAGTTTGCACACATAGATAATGTATTCTGTTTTTTATTACAACAGATAACTTACAAAATTCATAACTATATGTTGGTCTCTTGAGATGGTCGTGTAGTTTTTCATGCAGTATTTCCAAAGTGTCTTTTCGAAGACGAAATTGCGTAACAAATTCTGCATCATCCCAGCATTCAAAATGATTTGGACAAAAATAAATACGTCTAGGACGCCTTATAGGGGCAATGTCCTCTAGATCATCCAAAATATTGACATCGTAGTAATTGTCAACGAAATCTTATTCCAGTCATTTTCATCATACTGATTCTCACTTAACTAGTCGTTAAGTTTGCATTTTGATATCGCAACAATATTTTTAAGGTTATGTTGCGTATCTGCAATGTATCAAATTCATCTAACCGATACTGACTTGGATTCTAACCGCTACTGACTTGGATAGGGCGAGAAATGTGACAATCTAATTTTCCAATAAAGCTGCTTTCCACACTAGTTTTTCATACATGTAGTGCTTCTGTTATTTTCTTCGATAAATCGGTCTTTTTCACATGAATATATTGATGTATTTTAGCGCTTTGGAATCCTGCCATTTTGATACAGATTCTCATTTAACTGGTCGTTAGCTGTGTAAAGAGCAGAATTTTACTCATTAACTTAACGGCCAGTTTGAGGTCCTTTAACCTCAGGTTAACTCATAACAAAACATTGACAAACGCAATTCTCCACTAACATAAAGTTAAAATCTTAACTAGAACTTAACAAGAGATTGACAAACCGGCCCTTAATCATGTAGGAAAATTAGAAAATATAAAAAAGGGAAATGGATTATAAATACAAAGTCTGTTGGGGGTATAACAGGAGTAAGTCTGCTAATGAATAGGAAAATAGGAATGTTGGTAAAATACTATGAGCAGCACAGTGTCACAAAGCTCTACTGATGATGATGTGATTGAAGATATGTATGAGGACTTAAAGGAAATTATTCAGACAATTAAGAGAGAGGGAAAACTTAATTGTGTTGGGGACTGGAATTTGGTAGGAGGAAAAGGAAGAGAAGAAAAAATAGTAGGTGAATATGGACTGGGCAGAAACTTAGAAACTTAACTTCATAACGTAGATGTCTAGTTTTTCTTAACAAATTATTGTAAAATTTTACCATGAGTGAAAAGTGTGGGCTCTGTCGTAGGGTCGTGCATAGTGGGCTGCAGTGTGGGATTTGTAGTAAGTATTTTCATGGAGGGGAGTGCAGTGGGGAAGACAGTGGGCATTGTGGTGAGGTTCTCTCCTGGAACTGTAGGATTTGCAGCAGGAATAAGTTGATAGAGGAGCAGGAGCGTTTGATCTGCGCCCTTCATGTGCAGTTGAAAAACGCTGAAGAGGAACTAGGTAGGTTGAGGAGGGGAAGGGGGGCTGGGGAATGGGAACTGGCAGTTGGCAAGAAGGTAGCTAGGAGAAGGTATTCAGATAGCTTTACATTGCAAGTTGCAAATAGGTTTGACCAACTGTCAGAGTTGAGTGGAGATGAACCTCCTGTAGCTGTAGGTGTAGGAAGTACGCAGCAGACCTCAGCTTTTGGTAAGCCGAAATCTGTAGAGAGGTCTCTTAGGAAGAAGAAGGTTCTGCTGCTAGGTAGTTCTCATGGCAGAGGTGTTGGCCAACAGTTGCAGGAAGTACTTGGGAGTGAGTACCAGGTCACCAGCATAGTGAAGCCTAGTGCAGGGTTAGCTCAGGTCACTTGTAACATAGGGGACTTATGTAGGAATTTTTCAAAGGAGGATCAGGTAGTTATAGTGGGTGGGGCCGGGAATAGTCTTGATAGGGACGGGGAATATGATATAGGTGGTGATCTGGAAAGGATAGCAACTGAAACTGGTGGCACGAATGTGCATTTCGTGCAGCTGTTTCAGCGTCATGATAGGCCTTGTCTTAATACGGCTGTCAGCCGTGTTAACATGGGGCTTGAGAAGGCGCTGATGACGGAGGGCATGGATCACATTGCAGTGGTGCCAGTAGAGACTATCCAAAGGTCGGATTTTACTAGGCACGGTCTGCACCTCAATAGGTTTGGGAAGGGGAGGTTGGCAAAGCTCATAGGTGACAGTGTAGTAGGGGGTGGGGGTTTCACTCATGGAAAAATTCCTGTAGTAGTTGGTGTTAGGGCTGCACCTTTTTTAGACTGAAGACAGCTGATAGATATTCCTGCTTAAAGGAAGTCCCTCTAAGAAATGAACCACCTTTGACAAAGTCTAAGAATATAAGTAATAAGGGAATTACTGTTTTTCATCAAAATATACAGGGTATCAGAGATAAAGTTAATGAAATGCTTATTGATACTGATTCTGACATTATTGGAATTTCAGAGCACTTTTTAAGTGGTGTGACAATTAAGAGACTTCCTTTGCCAGGATACAGGTTAGCTGCCTTCTACTCTGGGAGTTCCTTGCAGTGTGGGGGAGTGGCCATGTATGTAAAAAACGATTTTTCATCGGAGTCAATCGATTTTTCGAAACACTGCACAGAACAGATATTTGAATGTTGTGCAGGAGTTGTTAATGTTAATGGAACTAAACTAGTAATAGTTGTTATTTACAGATCCCCTGACTCAGATTTTAAAATGTTTCTGCCCAAGCTGGAATTGGTTCTGGGTTCACTGTATAGGAAGTATAAAAATTTAATTGTGTGTGGAGATTTCAACATTAATTGTGTAGGTGATATCTCAAGGAAAAGTCAGCTGTTAGATCTATTTAATTCCTATAACATGATGCAAACAGTATTTTTTCCAACGAGAGTGCAAGGAAATAGCAGTTCTACCATTGACAATATTTTTGTTCATTCTTCATTATTAGAGGGGCACTCTGTCAGCAGAATAGTAAATGGCCCATCAGACCACGATGCCCAACTTTTAATTCTAAAAAGTATTTGTTCTCAAAGAAATGTTAAACATAAATATCAACTACTCAGAAAAGTTAATCCAGTTGCAATTGAGACCTTTTTAAGCTTAATTAAGGAACAAGAATGGCAGGATGTTTATAGTGCTGATAATGCAGATGATAAATATAATGCTTTTCTGAACACATTTATTATGCTGTTTGAAAGTTGCTTTCCGCTAGAACGCTCAAAACAGGGTACTTTCAGTAACAGACAGCCAGGGTGGCTGACAAAGGGGATAAGAGTATCATGTAGAACTAAGCGGGAGTTGTATCAAAATGTTAGAAGCAGTCAGAATGAAGATGCAGTAGCTCATTACAAACAGTACTGTAAGGTTCTGAAAAATGTCATTAAGAATGCAAAAAGTATGTGGTACGCAAAAAGAATAGCAAACTCTCGAGATAAAATTAAAACTATCTGGTCAGTCGTGAAGGAAGTGTCTGGTCAGGAGCAGCAGGTAGAAGATATAACGTCAGTGCGTAGTAGGAATGTTTCTGTTACTGACAAGTTAGATATATGTGCAATATTCAATAATCACTTTCTGAATATAGTAGAGGAACTAAACAAAACTCTAGTTTCTACAGGTAATCATATAACGTTTTTAGAAAATGCGTTTCCGAGGCTGTTACCTGAAATGATCCTTCATGATACTTCCATAGGTGAGATTGAGTCAATAATTAAATCACTAAAGACTAAGGACTCTTGTGGATATGATGGGGTATCTAGCAGAATTCTAAAGTACTGTTCTCCATATGTTAGCCCAGTACTAAGCCATATTTGTAATTTTTCCTTTCAGAATGGTCAGTTTCCTAACAGATTGAAGTACTCAGTAGTGAAACCGCTTTATAAAAAAGGAGAAAGGGATAATGTAGACAACTATAGACATATTTCTATGCCATCGGTTTTTTCCAAAGTTATTGAAATCGCTGTATATTCAAGATTAATTGATCATTTCAGTTCACATAATTTCCTGTCAAACGTACAGTTTGGTTTTAGAAGTGGTTTAACGACTGAAAACGCTATTTTTTCGTTTCTCTGTGAGGCACTTGATGGGTTAAATAAGAGACTACGGACATTAGGCGTCTTCTTTGATTTAACAAAAGCGTTTGATTGTGTTGATCACAAAATATTGTTGCAGAAGTTGGAACATTATGGAATACGGGGAGTAGCCCACAACTGGTTCACCTCTTACTTTAATAATAGACAACAGAAGGTAATTCTCCACAGTGTAGAAAATGGCTATGACGTGCAATCCCAATGGGGCACAATTAAGTATGGGGTGCCCCAGGGGTCTGTTTTGGGACCATTGCTGTTTCTTATTTATATAAATGATATGCCTTCGAGTATAACAGGTGATTGTAAAATATTTTTGTTTGCTGATGATACCAGTTTGGTAGTGAAGGATGTTGCTCGTAATATTGACACAGTATCAAATAATGCAGTTCAAGAGATAAGTTCATGGCTAATAGAAAACAAGTTGATGTTAAATCACAGTAAAACTCAGTTTTTACAATTTCTAACACATAATTTGACAAAATCTGACATTATGATTACACATAATGGGCATGTGATTAGTGAGACTGAACAGTTCAAATTTCTAGGTGTTCATATAGACAGTAAGCTGTCATGGAAAGCTCATGTTCAGGATCTTGTTCCAAAACTAAATTCTGCTATATTTACCATTAGAACAATATCTGAGATAAGTGATTTTTCAACACGAAAAGTAGTCTATTTTGCTTACTTTCACTCACTTATGACGTACGGCATTGTTTTTTGGGGTAAGTCGCCTGATGCAAAAAGGATATTTCTGGCTCAAAAACGGGCGGTTCGAGCAATATCTGGTGTAAGTTCGCGAAAGTCATGTCGACCCCTTTTCAGTAGTCTGGGAATTTTGACTCTGGCGTCACAATACGTTTCTTCTTTAATGTCGTTTGTTGTTAATAATATCAGCTTATTCCCACGAGTTAGTAGCTTTCACTCGGTGAATACTAGACAGATGTCTAATCTACATTTGCACCACACCACCTTAACACTTGTGCAGAAAGGGGTGCAGTATTCTGCGGCATCCATTTTCAATAAGCTGCCACAAGAACTTAAGAATCTTAGCACTAATCCACATGCTTTCAAATCTAAACTGAAGAGTTACCTCGTGGCTCACTCCTTTTATTCTGTCGAGGAACTCCTAGAAAAGTTAAACAATTAAGCTAATTCATTTTTTCTTTATTGATTCTTTTCACTTTGTCTTAAGATTGTCGCGTGCAAAGGACTACTTAAATTTTTTCTATTACCATTCTTGTGTAACAATGTATTGACTTGTTCCATGACCATGGAGTCTTACTCCTCAAATGGGTCCTATGGAACAGAAAAAAATAAAAATAAAAAAAAATAAAATAAAAATAAAAATGAAAGAGGAAGTCACCTACTAATTTTGCACGGAACATGATTTGATCATAACAAACACCTGGTTTAAGAATCACCAAAGAAGGTTGTATACATGTAAGTGACCAGGAGGCACCAGAAGGTATCAGATAGATTTTATAATGGTACCAGGTTTTATACTGTAAAACATACCCAGGGGCAGATATGGACTCTGACCATATCTTATTGGTCATGAACAGTAGGCTGAAACTGAAAAAACTGCACAGAGGTAGGAAAATAAAGAGATGGGACCTGGTTAAATTGAAGGAACCTGAAGTTCTTGAGAATTTCAGAGGGAGCTTTAGGCGCAATAGACAGAAATGGGGGGAGGGGGGGTGGAGGGAATAAAACAGTGGAATAAGAATGGGTAGCACTGAGAGATGAAATAGTGAAGGCAGCTAATGACAAAATAGGTAAAAAGGCAAGACCTACAAAAGTCCTTGGGTATCACAGGAAATACTAAATGTAATTGAAGAAAGGGGAAAATATAAAAATGCAGAAAATGAAACAGGCAAAGTGGAGTACAGACGACTAAGTAATGAGATTAACAGAAAGTGCAAAATGGCTAAGCAGGAGTGACTAGAAGCCAAATACAAATCTGTAGAAGATTGTATAAGAAGGGGAAAAGTAGATACTGCCTACAGAAAAATAAAAGAGACATTTGGGGACAAGAAAAACAGCTCTTCAAATATCAAGAACTCAGATGGAAAACCAGTTCTCAGCAAAGAAGGGAAAGCTGAAAGGTGGAAAGAGTACATAGAGCAGCTCTACAAAGGAAATGAACTTAGAGACGATGTTGTAGGAAGGGAAGAGGAAGTAGATCAAGATAAAATAGGAGATACTATACTGAGAGATGAATTTGACAGAGCCCTGAAAGACCTAGGCCGGAACAAGGCCCCAGGAGTAGATGACATTCCCTCAGAGCTACTGAAGTCTCTGGGAGAGTCAGCCATGACAAAACTGTTTCACCTGGTGTGTAAGATGTGTGAGACAGGCAAAACCCTCAGACTTTAAGAAAAATGTAATAATCCCCATACCAAAGAAATTAGGCAAAGACAGGTGTGAAAATTACAGAACCATCAGTTTGATAAGTCATGGTTTCAAAATTTTAACACAAATTATGTACAGGAGAATGGGAAAGCTGGTAGAAGCTGACCTCGGGAAAGATCAGTTTGGATTCAGGAGGAACATAGGAACCCGGGAGGCAATACTCACTTTACGTCTTATCTTAAAAGATAGATTCAGGAAAGGCAAACCTACATTTTTAGCTTTTGTAGATTTGGAGAAAGCATTTGACAATGTTGACTGGAATACACTCTTTCAAATTCTGAAGTCAGCAAGGGTAAAATATAGGGAAAGGAGAGTTATTTACAACTTGTACAAAAGCCAGACCGCAGTTATTAGACTCGAAGGGCATGAAAGGGAAGCATCAGTTGGGAAGGGAGTAAGACAGGGTTGTAGCCTTTCTTCGATGTTATTCAATTTGTACACTGAGCAGGCGGTGAAGGAAAGCAAGGAAAAATTTGGAATAGGGATTAAAGTACAGGGGGAAGAAATAAAAACATTGTGTTTTGCTGATGACATTGTAATTCTGTCAGAGACAGCAAAGTACCTGGAGGAGCAGTTGAATGGAATGGACAGTGTGTTGAAGAGAGCGTATAAAATGAACATTAACAAGAGCAAAACAAAGATAATGGAATGCATTGTTAGAAAATCAAGCAATGCTGAAGGAATTAGATTAGGTAACGAAACAGTAAAGGTGGTAGATGGGATTTGTTACTTGGGTCATAAAATAACATAGGATGGTCCCAGTGCAGTGGATATAAAATGCAGAATGGCAATGGGCAGAAAAGAATTTTGAAAAAGAGAAATTTGATAACATTGAATATTAATTTAAGTGTAACAATTTTCTGAAGGCATTTGTGAGGAGTGTTGTCGCTTGTACAGGAATGAAACATGGTCAATAAACAGTGCGGAAAGGAAGAGAATAAAGGTGACTAATGAAGAGGTACTGAACATAATTGGTTAGAAAGGGAATATTTGGCATACTTTGACAAAAAGAAGGGATTGCTTGGTAGGACACATTCTTAGACATCGAGGAATCGCAAATTTAGCATTGGAGGGAAGTGTGTGGGGTAAAAAGAGACACATGTAGTAAGCAGATTCAAATGGATGCGGGTTGCCATTCTTATGAGGTGGTAAAAAGGCTTGCTCAGGATAGAGTAGGGTGGAGAGCTGCATCAAACCAGTCTCAGGACTGAAGACCATAACAACAACAACAGCAACCTATCAAAAGATGGACTTCTTTTCTTCCCATGACATTGCAAAGCTTATGGGATACAGCTAGGAATATTTTTTTTTTCATTTTCTATTTTATTTTCTTATATATCTATAAAGACGAAGATTACTCACCAGGCGAAGGAGCACAGGTGTGACAGCATCACAAATAAATAAATGAATACACACACACACACACACACACACACACACAAACGCAAGCTTTCGCAACCCAGTTGCTTCTTCAGGCAGAAGGGAAGGAGAGGGAAAAGGAAATGATGAGGATTTTAAGGAAGGGGGTAAGGAGCCATTCCAATCCCGGGAGAGGAAAGACTTACCTTGGAGGAAAAAAAGGAGGATAAAGAAATGCACACACACCCACACATTCACACAGACACAAGTACACCTAGGCAGACATGTCCGCCCAATCACTACAACACAACCTGTGGAAACACGAGGGAGGATGTAGGCACTGCGTTCATTCCATATACCGGCGCACTCTCGGGGAAGATCGCCCGCATTTTGAAAGCAGCACCAGGTTGGAAGTGTTTTTTCTCCACCGAATAAAATTCGTGCACTGGTGGGGAGCGCTAAAGATGATCTCGGTTTGTGGAAGGCCGGCGTGTACCAGATTCCGTGTCAGTGTGGAAAGACATATATTGGACAGACGATGCGTACCCTCGAGGATTGCTGTGTTGAACACCAGAGGCACACACGATTGATGTATCCGAGCAAGTCGGCGGTCGCTGAACATTGTTTGTCGGAGAATCATGCGATGGAGTATGAAAGCACTAGGATTCTGGTACGGACGTCGAGATACTGGGGCTGCGTTGTTAGAGACGCCATTGAAATTCGCACAAGTGACGACCTCGTAAACCGTGACTGTGGCTATAATCTTAGCAAAGCTTGGGAACCAGCGATTTGGGATAATTAAGAGTAAATCTAGCAAACGTGACAACCACAGCGGACAGAGCCCTCACACCGACATCATCTCAGACGCCGTCGCATTCGGTTCCACTGCGCGGCGCGCGACGCTATTCCGCAGTGTGCGGATCTCCGTGCCGGCGCGTTTCCAGGAGCTCAGTCCGTCAGTTCACCTGATGATGGCGACATGTATGATCGCCAAAATATTGTGCCCGTTGGACACTATAGACCAGCAGTACACCCGTGAATATTTTGATTATCAAATACGCCGGGAGAAACTAAAGAATCACAATACAGTTAATAGTTTATTTGCAACTTGATTATTGCTAAAGCACATGGCATACTCGCTGTTAAATCATTTCTAGTACTTATATAAACAGTTAATTATTTGAAGCTGTAAATAGTAACTATTAAGGTGAGAATTTTGCATGATCTGCTGCATGTAGCATTTGCGTGGCTATGGCTTGCATTTCGCTGTCTTACATTCAACCCTTGTGTTAATGAACTATTTCTCAGTAATTAGTATATTGTCAGTGTCTTTTGTACCGGATTTGATGCACATACTGTGATTCTCTGCTCACCCAAATGTTACGTAATTTTTCACGTTGTTAATCAACTTTGCTATTATTAAGGTCCCACTAAATTATTTGCTCGTACAACAAGCTGGCAACCATAAATCAATAAGTTATTCTCTTTTTCCAAATTAATCCCTGTGTCCTGTTTGTTCTGCATTTTTCATTTGAACAGTAATCATTTTATTCCAAATTTTAATTTCCTCTTTCTTTATTCCTATCGATCGTTGTTGTCTACCAGAGAGGTACAGCAACGTTCCGGTTATAGCCTCCACTACATCATTGGCTTCATTACCGATAGCTTTTCCACCCAATTAAGATAATTAGGCACACGGGTCATTTTTCTAATTATCGTATACTAACCAGTGGTGTAGGATGGGTAGTGTTATACGTGGCGACCGTAGTGGACAACACAGTACTTAACTCGTCCTGAGCCGCTTAATCTTAGGATTTAAATAAATTGTGAAAGTAAATAAATAAATGCCGGAACAAACAGTAGACCAAACAACAGTGTCGAATACGACAATGCAGGCGGCACAGCTACTACAAAGGATGGAGCCACAGCTACTACAAAAGGAGCTGGTTTCCGCATTGTTTGGTGGTGAGCTAGACGCCGACCATGACACAGATTTTAACGTGAAAACAGAAAATGTAGGCGATTTAACAATAAAGCAGGAAATTCCAGAATGTGAGCTGGATCCGGATGAAACATACACAGAGAGTTTTAAGTATACTGTGGGTCTGAAAATGAAACCAGAGCCAATGTCAAATCTGCCATTTGATCCGAATATATGGATGCAAAGGATTAGTGAAGTTATCAGTCAGTCACATCAATCGTTAGCTCAATCAAACAAAGCATTAGCTGAAGACATAACTAAGAAAATAGATACAATGGATCTATCAAATACATCTTTATCTAACAAAATAGACTCATCAGTTCAGTCTCTGAGTCTAGCTTTTGATAGTAAAATAAATTCTCTGGACACCAAAATCGGTGAACAAATGAAAACCCTGACTGAACAGATGGACTGTAAAATAGTGAGTTTAGATAAAAAGTTTAATAGTGAATTGGAAGGTGTAAAGAAATTAATGACTAATGAAATTAAAAAACAGAGAGAGTATCTTTATGACTATGACAGTGTGAGTGACTATGACAGTTAACTGAGAAGTTTAGTTCCATGGAAGGGATAGTAAATGAGAGTATAGAGGAAAAGGCAGAAAAGATTCGCGAAGAGGTCGAAACTAAAATTGATCGTGAAGTGAGGCTTATCAGTAACAAACAAGAGGAAATATGTACTTAACTGAATCACTCTGTAAATACATTAAAGGGACAGATCATGAAGGTTCAGGACGAGACAGAAATGAAATTACAAGAAACGGTAATTGAAGTCAATGCTGATGTGCAAATTAAGGCTCAGACTTTGGAATCTAACATTAATCAAAAGCTGGTGGAAATTAAAGAGCAAGTAAAAAGTTTAGAAACCATAAAGAGTTTGGCTACCACATTCACATTAGATGGTATGTATCCCAATCATGTGAGCCTGGAAATCAAAAAATTCAACCCGAAAGGTAACATGCACCCAGTGATTTTCATGGGTGCGTGCAGGAAGATTATACCTTCTGCATTACCTGAGGAAGAGCGTATTAGAATCACGAGAACCATGCTAAGCAGTGATGCTAGTAGCTGGGTGGTTCAAGCGACAGATAATTGCAGAACTTTAGAGGATGTTCTGGCGAAATTTGAAGAAAAGTACTGGTCTGCCGAAAAATAGGATGAAGTACTTCAAGAATTTATGCAAGCTCCTCCGTACCGACTGGGTAAAGACAAAAAACATGAAAACGTAGTACGAGAATCTGTGCAGGAAAATTGAGCATGTAAAAAGGTCAAATGTCCGAGCGAAGCACGATGACCGTGCTGCACGAAAAGTTATTGTGGAATGTTCGCGGTTTCTTAATGGGTGAGAAAGACAAAGCTTCTTTCTTAAGGAAAGTGGGTGACATGGATGAGTGGTATTGAAGTAATGACAACAGGACAGGTACCACAGTAACAATAACTCGAATCGAAACAAAAATAATTTCGGTAACCCAAACTATGACAACAACCAAGTTAACGAGTTTGAAGTACGGTTTGCACAAGTGGATAGAGGAAGAGCAAGGGATAGAGGTAGAGGTGGCCATCGCGGGAGAGGTCGTCACCACTCATATCCATGTGACGATCTATTCCCAAAAAACGAGGCGCCACAACAGTAGAGGGGCAAACTGCTGCGAGCAACGAGGCGCGGCCCCATCAACAAAGAAATGGTTGCCGCAAAAATAATGACAAAGTGCCCGGCAACCGCCTACATGAAACAAACAACTGCGAGCGGGTTCACGCAAAAGGAAATAGGAGTGAACATCTGCGCAAAAGGAATGTAGTTCGTACGCATATGGAATCAGATGTAGTAGCTAGTGAAGTCGGGATTGTTGTCGAAGCGGCAAAGGATTATGCGCGGCTAGATAAAGGGCTGGCGCAGATTCCGATGCAGCTTCCGGTCACAAAAGTGCCAAATGCCATGACTAGCGTGTTCAATCTGGAAATAGGAGCGAACATCTGTGCAAAAGGAATGTACTTCATACGCATACAGAATCAGATGTAGTAGCTAGCGAAGTCGGGATTGTTGTCGAAGCGGCAAAGGATTATGCGTGGCAAGATAAAGGGCCGGCGCAGATTTCGATGCAGCTTCCGGTCATGAAAGTGCCAAATGCCATGTCTAGCGTGTTCAATCTGGAAGTCAATGACCAGGATTGAGTGATACAAGCAGGTAAGATGTATGAAGTATAGAAGCATGGAAAAGGGAAGGTAGGAAAGTAAATTTTGCTGTGAAGAAAGATGAAGTTGAGCATTGCAATATTGATAACGATTGTTTGAAAGGAGCGGGCACACTGACAGAAGTGTCACGCAACATGAATAAAGTTAATGAATGTATAATGGGAGATAATGTTAAGGTTATTGAGTATAGGAAAGAAAAATGGGCACGGGAAGTGTCGACAAACAAAGCTTGTATTGATGCCATTCTCGATTGGGACGAAAATGACCACATTGGTCGGGCAGCCGGAGGTGATGTGTCTGGAGTCCTTGCTTGTTTTGATGACCGAACGACATTTATGAGCGAAACAAATTAGTGCAATGTCTCAGTCATATTATAAGCAATTAAAGAAATTAACAGAAATAGTAGAGATGCCTGTAAGAGGCATAAAAGTGATAGGTGCTACCAGAGCATGCAGCAAACCAATTAAATCACAACTGCTGTTACAGTTTTCTATTAAATGTTGTGTATTTGAACATGAGTTTTTGGTAGTACCTCAACTGAGTACTGATATGATAGTAGGAATTGATTGGATGCTGAAATATAAAGTGGTAATTGATTGTAGCAGAAAGGTTATATCGTTTTCTGTGGAAGAAAGTAAAATGGAAATAAGTTTTGATGAGATGAACAGGGTAATAAAGAATGAAGATTTGTGGTTGCATTTAGTTACATTGCCATTGTATGGAGGATTAAGTGACGGTTCAGAATGTTATCATATCAGAAATTTAAACGCACTGCAACCGACTGACGATGATTTTAAAACAATAGTAGAAAATGTTTTGAATATTTCAAGTGAACAGAAAGTAGAATTATACCAGATTTTGATCATCAATAGGAAGGTATTTTCAGACAAACCTGGTAAAGTACGGGGATTTGAATATAAAATTGAAACAGTACCGCATGAGCCGTTTTTCGGACCAGTATATCAGGTACCATTAGCTCAGAAGGAAGCAGTACAAAACGAAATAAACAGAATGGAAGAATCGAGAATTATCGAAAGATCTAAAAGTTCTTACATCAACCCAATGGTTTTGGTTTCTAAGAAAGGTGGTAGTGTTAGAATAGTAATAGATGCGAGAGAATTGAACAAGGTAGTCAAACTGATCGTCCGGAATGCATAAACAATGTGTTGCAAAAGTTTCACAACGTGAAGTATATGACTACCTAATGGCAGGATATTGGCAAATTGCTATGGAAGAAAAATCGAGGAAACCGACAACCTTCCTATTTGCAGGAAAGTGTTATCAGTATAAAGTCATTCCGTTCGGATTGAACACTTCAGTATCAGTGTTCATCCATGCATTAGGTAAAGAACTTGGTTCTAGGATTACAATCTATGTCGATGCAACGTTGTCGTGGGAGAAGCACTGCGAATTGTTGAATAAAGTATTAGACACTGATACGCGGCGGGATGACTTTGAAAATAAAGAAGTGTGAATTTGTAAAGAAAGAAATAGAGTTTCTGGGGCATATTATAACAACTTCTGGAATAACTAAGGATCCACAAAAATTGGAAGCCATCAGGGATAGCCCACCACCAAGAACAAAGAAACAATTGAAGTCGTTTCTCGGTCTCTGTAATTTCTATCGAAAATATGCGAAGGGGCAATTTTTAATGATCCGGACTAGTGTAATTTGTTGAAGAAAAATAGTGCATTTATTTGGACGGAAAAGTGCCAGGTAGCTTTTGAAAGATTAAAGGCAGAATTACTACAAAACCATATTTTGCACCATCCAGATTTGGCAATACCTTTTCATATGGGAACTGATTCAACTGATTATGGGGTTGCAGTACACATTTTCCAAGACGTAGGAGAAGGCGAAAATAAAGAGATACACTTGATAGCTTTCACGAGTAGGATTTTGACAAAATATGAAAGAAATTATAGTGTGTCTGAAAAGGAAGCCGTAGCTATTGTCTGGGGCTTTAAAAAATTCAAGTGTTCTTGTGGGGGCACAAGGTTATTGTGCACACCGACCACAAGGCGTTGACGTTTTTGAAAACCTGTTGATTGTTGCACAACCGACTAAGGAGATGGGCGCTATTCATGCAACAATTTGATTATGAAATCTGCCATATCAAGGGCGTAGACAATTGTGTGGGCGACGCACTGTCGAGAACGCCATACGACCCGGACGGTGTCGTTAATGAAGAACAATCAGAAGACTTATTTAAAATGATGTATTTGAAGGAGGTTGAAGGCAGAAAGAAAATTGAGAACATTTGTAAGAACATGCGCCAACATCAAAATGATGATGAAATTTGGAAATTAATTAAAATCGAATTCGACGCGAAAAATGAGAGAGGCGAAAAACTGCGCAGGTATTACAAGATTTACGATGGCATACTGTACCAATGTAAGAACTTAGATAAGGAAGAGCGGTGCATCTGTTGGCCAAATAAATACGTGATGTTGCTCATTGACTATCTTCATTTAGCTTACGGCCACTGCAGAGCGAAAAAGTGCGCAGACAGATAACTGAATCTGTGGTTTTCAACAATGTGATGAGGAGGGTAACAGAACGCATGAGGACATGTGACATGCCAAAAAGAGTAAAAGTAGCTAATATGACAAACCGAGGACCGATGTAGAGCATTCAGCCCAAGGATAGTCTGGAGATATTAACTACAGATTTATATGGTCCTCTTCCGAAAACAATTGGGAATTTAGCGTACATTTTGGTTGTATTAGATACGTTTTCTAAATTTGTTAAGCTGTACACATTATGTAAAGCTACTACTAGAGCAGTGTACAGTAAGCTGATAGACTATTTTCAAAAAATAGGAAAGCCAAAATCAATATTATCTGACAATAGGCCTCAATTCATTTCTAAGATTTGGACGGAAGGTGTGAAAAGTGAAGGGGTACAAGTCATCTACAAATCAGTCTATCACCCTTCAAGTAACCCCGCAGAACGCTATATGCGTGAGCTCGGCAGATATTTCATAACATACTGCCACAACAATCATAAAGTGTGCGGCAAATATGTGTCTGACATTGAGCTAATTATGAAATCGCTGTCCCATGAGAGTACTGGTTTCACTCTGTGGTGTCGCACAAATCTAAAGTTCATGCCACCTACTTTCGCCGCGCGCCACCATGCACGCACGACGCGGCATTCTTACGACATCAGCCACGAGCGCCCTCTGCTACAACTCCGCTTGTGGCCACCACTGGACGAGGTCGTTCACTTGGAACTGAGATAGGAACCAGTTAACACTTTGGAATCAGATAGGCACCAGTGAAGACTTGGCTATCGGATAGGCACTAGGCAGGCCTCTAGCTCAACTATGTATCAGCCTTCTGCAGTACTGAGCTATGTAAAAGTTAAGTATTGTATAAATTCTATGCAATATATATCTCGTTCTAATTTACTCTAATGTTTCTAGTTTCTGCTGTCCCACTAGCTGGTCACCTCCTACCTGCACAAGCGTGCATCCTTTATTCCTCTGTCGGTCTTTCTACTCGGCCACCGACACCTACGACGGAAACGAGACACAAAAGCGGCGACGAGGCTGGGACACAAAACACTCCTTATGAGATTATGCTGGGAATGAGACCGAAAAATTTAGTGGAGGAACTTATTAATTTTCCACCGAGGCAAGAATTAGATCTCGCGCGGAAGAAGGAAATGTTGAGAGAGCAAATGAATAACCGTGCTCAAGCACAGATCAAAATGCGCGAAGAGAATTTGAAACCAGTAAAATTCAAAATTCATGACAAGTTTCTTGTGAAAATGCAAGAGAAATCTAGTGAAATAGATAATGAGATTGCAAAATTTAAATTTATTTATAATGGACCATTTGAAGTTCAAAGTATTCCTCACCCTAATGCTTATTATCTGGTGTATCCACAATCAGGTAAAAAATTAGGTGTGCGGAACATCACTGATTTACAACCATACCAGAGTAGGGATAATTAACCAGTTAATAAAGAAATGTGATTCATGAAGGATCATTAGCGAAATGATGTAGCCTGAGTAAAGACTAAGCTTTCCCTAGGTTTCTGAAATTAAGTATGGACTGCTTGAAATGATTGCAGCAAGCTATTCAGTGACTCATCATTAAAGTAATTAGTAAATTTAAGCACTTAATTAGAATATGTATAGTAAATGTTTCTGTAAATAATTGTTTTATTCTCTGATTTCATCTGTATGACGTGTTTGTGACTTCGGATGTACTTAGACTGGTTATTTAAGTTGCAAGTGACTGAAAAAATTACAAAATTTTAATCAAAGTTATTCATCAGTGTAATGAACCAAGCTAGGCTGAATTTGAAGTTGTGTGCCTTTGGACATGGTGCACATGCAGGCACAGAGATAAAATGGAGGTGGGGCACAACACAGTGCTGATGCCAATTATTTCAATGGTAATGAGAATGTACAAGCAATTTGGTACTGAGATGCAAATCAGTGCCTGAAAGAAAAGTGATTGGTGTTATTATTTGAAGACGCAGATAATTTCATGCTGTGTAAATAAAATATTATTTGGGTGTTAATTGAACATAGTGTAGAACATAATGATTTATTCTATGTAAGTTGGTTAATGAAGTATTTCAGTTAATTATTAATTAGTGAGAAAGGACACAGATAGCTGCTGTGTGAGAAAGGTTTTTGATCTTGTATTGATTAGACTAAGAGTTGCATTTAATGAGTAGATGATAATAATTGACACAGTTGAATATGATCTTGTGTGATAATCTCTTGATGTAATGTTGACTAAATTGATTTGTTTTGTATTTTTCTCTCATGTATTTGATCACTGTTTGTTTGAGTCTGGATGTTTCCTTGGATCTATATGGCAATATAGACCAATGAAATGTGGGGCATATGTGACACAACAACACAGTGACCAACGGTGCTTTCCAGTCATGTGTGCATACAGTGTGTAATATAAAACGATGCTTTGTGTATTTTTCCTCATTATTTGTATTTTTTGTAATTTATTATGTATTTGTATATTTTGTTTCATTGTCCTGCTAATTTCCATATATGTGAAAAATAATACTATAAATGGAGTAGACATGCTGGGTTAACAAGGGCTTTGCTATTGTATATAATCATCTTTGAGTAGGGAGTTTTATCGCTGGTAGCGCAGAGGCGCTCAGCGAGAAGGAGTCGTGGTTGTGACTTGAGAGAGGACAGATGGAATCGTGAGAAGGTGTGCACAATGGTGTACGGCAAAAGTATGTGAAGGAGAATGCATGTTGTATTGGCACTAGTGGAGGAGACGGCTAACAGGCAATATTAGTTATTCATACAGGCACAGCTCAAATAAGTTATAAATGCATCAAGAAGAATGCTGTGGGCCAAAAATTGTATTTAACATTTGTCGCCAAGAGGAGCCTGTGTTTGCCAATTGTTAAGTGCCAACAGTCTCCAATCAGCAGCAGCACGTCGAACACCAAAATCAGTAAGATCTGTCCAGTTTGTCTTAGCATGTACAGCTAACCAGCATATTAGTGATAATTGTTCAATAGTGAACACTGTTATTTGTGAACCAGTGTTTAAAAATCATTACTCATAGTCACTGTCCAGACAGGTTCCTTCCTCATCCATTGTTTTTCCAAGAATATTCACGAAGTTAAAGAAAAACTAAAAATCAAAGTAATTAAAGACAGTGTGTCAGTGATTAATTACAATTTATTCAGAAAAGTATTACTAAATGTAGCTTATGCCAGTGTTGCTGATCAATACGTTGCTAAGTGGAATGAAATTGCTAGACTAACTTTTAATTTCAAGAGATATTTCAATAAATGTGCAAAAGATTAAATGTTTTCCATTGCATATCATTTTGAGGTAAAGTTTTTACTTGCAAATACTCATTAGTGAGAATAGAGATTTTTTGCAAGTGTTTGAAATGTTAATAATTCCTGGTTAAAGAGAGAAAAAAAGTTAATCAGACGGTTAAATATTCATTTCTAAATATTCAGTGTTATCACGTCAAGTCATTAATTAATTTTTTCAGCTTGCTATCAATACAGTTAATAGTTTATTTGCAACTTGATTATTGCTAAAGCACATGGCATACTCGCTGTTAAATAATTTCTAGTACTTATATAAATAGTTAATTATTTGAAGCTGTAAATAGTAACTATTACAGTGAGAATTTTGCATGATCTGCTGCATGTAGCATTTGCGTGGCTATGGCTTGCATTTCGCTGTCTTACATTCAACCCTTGTGTTAATGAACTATTTCTCAGTAATTAGTATATTGTCAGTGTCTTTTGTACCGGATTTGATGCACATACTGTGATTCTCTGCTCACCCAAATGTTACGTAATTTTTCACATTGTTAATCAACTTTGCTATTATTAAGATCCCACTGTGTCCCGTTTGTTCTGCATTTTTCATTTGAACAATAATCATTTTATTCCAAATTTTACTTTCCACTTTCTTTATTCCTATCGATCGTTGTTGTCTACCAAAGAGGTACAGCAACGTTCCGGTTATAGCCTCCACTACATCATCGGCTTCATTACCGATAGCTTTTCCACCCAATTAAGATAATTAGGCACATGGGTCATTTTTCTAATTATCGTATACTAACCGGTGGTGTAGGACGGGTAGGGTTATAAGCACTTCAGCAGCTGCTCGTCTCATTCCAGTCTACTCGACAGTCGGCATTGCACATGCCAATGTTTCCTCCCTATGACGAGACTGAAGAAGATTGGTGCGAGTATGAAAAGCGTCTTCGCCAACACTTCCATGTATTCAGCGTTGACGATCAACATTTATGTAAGTCCCTTCTTTTGTCTTGGATTTCCCCAAAGTTGTATCGTCTTCTGACCCAGCTAGTGCTGTTGAAAGAACCTTCAGCCCTATCTTTTGACGAAATGTGCACTTCCCTCTCATCTTTCTATCAAAAGCAGGCCCATGTAGTTGCGTCACGAGTGGCGTTCTATCAATGCAAAAAAAAAAAAAAAAAACGGACCAGTCCTACAGGGCATGCGTGGCTGAATTGCAGGACCTTAGCAGAAAATGCCACTTTGTAATGGACAAACACATAGGATCATATGCACACCATATGGTTCGGGATGCCATTCTCCATTCCGCACCGGATAGAGACGTCCAGCAAAAGGCTCTTCAATTGGATAACCCTTCTTTAGACAAGGTGTTGCAAATTGCTCAATCATTTGAAATTACTAATGCAGTGGGTGCACAAATCAAGTCTTGGGGCAATGTTTGTGACGTTCATCTCGATAAGACACATGTTGACGTCGTTTCGCGCAGTGGAGATGAGGAAGTTGCAGCAATACGCACACAGCTTTCCCGTAAACAGGTCAAACAGGGCCGCACTCACAGCAAACAAGGCAATATACAGTCTTCGTTACCCTCTTGCTCTTGTTGTTTTTCACAACACGCTAGAGAGGACTGCCCACAACACTGGGCAACTTGTCACAGTTGCAAAAAGCTAGGACATATAACTTCTGTGTGCAAATCAAAGCTAGTACAAGTAGTTCAGGAGAATGAGCAAGACGACTCTTCTATTCTTTATGTCAACACTACTTTAGCTGCTTCTAACAAACTGTACATTGAAGTCACAATTTTGGGAAAGCAAGTTCGCACGCAGTTAGACACTGGATCGGTGTCTATTCTTATCACGTCAGACACATATGTCTTCCTAGGTTCACCCCCTTTGAACCCTGTCACGCAAAAATTACGCACCTACGAGAAGCAGCCAATTTCGCTGCTAGGGCAGATGGAATTAGATGTGTCTTACAAATTGGTAACCAGAACGCTTACCGCTTTTGTTGTTGACAATACTGGGTCAGAAAACTTATTTGGGTACGATGCCTTTCGACTGTTTGGATTCTCTGTTGATGACACTGTTATATCATATCAGAAGTAATACCTTACTCCAATTTAGAATCCTTGTTCACAGAATTCAAACACCTTGCCTCGCGAGGCATAGGACGTGCCAACAACTTTGAAATCCACATAAGTCTCAAAAACACGGCAAGGCCAAAATTCTTCTGTGCAAGCCCACTTCCAGTAGCCTTGTGCGATGACGTAAAAAAGGAATTGGACAGGCTCACAGTCTCGGGCGTCCTATTGCCCATTACAGAAAGTGAGTGGGCAGCACCACTCGTTGTTGTACCCAAGCCAAATGGTTCTCTCCGCCTCTGCACCGATTTCACGACCTCCGTCAATGTTTAATTGACACCTACCCTATGCCTCGACTGGAGGAAATGTTTGCGAAACTAGCAGGAGGCCAATATTTTTCGAAAAAAGACCTATCTGAGGCTTATCACCAGCTGCCTTTGGACAAACCTTCTTGTCAGATTCTTGTCATAAACACACCATTCAGTCTTTTTCAATATCAACGTATCCCCCATCAGTCTGGCAAGCTTGCCGGCCATTTTCCAACATTTCCTAGAGCAAATATTGGTCAACATATCGGGGTGTGTAAATTACCAGGACAACATTGTTGTCACCGGCAAAACAACCTAGGAACATCTTGCAAATCTACAACAACTCTTTTCGGTTTTACAGACTGCTGGTGTTAAGTGCAACCTACAAAAATCACAGTTTTTTCAACCCTCGGTGGTTTATCGAGGGTTCAACCTTTCCTGCAAGGACGTGGCGGCCATAGAAGTGCTCCCACGACCTCAAAATGTTAAAGAGTTGCAAGCTTTCCTGGGTGCCATTGCCTATTATCATAAATTCATACTGTCTGTGGCCGAGGTGGCCCATACACTCCATAGGCTCCTCCTCAAAAATGTCTCGTTTCATTGGACAGGGGAATGTGAAATGGCGTTTCACCACCTGAAAACTCTTCTGCTTTAGGCTCCAGGCCTAGCTACATACACGCTCGGACAGTTGCTTGTTCTTGCCACAGATGCCTCACAACATGGCCTCAGAGCAGTACTAGTCCACAGATACCAGGATGGTTCAGAAGTCCCATAGCCTGTGCGTCCAAAACACTCAATTCTTCTCAACAGAATTATTCACAAATTGAAAAGGGGGCACTGGCTATAGTGTATGCCCTACGCAAATTTAGTGTTTTCCTATATGGCACAAAGTTTCACCTAATCACGGACCATAAACCCCTGGTTTCTCTCTTCAGCCCTTCTGCTTCTTTACCTGACAAGGCCGCACTTCGACTGCAAAGATGGGCCTTGTACCTCTCTCACTTTAATTACGAGATCCACTTTCACCCAACCACAGAACACGCCAATGCGGATGTATTATCTCGCCTCCCCAAAGGCCCCGACCCCATCTTTGATAAGGATGAACTACTCTGTGTCCATATTGACAAAGCAGAACAACTCATGGTGGATGGATTTCCAACCACAGGGGAACGGCTGGCTGCAGCCACAGTTGCGGATCCAGTGATGCGACAAGTTCTCCAGCACATCAGGGAGAGGTGGCCCGACCATCCATCCAAGAAGGCATCGGATCCGCTTAGGAACTACTTCTCGCTGCGACTCCGACTCACCTCTCGCAATGGCGTTGTTCTCCTTTCTACAGAAGAGGCTACACCGAGAGTAGTCATCCCTCTCAGCCTACGGAATGAAGTACTGAAACTATTACACCAAGGACACTCGGGAATCTCACGAACAAAACTGCTTGCCAGGCGTCGTATACCGGCCGGGCATTGGCGCCGACATCACGCACATGGTGGCGAGCTGTGAGTTATGCGCTGCCCAGGCTCTTGCCCCTAAATTGTCTACATTTCCTTGGCCGTTGCCCACGCACACATGGGAACGTGTTCACATTGACTTTGCGGTTGCTTTCTCGGCAACTATTGGTTACTGGTAGTTGACTCTTATTCCAACTTCCCATTTGTCTCCAGATTATCCTCTCCCACAACAGCAGCCACCTTATTCACATTATCAAAGGTTTTCGCCCTTGAAGGATACCCAAAAACATTGGTATCCGACAATGGCCCTCAGTTTGTATCCTTTGAATTCTCTAAGTATGTGTCTATGCCTCGTATTTTTCTCCAGCAGACAGCTAACAATCAATGCATATATTTGTCAGTGACTTACCTTCGGGGTATTTTCTTGTAAATAGCATTTTCTTTACTTTATATTCACTGTACACTGTGCATGTCTACTGATATTTATATGTACTAGTTTTTGCAATCTTATCGCCACGGTATGTTATATAAGGGTAATAACATTTATTCCATTCTTATCTTGCCTTTTAAGAGGGGGGAGATGAGTTGTGGCTGTGCCCCACTCGAATCACCTGCCGCCCGCCGGCTCGCCACATACAGCGCTACCCTCAGACGCAACTAGCACCACCTAGGCGACCGGTGAGCGGCCTGGCGGACGAGTGGGACGCAAGGCAGTCTCAGTTGAGTTTTCGAATAGTTAACAAGTGGACTATATATCTCACATGTGATTCAATAAAGTACTTTTGAGATACAACAAAATTATGCACTTTTGAACTTTGGAATAATACAAAACGAATAAACCCAATTATTTTGTCACACACAAATCAGTA
Organism: Locusta migratoria; assembly: GCA_026315105.1. Lineage (NCBI taxonomy): Eukaryota > Metazoa > Arthropoda > Insecta > Orthoptera > Acrididae > Locusta > Locusta migratoria. The sequence continues at coordinate 763,833,932 of CM048744.1, read as the reverse complement.
AATTCATCAATTAGAAGACTATAAAACCCATAACCAATGTTCATCTTAAATTCTTGTTGAAAGTGAGGAACCAAAACATTTTTTTTACTATAGCCATACATTTTGTACAATGCACTTTGATATCACTGGCATTAATGGATTTTTGACAAAGAGATGAGATGATCCACAATCCAAATAGCTGAATGACAGGCTGTGAATAGCACGAACCTACATTTCTTTTCAGCGTTTGCAAGTTTCATGCTGTCTTTTATGTTATAAAATTTATTTCAGATTGTCATTTTTCACTAAACATTTGTGTTGATAGTGGATTTTTTTGTTTACAAATGATCTGACATATCTTTCATTCTAGCTTTTTAGTTGCGGTTACAGTATCGACAAAAAACAAGAGTATTATCTGCTGCAATTTTCATTATCCATCATTCAGTTTTTCCCATTGTTCGCTTACGGTACCTTACGAAATGTTAAAAATTAAAGAAAGACAACTGTACACAAATACTTTTTAATTTCACACACAGTTTCTGAACACTTCGCCACATGAACTAACATGACGTGTTAGCAAAAATCGCACTCTAAATTTTAAAAATAAAAGTGACCAAACTTTCATAAAAGTGAAAACTTCCACCTAAGCAACAATAAACATCTAGTTTCCCCTCTTACCTCTGACAATGGAAATACTGTTTTGAACTCATGTTGACTAAAGAGGTTATACTTTGAAGATATCACAAATACAATTACACACCAAATTTTTTACAATTACTGTAATACAAAAATGTTATACACAATCTGTTTCCTAAGCAAAAAGTTCTTCACATTGCAATTTCATCCATTCTTTTCCTGTTATTTGTGTTGTTGCTTGTTACAATAGCATAAACACACTGCATCAGATTACTTCAAATACCAGCTCCTCCACCAATTGTGACGATACCAAGCCAAGCTCACCTCACCAATTGTGACAAAACCAAGTAAAGCAGTGACGTCACAACTGGTGAGCGGAGCTGGTCTGGTTTCAACACAGTTTCCGAATACAATTTTTAAAAGCACCAAAAAGTTGAAATACCAGCAGAAGAAAAATATTTGGTTATGCCTGAATTGCCAATAATTTATTACAATAAAAACTGTATACACTGCCTCACCTATAATAGCATAATTGTTACTGGTGATATATATATATATATATAATAGATGAAGTCTACTTACCAGGCGAAGGAGCACAGGCAGTGATAGTAACAAATAAACAAACACACACACACACACACAAACGCTAGCTTTCGCAGCATAGCTGCTTCGTCAGGCAGAGAGGAAGGAGAGGGAAAAGGAAATGATGAGGGTTTATATATTCCCATCAGCCATAGATTTAATAATAGCAATTGCGTTTCATAACCACGAACAGTTCCAATTTAATAAATTACCTCTTTTAATAATACAGCATTCTGGCATTTCAATTTCTGTCGTTTCATCATCAGAAACGACACCTATTGAGCACAACATATTTCTGTTACTTCATTCCAATCACTCACGAAATAAAACAAAAACTGTAAATAGTAATTTAAAAATAAAAAAGCTCGTCATTCCATGTTCTGTGGAGTTGCTAAATAAATCATGATTGATAATCTATATTACGGTTGTTTAATTTTTGATTTACAAACCAGCTACACTCAAAGATAAAAGTATCTAATACAATCAATCATCTCCATATGTTATTTCTGTCTCTTCTCTGGCATTAATTCCATGTACAGTGTCCACAACTTTGGCAATATAATAACTTTATCATCTTCAAATTAACTTTCTTGCTTAAAGCTCTTCCTGTCTCCTGATCATTAGCAGGGCTATGATATGGAAGTTTGTACAGCAACTGTCTTGTAATGAGCGAACTTTGTTATTTGATATTGTATTTTAACCATTTGTGTATTATATTTTCTGACTTACTACAGGCTCAGAATTTGCCTAAATGAGTGTAAAATCCTCATAAAAACAGATTTATGCTGGCCAGTGTGCCAGGCTGAGAGTTATTAATTCTTCATTCTCTCAATGGACATTAAAGCTATACGAACAGGTGCTAAATTGCAGACACTACACGGTATTATTATAATTCATCAACAGAACTTAAAGCCTATGGCAGAGGAATTTGTCAAAAAAAAAAAAAGAAAAGAAACCAACAACAACCAATTCTGTAAACCATACAGTTCTTATTACACAATCTCACAGATGGGAAGAATGTACAGTGATTTGCTTTCAACAACATTACATTTAATACGAGATGATAAAATAATTTATGAGATTTACGGTATTATCAAATGTTTAATAAATGAAAAATCTCTGGATACAAAAATTAAAAAAAAAAAAAAAAAAAAAAAAAATTTAACATTTGTTTCAATAAAAGAATAAAACATTTAAGAATATAATGTAAAATAAGTTTTATATAATAAATTTATGGGTCTTTGCAAAAGGTACAGCAAACAAAAATATTTTATCAACTGTATTCTATGATAATACACCAAAAAACATTATACAATTTTTGTCATACCTTCATGCACAGTATATGAATAATGGAAAATAATGGTATTAGGATTTATTACAGTACAAAAAAGACTCCATTCATGAGCAGGTCAGAAGTTTAGTGAGTATATTTACTTGCTGAACAAACAGCATATCAGCACTTACGTACCTCACATCTTTACCACTAAAAGTCTCAGATATTGGAAATTAGGGACATTATAGTCATACTGCATGATGGTATGATCCACCTTACCTGAAAGAATCTGTTCTTAACTTTCCACAATCTTTTTCATTAGATGACAATCATAATGCAACTGTATCTGAACACAGCAGAACAAATAAGTATCACAATAAACAACAGTAAAGTACTACACATTTCTCTTCTTTTAGGATACCAAACATGCAAAAATATAATGACGACCTTAAATAATAAATGACAATATTCTGCAACTATGTTCAATTGATATTCACACTTTAAAATATTATAAGAAATTACAGAAATAGCAGAAGAGAATGAACACATATTTTACATATTGTCATCAAGTCAACAATAACTATCTTAAGCACCAAAATAAAGAAGTGACAAATTTGAAATAAAAATTCATTAATCTATACTGAAAAAGTTTATCACAGTACAACGGAACTCCAAGACAAAATATGAAGTGATTTTTCCAGTTACCTTCTTTTAACAGAACAATCTAGCAATGTCTCTATTTTCTCTACAATTATTCCAGATTTGCAGCGTTCATTCTCTTTATTATTTAAGGGCTGGGGATTACAATGGCAGTCAAGTAGCTATAAGATCTTCAAACAGATTCAATTTTTAGCAGAATATTGTAGCAAATGTGAAGTCTGCAAATTATATACAAAATGCAGATTTTTTATTTAGCACCTTGTAACAGCTAAAAATGTGCTGAATTTTTGTACACTTGAAAAGTTATTAAGAGAAAAATTAATAGTTGAAACTCAAAGGGCGAAGACCTTTAGGCAGACCAATACTAAGATGGAGAGACTAGGTGGCAAGGATTGTCAGATACTTTGAACAGAAGAAGAAGATGCTATAGACAGAATGCTGTGGAAGAGGCTACTTGACCAGTAAAAAAGAAAATAAAGCTACCAAATTTTACACATACTTAACATAATTTTGGCATGACAGTAATTTCTTGCCATTATTTATGAGAAGTGGAAGAATTGTAAAGTATCTGCCACTACTATAGTCTTTCATTCTCTCTCTCTGTCTTCTGTGTGTGTGTGTGTGTGTGTGTGTGTGTGTGTGTGTGTTTGTTTTGATATATGTTCAACACACACATTTGTGTAATGTAATAAGAACTTTTGCTAATCTTCAAAGACACTGTCTTCATTTACAGAAGGAAAAAGAAATACAAAATGTTCCAATATTTGAGTTACATAAAATTAGGTTGAATATGAACTTTGTAATCAATAAGATAACAATACATCTTTTTTAAAACACTCAATATAAATCTCTGAACCTCAGCAACTTAATGTGACATTATATAATTCATTATTTCAGGAAATATAATTTGACAAAATATTCTCCACAGGATATTATGTAATAACACTTGAAGCTGCATAATGAGTCCTTCATAACATTAACAATAGAATTAAGTAACACTCAACCATAAACTTAAACCTGTATCAAAAACAATATCTCTAACAACACCAGTTATTCCATAAAAACATCTATAAGTTTAGTACAAAAATACACATCTGCTGTACAAAAAACCTTCTTCACAGCACTTTAAAGCTATGCAGCTTGTTATGAGAAGTGTTCATTTAAATGCCACTGCTCGAAAATAGCAAATGAGAATTTTACCATCAGCATGGAAGAGTTCATGGAAGAAATAATGCCTCCCCTGAAAAACAAAAGCAAACATGACTATATATAAATATTGAAATAAATTATTATTATAACAGTAAACAACAATAAACAGTATAGATTACTTCTCATCACACAGGAGAGGGGAGGGGGAATTAATCAGTATACACACATATTGAACAAGTCAATTGTGCTAGTGGATGGTATGAATACCGACCTAAATCTCACTTTTCTTTTATATATCATCTCAAATAATTAATGCCTTGGAATCCAGCGAAAAAAAAAAAAAAATTTGTTTGTCCATCTTGCTTGACTATGTCCTAGGCAACTCCTTTTCGATTATAGTAATAAATACTTCATCAACATTAGTTGTTGTTATAGTCTTCAGTGCGGAGACTGGTTTGATGCAGCTCATTACCCTACTCTATCCTGAGCAAGCCTTTTCATCTCCTCATAAGAATGGCAACCCACATCCACTTGAATCTGCTGACTGTGTGGTCTCTTGGTCTTCCTCTGCGATTTTTACTCCACACACTTCCCTCCAATGCTAAATTTACGATTCCTTGATTTCTAAGAATGTGTCCTACCAAGCGATCCCTTCTTTTAGTCAGGGTATGCCAAAAATTCCTTTTCTCACCAATTCTGTTCAGTACCTCTTCATTAGTTATGCGATCTACCCACCTAATCTTCAGCATTCTTCTGTAACACCACATTTCAAAAGCCTCTATTCTCCTCCTGCCCGCACTGCTTATTGTCCATGTTTCAATCCTGTACAAGGCAACACTCCACACAAATGCCTTCAGAAAAGACTTCCTTACCCTTTAATTAATATTTGATGTTAGCAGATTTTTCTCTTTTTCAAAAATGCTTTTCTTCCCATTGCCATTCTGCATTTTATATCCTCTGTACTGCAACCACCGCATGTTATTTTACTACCCAAGTAACAAAACTCATCTATCACCTTCACTGTTTCGTTACCTAATCTAATTCTTTCAGCATCACCTGATTTTCTAAGACTGCATTCCATTATTTTTGTTTTGCTCTTGTTAATGTTCATTTTATACGCTCTCTTCAACACACTGTCCATTCCATTCAACTGCTCCTCCAGGTACTTTGCTGTCTCTGACAGAATTACAATGTCATCAGCAAAACACAATGTTTTTATTTCTTCCCGCTGTACTTTAATCCCTATTCCAAATTTTTCCTTGCTTTCCTTCACCGCCTGCTCAGTGTACAAATTGAATAACATCGGAGAAAGGCTACAACCCTGTCTTACTCCCTTCCCAACTGATGCTTCCCTTTTATGCCCTTCGAGTCTAATAACTGCGGTCTGGATTTTGTACGAGTTGTAAATAATTCTCCTTTCCTTTATTTTACCCCTGCTGACTTCAGAATTTGAAAGAGTGTATTCCAGTCAACATTGTCAAATGCTTTCTCCAAATCTACAAAAGCTAAAAATGTAGGTTTGCCTTTCCTTAATCTATCTTCTAAGATAAGACGTAAAGTGAGTATTGCCACCCGGGTTCCTACGTTCCTCCTGAATCCAAACTGATCTTTCCCAAGGTCAGCTTCTACCAGCTTTTCCATTCTCCTGTAGATAATTTGTGTTAAAATTTGGCAACCATGACTTATCAAACTGATGGTTCTGTAATTTTCACACCTGTCTGCGCCTGGTTTCTTTGGAATGGGGATTATTGCATTTCTCTTAAAGTCTGAGGATATTTCACCTGTCTCATACATCCTACACTCCAGTTCAAATAGTTTTGTCATGGCTGGCTCTCCCAGAGACTTTAGTAGCTCTGGGGGTATGTCATCTACTCCTGGGGCCTTGTTCCGACCTAGGTCTTTCAGGGCTCTGTCAAATTCATCTCTCAGTATAGTATCTCCTATTTCATCTTGATCTACTTCCTCTTCCCTTCCTACAATATCATATCTAAGTTCATTTCCTTTGTAGAGCTGCTCTATGTACTCTTTCCACCTTTCAGCTTTCCCTTCTTTGCTGAGAACTGGTTTCCCAACTGAGTTCTTGATATTCATAGAGTTGCTTTTCTTGTCCCCAAATGTCTCTTTTATTTTCCTGTAGGCGGTATCTACTTTTCCCCTTCTTATACATTCTTCTACAGATTTGCATTTGGCTTCTAGTCACTCCTGCTTAGCCATTTTGCAATTCCTGTCAATCTCATTTCTTAGTCGTCTGTACTCCATTTTGCCTGTTTCATTTACTGCATTTTTATATTTTCTCCTTTCATCAATTACATTTAGTATTTCCTGTGAAATCCAAGGAGTTTTTGTACGTCTTGCCTTTTTACCTATTTTGTCCTCTGCTGACTTCACTATTTCATCTCTCAATGCTACCCATTCCTCTTCTACTGTTTTATTTCCCCCTGTTTCTGTCAATTCTTGCCTAAATCTCCCTCTGAAATTCTCCAGAACTTTGCGTTCCTTCAATTTATCTAAGTCCCATCTCTTTATTTTCCTACCTTTCTGCAGTTTTTTCAGTTTCAGTCTACAGTTCATGACTAACAAGTAATGTGCAGTATTAGTCAGTATTAGTCAGTTATGGTCAGTATTAGTATAAAAATTTAAATAATCAATTTTTGAAAATATAATTGGTGAGGTAAAAAAATCAACTCACCAAGTAGTGACAGGACTGAAACACAAATAAAAATTATTGAAATACACTAGTTTTCATAGTGGTTTATTCGTATGACAGTTACCAAGTTTGTTAATAAAAATATATTTGTGTCATGTAATATTTTGTGTAATGTAATATTGTCACATTGCAAACTGAAGGTAGTCTGGAATTAGAAAGCTGTTAATAGAGCACAACACTTTACACTTAGAACGTGTTTACTGCTAACACACCTGTACACTCAGTACAGACTGCCTCCTGCTTAGAGTGCTCTACTATTTATACAAAGAAAGAATTTTCTGGGACTTACAAGTACAACAAACATAAGAAACATGTAGAACATTCTAGACATAATGATACAACCAAATAAATTTTTATGCCAATGGCAGGATTTGAACTTGGGACCGCTAGCACATTGATCTGTGATGCTAACCACAGCACCACGCATACTGTCAGAAGACTCGTGGCATTGCTCCCCTTCCCTTAAAAATAGCGACCTGCTGTTAGGTTCCCTTTGAAGTCCGCTACAGTGTCCTGGATCTTGTCTTGCATCCTCTCTATGGCAGTCAAAGAATCATTCCATTCTGCCTGCACACCTTTCTTGTGGTGACAATAACTGGCGCCAGACCCTCCTGTCATGGCTTCATCATTATCACAACAGTCTTCAGAGTCCTTGAACAAGAGGCCATTTCTGTCTATTTGTTCTTTGGGATCGTGGTAAGGCTTCATATGGAGGACATGCACAATGTCTCTTTGTTTTTGTCATTTTGAGGACGGCTCATAATCCCCAACTTCGTACATGATTTCTGACAGGCGTGTATGACACAATATGGACCAAAGTATCGCTTAAGTAACTTTTCCGAAAACCCAACTTTCCATACAGGGGTAAAAATCCCTACCAGATATCCTGGGTTGACACAACATGTCAGTGCTTGTCGTTATAGAGCTGGCAGTCCTTCTCCTGGGTGCCCAGTGTTCGAATGTGAGCCAGCTTCTTTGACCCTGTTTCACATAGTCATCCTGAGTATCGGCCAGTTGGAATGGAAACAGAGTATCCATTGTCGTCCCAGCCTCACGACCATGGAGCAGGAAAAATGGCATGAAGCCTATGGTGTCTTGCCTTGCTGTATTATAAGCAAATGTCACAACTGGCAGTATTGTATCCCAATCCTTCTGCTCAACATTGACAGCATATCTGCTAATGCCTTGTTAAAACGTTCTTTAAGACCATTTGTCTGAGGATGGTAGGCAGTTGTTATTTCTTGGACAATGTCGCAATGTGACATTACCTCTGATACTAGTTTTGACATAAATTCTTTTTCTCGATCAGATATTATTACACGTGGTGTACCATGTTTCAAAGTAATGTCCTCTACTAGGAATTTTGTGAACTTCTGCAGTCGGCACAGGTTTAGTGACAGTGTAGCGGGTGAGGTAGTCAGTGCATACTATTATCCATCGGTTACCGGTTGTCCACTTTGGAAACTACCTAAAAGGTTTATTCCAATCTGGTGGAATGGAGCTGCTGCAGGTGCAATTGGTACCAGATGATCTGGAGGTAATTGCAGCACATGCTCCCATCTCTGACACTCCTTACAGTGATTCACATAGTGCTTAACAGATCAGTAGACACCTTGCCGATAATACCTGTGTCTGATTCTGTCTAGGGTCTTCATGACTCCCAGATGACCAGATATTCGAGAATCATGGAAATACTTGAGAATAGCTGGCCAGAGATGAGTTGGAACAAATGTTCAAATGTTTGTTAAGCTTATGGGACTTAACTACGGGGTCATCAGTCCCTAAACTTACAAACTACTTATGAACTACTTACAAACTAGGACAACACAAATATCCATGCCCGAGGGGGGATTCGAACCCCCGACCGTAGTGGCCGTGCTGACCGTGACTGGAGCGCCTCAGCCACCTCGGCCACCGCGGCCGGCTGAGTTGGAACAACCAGTAGCCATTTGGGGCCCAGTGGATCGTAGTTGCTCTTATACAATACCCTGTTTATAAGTTGAAACTCGCCTTTCTCCAAGGCCTCTATGGTTTGTAATAATGCTAGATCCACCCTCTGTTCAGTTGTAATGTCACCTAACTCAGTGAGAACTGAAATTTCATCAATGGTCTTATGTTTGACTAATCAACTACTTGAAAGTCAGTTGGCATCCTTGTGTTTATGCCTGTTTTTGAATACCACTGTGATTTCATACCCTTGGAGTCTTAGTGCCCATCCAGCCAGCTGACCTGATGGATCCTTCAAATTGGTCAGCTAACATAAAGAATAGCGGTCTGTCACAACGGTGACTGATTTACTAAATAGATACGGCTGGAACTTGTTGATAGCACAGATAATGGCGAGATACTCCTTCTCGGCTGTAGAGTAGGTCATCTCAGACTTTGAGAGAACTCTCGATGAATAGGCTATCACCTTTTCAGCACCTTTCTGAATTTGTACAAGCACTGCACCAATCCCATAACCGCTAGCGTCTGTGTGAAGTTCGGTTTCTGCATTCTCGTTGTATAAGGCTAGAACTGGTGTGGAAGTTAGAGCATCCTTATGTGCCTGGAAAGCTCTTTCTTTTGTCTCATCCCAGTAAAACTTGGTGACTCCCTGCAAAAGTTCTTGAAATAGACATGCCTTGTTACTAAAACCTTAATATAAACACAGCCCAAGGAAACTTTTCATATCATGGATGTGTTGAGGAGTTGGAAATTCTATGACTGCCCTTACATCTCTGTTCACTAGGTGTCTCAGGATTTTTATCTCTTTGGTGAAGGACAAAAAAGGCACTTCTTTGGGATGAGTCCTGCTGTCTGAACACACTTCAACACAGTTGAGAGGAGGCTTAGATGTTCTGTAAATGTCTTTGACAAAACAACAATGTCATCTGCATAACAAAGACCTGTCATCCATTTAAGATGTTGATGCAAGTTGTCCATCATGCGTTGAAATGTGGCCGGGGCATTACATAGTCCAAACGGCATGACTTTGAATTCATAGAGGCTGTCAGGTGTAATAAAAGCAGTCTTCCCTCTGTCAGCTTCGTCAACCTCAATTTGGCACTAACCTGTCTGTATGTCTATGGTTGAGAAGTATGTAGCTCCTTTCAAACAGTCTGAGGTGTCGTCAAAGCATGGCAGTGGGTAGACACCTTTCTTTGTGATTTTGTTCAGCTGCCGACAGTCAACACAGAAATGCCACGTGCAATCCCTCTTCTTGACGAAGACTACCGGAGACAACCAAAGACTCTCTGAAGGTTGAATAATGTCATCATGCAACACCTTCTCTACTTTCTCCCGAATTATTTGTCTTTGAGCTGGCGACACTCTGTACACATTCTGGCTAATTGGTGGATGATCTCAAGTATTGATATGGTGTTTTTAATTGTGGGCCATTTCATCTGGCTCTTCTCCTGACTTGCCCAGAATACACCTGAAAATTGGTGTAGTATGGCTAACACCTGCTGACATTGGTCCTGGGTCAGACCAGGCCCGATATGCAATTCCATAGTAGTTTCCTCTAGTGCGTTGTTGACAGTAACAGTAGAGCACGAGACTTCATCGATGACATTCAGCTCACCATCCTGGATTGGTTCAGCAATACACATTCCTTTAAGAATGAGTTGTGATTGCTCGTGAAAATTAGTGATCCAAAGTTCTCCATGATGACCTATAATGCCTATGATAGCTGCTGGTGTGTAGATTTCCTTCGTTATACTGATTAGCTTTTTACGATCAACAAGCACTTCACAGTTCAGCTGGTCATCACAGCTACTGACTGGAACTCTTCTAATTGTTAACAGTGGGATCTCAGCATTATGAACTGCAAACTATCTCCCATGGGAGTTCGTGTTACACGTACTCGACGAAACGGCTTCCTCAATTTGTAGCTCAGATCTTCCACAGTCAATGACATCCTGGGATGCCTGAAGGAAGTTCCATCCAAGGATGGCATTATGGTTCAATTCTGTTAGAATGACAAATTCAAATGGCTGTGTATTTTCCATTTGCAACCTTCAGCACAGCTGCTCTTGTTTTACAGAACATTATCTTTTTTGGTTTGTAGTGATGGTCATTCAACAATACAGAGAAGGAAGCTCCTGAATCAACTAGTGCCTGGACAGGTTGGCCATTGTTGATGACATCAATGAGATTTCACATCATCTTAGCGACTGTTGTCCATGGAGGATTTTCATCTGCGGCAGTCTCACCTCCGTAGATGGTTGCCTCGCCTAGTTTTCCTGAACATGGCAGCTAGGTGAGTGGCTGGTACCTCTATAAGGCGACAGCAAAACGGTGGCAGCATGTTGGAGAGTGATCACATCCAGGATAAGGTGACGGGCTTTGCCCCATAAGTCGACAGTAATCATCTGTAGTTGACTGCTGATGAAAGGACAGCTCCAATGGTTGGCATATTGCGGCATAAGAATTGTCAAATAATCATCTTCTCTCCCTACAGTATCGCACGACATGTCCATGAAGCCCACAATGAAAAGACAATGGCATGTTGTCTTCTGTCCTCAAAATATCTGTCCTCCTGTGAGGCGTCATAGTTGCCGGAGGATTTGGTTGTGACCACGGCGGTCTGCAATGGTAACCACTGCACCATGCGTTCCAGCGGAAGACTAATGACAATATGTCGTACAGACATCTTTTATTAAACTGACACATTCCACATCATTACGAAGTGTCGTATTCATGATCTATGGAACAAGTATTAATCTAATCTAATCTGATGTGTGGGCAGAGACATAGGGTGTATACGAGCAACTCACAGTGTCCTATTGTAGAGCTTGGTCTATAGCATGATAGTCATGACTTTGATGCTGTTTCACCAGACATACTATGAGGAGGAGTTGGAAAATAAGTTTCCTCTATCGATTATGGTCAGAGTAGAGTATAGAAGGAGAAACATAGGCTGAGACATTAAAGATAAGGCGTATCTTTATTTTTCTACATTATTTCCAAGTACATTGAGACATTTGTCATATCACTTTATAAACTTCAAAAAGGCTTCCAGGAAAAAATCAGGGCATTGCGTACAAAACACCTTCCACCAAGAGTCATCTTCAAAGCTGGAAACAGATGGAAGTCACTTGGTGCGAGATCATGACTGTATGGGGGATGGTGCAGATGCTCCCAACCAAGATTTGCAGTATGATTTTGCATTGCCATTGCCAAGTGTGGTCTCACATTGTCATCCAACAGCAGAATGCCAAATCTGAGAGGGCAGACCATTTTTCCCAATCACCTCTTTCAATTTTGAGAGAGTTGCCCAGACTGCACAGCTATGACGGTTGCATCTTCCAAAAAGTCCAGTAACAAAACTTATTGGGCATTCCATAAAACATTGAGTAGCACTTTAACTGCAGATAAAGACCTTTTGAACTTCTTTCAGAGAGGTGATCACAGATGTTTCCACACCATTGCTGTCCAACACTTCTATGCAACACCCTGATTTTTTCCTGGATGGCTTTTTGAAGCTTATAAAGTGGTCAGTCAGATCTCATTGTACTTGGAAATTATGTAGAAAAATAAAGATATGTCTGATAAAATTCTTTTGGGCTTCCAGCCGTGTCAAGTGGTTTGATAGTCATGAGCTTAGGGCCAAAATCTCCTCGACCACTGTCAAGTGGTGACTGTCTCATCATTGCTGCCTCTTGTGACGGCACTGGTGCTCAGCCGCATCGCCATATGTGAAAATGATTTGGCCGCGTGCCTGGCGCACCCACTTCAACCGTCCAATGGCTGGGTCCCAAGCTGTGCTCAGTTGCAAGCAGCCGTCTTTTCAGATATTTTAATTTCGATAGCCTCTTTTATTATGCTATCCCAGAAAGTATTTGTTCTGGTAATTACTATGTATCCTCAAACGCAATGAGATGTTTGTTTTCTAGAGCGTGCTCCGCAATTGCTGATTTCTCGGGATAACATAGGCGGAAACATCGTTCATGTTCAACACAGCGCTGTTCAATATTGCACACCGTCTGTCGGATGTTGAACTATCGACACCCATATGGTATCTTGTACACACCTGGCATTCTAAGGCCTAGATCATCTTTCACAGGTTTCATAATCTGTCACAATTTTGTAGGAGGCCTGAAGACCGTGTCGATCTCGTGTTTCTTAAGAAGCTGGCTAATCTTTCCTGTTACCGAGCCAAAAAATGACTAAAATGCAAGCTTCTTTGTCTCATCCTCGATGGTCTCCTGCTTGTGTGTCTTTGGATGGATGGCTTCTGTTATCTGGCAGCTGCTGTAGCCATTTTTCTTAAACATTTTCTGTAAATGGCTCAATTCCTTCTGCAGATGTACATTGCCCGAGACTACTTCTGCTCTGTTCACCAACGTCGTAAGAGCAGATTGTTTTTGTGATGGGTGGTGGTGATGGCTCGTAGCGTGCAGATACAGGTCCATTTGGGTGGGTTTCCGGTAGGCACTACAACTTGTTTTGCGCCTGATAAGTACAACAAGGAACGGCAGGCACCATCTCACTCTCTACCTCCATTGTGAAATGGATGCTGCTGATGTGGTACAAGAATTCACCCACTTTTTCACGTCCATGTGGCCAGACAACAAATGTATCGTCAACATAATGATAGAAACAGTTAGGCTTTGCAAGGTTGTGTCTATGGCGATGTTCACAAAGTATTCCATAAATAGATTGGCAATAACAGGAGCTAATGGGCTTCCCATTGCGACACCTTCAATCTGGTTGAAATATTATCCACCATATAAAAAATATGACGACGTCATATGTCTGAATAAATCCACAACAGCGTCATCGAATAACTGGGTCAGCAGGTCTATGGAATCTTTGTCAGGAATGTTTGTGAATAATGAAACCACATCAAAGCTGACCATGATATCCTCTTCTCCAAGAAGCAATGATTTGATTCTTTTGATGAAGTTGGTTGTATAATAACATAGTAAGGACGTTTACAACTCACCTCAAAGACGTTGCCACAGGCCCATACAAAAGACACACACATACAACACTTTCCGCTATCAGCCATGGCCTTCTTCAGAAAATAGAACACTCACGCAACCACAGAGCACACAACACAGTCATACAACCATCACCTCCGGCTGCCACACATCGAATCACGCTCTGCGGCGAATCGGGGATGGGTGGGGAGAGGAGAGGAGGGGAGGGGAGAGGGGATAGGAAAGTTACGTCACAGTGGTGGGGATAGGTTACATGGAAATAATATGATGCAGCTTGGGATTGGAGTGGGGAGGTGGCTGAGGGGAGAAAAATAAAATAAAATAAATATACAAGATGCGTGCACACAAGACCTCACACACCCAAACAAACACACACACACACACACACACACACACACACACACACACACACACACACAGGAGGCATCCTGGAAGGTATTCTGTGAGGAAGTGGAGGGCATGGCTGCTCAAGCGAGACTTCATAAAATCCTCACTAGGGTACCAACTAATCCAGGAGGAACATTGAGGAAGGAGGATGGGGATTATACAAAGACAGCACATGAAACACTGGAACTGCTCCCCAAGACTCACTTTCCTCAATATACTCTGGTGGATAACTCAGACCAAAATGCAATTCCTGAGAGACTACAGTTCTCAGGTATTCGCAAAGAGGACTGGGATTTGGCCAAGGAGTGTGTCAATTTCAGTAAGGTCCGATGGGCGGTGGGAACATTTCAACCGTTCAAGTCACCTGGCCCCGATGGAATCTTTCCAGCTCTCCTGCAACAAGCGGGAGAAAATCTTATTAGCTTCCTATGCGGGTTATTCAGTTCTTAGCTTAGCAGCAGGTATCATTCCCAATGCCTGGAGGGCAGTGAAGGTTGTCTTCATTCCAAAACCAGGGAGAACTGAACATACCAAGGCCAAGGATATGAGACCAATCTGACTGTCCTCCTCCATTCCTAAGACATTGGAAAAGCTGGTTAATATGCATGTTGGAGAAAGGAGGTTAAGTAGGGCTCCTCTACATTCAAACCAACATGCATATCAGCCAGGTAAATCATATGAGACAGGTCCCCACCAACTTGGTGGGAAGGTGGAGAAAGCACTACACTTTTAGGAAATAGCCCTGTGTATCTTCCTGGACATCGAGGGGGCTTTTAGCAACACGACCTTCGATTCCATGGTTAGGGCAGCAGAGGTGCATGACCTAGGGACCACTATATGTAGGTGGACTGGGGCCATGCCCAATGGAAGAAAAGTAGAGGTTACCATGATGAATGAAAAAATGGTAATCAAACCACTAGGTGTTGCCCGCAAGGAGTAGTTCTTTCCCCTTTATTGTGGAATCTAGTGGTGAATGATCTCATTGGAGAATTAAACTCTAGGCAGTACTTTTTCCAAGGATACGCAGATGATCTTGTCATAGTAATACTTGACAAATTCGCTGACACAGTCAAGAATATGGCACAAGGTGCGTTGGACATTGTGCAAGACTGGTGCAGAAAACAGGATCTGGGGGTTAGTCCTAAGAAGACTCTTGTCATACCATTCACAAAGAAGCATATCCAACATTCAAGTTAGAATCTAAAGCTTTTCAATGAAGCGCTACCTGTGAAGGGGACAGTGAAATATCTAGGGGTTACCTTAGATGAGAAACTGACATGGACCCCTCACATTAGGAATATTTGCTTTCTAGGCAAAAGGTACTCTGGTAAGTACCAAGAGAGCTTGTGACAAAAATTGGGGCCTGAGCCCCAAGGGTATGCACTGGATATACACCACAGTTATTAGACCCAGGATCACCTATGGGGCGGTCGTGTAGTGGAAGAAAGTAGGACAGCAGGTTGCTGCTTAGGAGCTTGGTAAGCTGCAGAAATTAGCCTGCTTAGCCATAACAGGCGGAATTAGCAGCACACCAACTGCTGGGATGGAAACCATGTTGGATATGCCCCAATTACACCTTTGGATCAAGATGGAGGCAGCGGCTGGTGCATACAGACTCAAAACTGGAACTCTTTGGGATATCCAGAATCACACACTAAAATAGTTAGTGAGGTAAATATAGGAAAGTTTGGGGAAATGCCAGCCGACTATATTATAAACCCATACTGCTTCAACAAGCCTTTCAATATAACAATTGGAAGGAGGGAGCAGTGGGAGAAAATAGTTCGACACCGTACGGGGGATATTGTCTGCTTCACTGACGGGTCAAAATCAGACCAAGGTGTTGGGGCCGGGGTATACGGGATGCAGCCAAGACTGGAGGGTGTCATCTCTCTAGGGAAACTGGCCTCGATATTCCAGGCCAAAATCACTGCCATCAGGGCATGTGTGGAGGAGAATTTGCGTAGGTGCTACAAAGACCATAGCATCTATACCTATTCAGACAGCCTGGCAGCCCTGAAATCACTGGCAGCTCCTGAAACAAGGTCTAAAATTGTTGCAGAATGTCACAGGGTTCTGGTGGAGCTAGGGGAAAGCAATAGAGTAAACCTATTGTGGGTCCCTGGCCACTCGGGGATCAGTGGCAATGAACATGCCGACAGATTAGCCAGGATGGGAGCAGAGACTCCATTTATTGGACCGGAACCTGTCCTGACAATCACCAAGGCAATGATCAAATTGGAGCTATGTAACTGGCTCAGAAGACAGCACGTAGCATATTGGACCAAAGTCTATCAACAAAAACATGACAAGGTAATGATGCCAAACCCATGTTTTAAAAGAAGCTCTGCAATCCTGGGCTTGAACAGGAGCGAGATTAGACTCATGGTTGGATTGCTAACAGGCCATGGGAATTTCAAAAAACACCTACATACAATGGGAATAACAGAAGAGGACCCTAAATGTAGGATCTGTGATGACGGTGATGAAACTGCATCACATCTAATCTTCGAATGCATTGCATTGGAGAGTAAAAGGTACAGAACATTGGGATAACCAGACCTGAAGAAATTGTGTCTAATAAAGAACTGGTAAAGGGACTCCTTGCACTGTTCAAGGGCATTGGTTGGCTTGACTAGATATACAGGGAGCTATACCGCACAATAAACTTAGTTTCAGTGGGGGCAATGACGGGTTGGACCAAGACTGTTTTGGCTTCCCTAAGAAAATCAAATCAAAATTTCCCCTCCCGTCACCTATTTGCCGCATAGTGTGATTCGAAGTGCGGCAGCTGGAGGTGATGGTTGTATGACTGTGTTGTGTGCCTGTGTGATTGCGTGAGTGTTCTATTTTCTGAAGGAGGTCATAGCCGATACCTGAAAGTATTGTATGTGTGTTTCTTTTGTATACAGCTGTTGCAACTTGTCGCCACATCTTTGCGGTGAGTTGTAAACTGTTGTTATTATATTATTAATTCCAACCTGGACTTTCCATTATTATATAGGAGTTGGTTGTATTCTTGACATGATGCTCACAGTGACCGACGGGTGGAGTAAGAAGGGTGGCCAGATATTTTGCGAGTCTGTAAGTCAGCGAGCCAATGGTAATCACGATCAGAACCTTAGGGAGGCCATATAATGTAGGTGGTCGAGGTGCCTGTGAAAGGAGATTTTTAATGCAACTTTTTTCCAGTGAAGACAGTTTGTAAAGCTCGGACGTCATCCTCAGGATTTTCAATGTTAGGTTCTACGGTATTTTTTGGTATGTCTCTTCCTCGAGCATCTCCCGAATATTCGCGTCGAAGTTGGCTTGCTCCATAATGGTGGCTGCATTGCCCTTGTCAGCTGGCAAGACTACTATAAGAGGGTCATTCTGGAGTTCTTGAAGGCCAATACATTCCTCTCTTGTCAAGTTCGGTCTTGTTTCCTTGGATTTTGAGAGAATGCGACTTGTTTCACGACAAATTTCTTCCACAGTTTCGTCGGGCATGTTGCAAATTGCTTGTTCCACACCACTTAATATGTCTGTGAAAGGGTAGTCCTAAGTGAAAGTGCAAAATTGAGTCCTTTCTTGAGAGTTGACATGGCAACAGTGTTGACGTTACTCGCCATCGTGGTGATAACGGCGTGTTCTGTTGTTACAGTTTCTGCACCATGCTGTTGCTGAGCAAGGCGGCTGAATTTCCCTTTCTGCCTTTCAGTGATTTTCGTCTGAGCTGACATTTGTTGTGCCATTGTGGCTGCATCAATCCAATCCCAATCCAAAACCGAAAGTGACTCTGTCAACTGCAGGTGAACGGCCATTAGTTCTCTTCCGTATGTATCCAACTGCTTCCTAATGTGATGTATCCTCTCGTAGGAAGTCCTTCCTCAAAGCATTTGTCTGGAGTGTGGCATTGTATGGGAGTGAAACGTGGACAATAAGGAGTTCCGATAAAAAGATGATAGAAGCTTTTGAAATGTGGTGCTACAGACGAATGATGAAAATTAGATGGGGTAGATCACGTAACTAATGAGGAGATGCTTAACTGAATCGAGGAGAAAAGGAGTTTCTGGCATATACTGACTAAGAGAAGGGATAGATTGGTTGGAAACATTCTGAGAAATCAAGGAATTGTCAATTTAGCATTAGAAGGAAGCATGTGGGGTAAAACGTAGAGGGAGACTGGGGGACGAATATAGTAAGCAGATTCAAAAGGATGTAGGTTGCCAAACGTATTCTCAAATGAAGAGACTTGCACAGGACAGGGTAGCGTGGAGAGCTGCATCAAGCCAGCCTGCAGACTGAAGACCACAACAACAACAGTAAGGCAAAGCTCGTTTGGCGAAAAATTCTTCTGGCCACAGCGGTATTGATATGGTGGCTCACGATGGCAAAATGTGGAATCGTCTACTCTTCACAACCTTGCAGTAGGAAGGCTAAAGAGCTTAACAAATTAACCTTCTTGACATGCAGCTTTCCAAGGCACTTAATACTGCCCCACGTTTCCCCCCGTAGAGGTACGTAATGTATGAATGCATAGTTTCGCAGCAAGTTATGCTGATAAAATACTCTGGGCTTCCAGCCACGTCAAATGGTTTGATATTCACAACTTGTACCTGAAATATAAGGACGCTGGCCAAAATATAAGGATGGAGGCAGCAATGATAAGACAGTCATCACTTGACAATGGCCGAGGAGATTTCGGCCAAAAGCTCGTGGATATCAAACCACTTGACACGGCTGGAAACCTGAGAGAATTTTATCAAAAAATGTTCAAATGTTTGTTAAGCTTATGGGACTTAACTACGGGGTCATGAGTCCCTAATCTTACAAACTACTTATCAACTACCTTATACTAAAGACGACACAAATATCCATGCCCGAGGGGGGATTCAAACCCCCGACCGTAGTGGCCGTGCAGACCGTGACTGGAGCGCCTCAGTCTCCTCGGCCACCGCGGCCGGCAGAATTTTATCAGCATAACTTGCCGCGAAACTATGCATTCATACAAAGATATGTCTTATCCTCAATGTTTCATTTTATTTTTGTCCTTTCATACACAATTCTCATAGTCGACAGGGGAAACTTATTGTTCTACTACCCCTCATATCTGGATTCTCCTTCCTGACACCAGTTTCTGATAGCTCCACAGTTGTGATAACTCCACTAGTGTAATATGTATTTGGTTCCAAGCACTCACCTGCCCTAAGTTTACATTAACTTCTTTGGTTTCAAAATTTTTTGCCAGTAACTATTCCCTTTCTTCACCCCCCCCCCCCCATCCCCCCTTTTAGCCTTCTGCATCTTTTTTTTATGACCTGCCTGTCAGTCCCTACCTCATCTGTCTACCATTTATAATGCACTCAGCTTTTCAATTTCATTAAATGTTGCATGATATTTTTCGCACATCTTTGATTTTTATTTATTTATTTGACTACCGTATGTCCCACCTTTGAGCTCAGTGGTTTTCAAATAACATTTTCTGCCATCCCCAACAAGCAGGCATGCCTTTTCATTCCATATGGTACACCTCCCTGACCTACAAACCAGTGCAATTTTATTTTAGCTCTCCAGATTTCTTAACTCCATTAGAACTTTACCTTAATCCTTCTCTCTCTCTCCTTCAACCATTATACCAGAAAAAGGAAGTCAATGGCCACAAGTCTGCACCAGTGGTCAAATATGATATATATTTTTGAGGGGGGGAGGGGGGTCAACTTTAATGTATAGATTAGTTTAGTAATTTCAAGTAGACACCTCATGATATTTTGTATCAGTTTTGCTGCTCCTTTTGTGAGATTACCGGCCAATAAAAATATTGGTAATTAATAGCATTCGATAATTAAACAATATGAAGTTCACTGCAAACATTGACCATGCCAATGCACTAAATGTTACACAATTTTAATCTTAATAATTATGGTAGCAATGTATGTACGCAGTTGGGTGACAACATTTATAGTTGGGCCATATGTAGAAATTATCCACGTTGAGATTTGATGTGTGCTTGTAGCTGACAGGAGGCCAGCGAGCAGGCCAGCTTAGGATTTCCCAGGTTCGTTTCCAGTGAGGGGAGAGAGGGAGAATGGCGAGTGCCAGGTGCAGTGCACAGCGTGAAATAAAATATTCTAATACTACTTGTGTTTGAAGCAATACGATGCAGTTAGGAACCTTTAAGGCCCTCATTACAAAATAGCCTGTTGATAAATAAACAATACATTAGCTGATATAGTCACATCTGGCGTAATATGTTTAATTGACAATGAAAAGTAATACATTACCAATGAATACAAGACAGTTACACAACTAGCATGGCAATGTTTTGCTTATAAAAATAATATATTAACTATTTCTCATTTTATTTTCAATTAATCTTGTGTATTTTATCTTGAAATGTTCAGTTAAATCACTTATCTGTGATATAAGAAATTGAACGATTATAATAAATAGCGCAAAAGATGTTTATACCAATATAAAAACCTAATAAGAAGACATTTGTTTAATATGCAGTGTAATTATTTTGATTTTAAGTAAAGTTTTAGAAATGTATTGGCTGAGCGCCGTACGTTGGCAAGTCAGTTAGAACAGCTCACATGGGGAAGTTGATGACATAGGGAAAAAACCTGGCAGTTGGACTTTTGGTGCGCGCGTGGCCCCAGGAAGTGACGAGTCGGGGGTGAGTGGTGTAGCTGGCTGGGCGGCGTCGCTGTGCACAGTCGGCATGTGTATCTCCAGATGGAGACTATAGATTTTTGTGTGGCAATTGCCATGTGTGGTTGCTCGTCGTAGACTGCACCAAGTTGAATTGAGTGCTACTGTGTGTTGTGAATATTTAGCCGGTGGAACAAGGTGTGCATCGCACTGAATTAAAGTGACTGTGTTTTGTTAGTGCAACATGTGTCGTCGTATAGGCATGAACATAAACGGTGTTTGAGACAGGCACATAGTGTGAAAACAATTTGCGACAAATATTCATTTTTGTCTGGGGGCTCACGAGCTATAACTTTATTCGACAAATGTGTCGACGTACAGACGTATCAGCCACAGGGTTTTAATATGGTGTAATAAACAACATAAAGTGAACTTTCATGTGTTTTCAAAAGTAGTAGTTAGTACACCCTTTTCTCTCATGAACTTTATTGTGAATTTTTTTTTGTTAATCATATGCAAGGAAGGAAAGCTGCGAATGTGTGATATCATCCCCTAGAAAACGAGTCAAACAGTAGCAATCACAGTTGCGGTGTTTTTGCATGTTTAGGAATTTGGTTCGCAGTTGGTGGTTGTGAGATTTAAAAATTAATCTTTCCCTATTTTACACTCTCACCCCGACCTTCACCCTCGCACTTTTCAGAGGATAATTTGCGTTGAATCCCCTTTTACTTTACTAAGATGAAGCTTCTTTTGTTGTTGACAAACTGGCATGAAATTCATACCACTAGCACCCCATGTCCGTCACCAACACAGGAAAGTGTGACTGTCTGCCATGGTAATGCCTTCATGTATCATTCAAAGCCAACATACATACCACAGTAGCACAAGTTTATATGATATCTAGCTGTGCTGATGAGGAGACTGTAGAAGTGTATAATTAGATGAAATATATAAGTAGACAAAATAAATTATGCAGATAATTAAGGGAGAGAAAAACTTTATTGTGATGGGAAATTTGAATTTAGTAGAAGGAAAGGGTAGAGAAGGAAAAAATGTGATTATGGACTGGGGGAAAGGAATGAAATAGGAAGCCGCCTGGTAGAATTTTGTACAGAGCATAATTTAATGATCACAAACACTTGATTTCAGAAACATGAAACAAGATTATATAAAGGAAGAGACTAGGAGACACTGGAAGGTAACAAATAGATTTTATAGTGGCAAGACGTAGATTTTGGAACCATGTTTTTATACTGTATGACATATCCAGGAGCAGATATATAGTTTCTGACCATACCTTAGTGGTTATAATCTGTAGATTAAACTTGAATAAACTGCAGGGATGTAGGAAAAAAAGAGATGAGATGTGGTTATATGGTTTGAAAAGTTCCTGGAATTGACACAAAAGGTTAGAGCCAGTGCAACAAATTGTTCACATGATATACATTAGATTGTTGCCTGTAAACATGTCACTTCAGTACCCTTGGAAAAGAGTTGTGTCAGTGATGTGGCTCTGTTGTTTTCCCCACTGGGAAAACAATGACTGGAGAACACTATGCTAACCTCCTGGACAAATTCTAACAAAAAATACATGAAAAAGGCCAGGTTTAGCAAGGAAGAAGTCATCTTCCATCAAGACTGCACCTACACACATGTGCTGTTGCCATGGTAAAATTGCACAAACTAAGGTATGAACTGTTGCCACACCTGCCTTATTCACTTGATATGGCTCCATCAGACTTCCATCTCTTCCCAAAACTGAAAATTTTTCTTGTTGGACAAAAATTCACTTCAAATGGAGAACTGATAGATAAAGTTGACAACTATTTTGCAGGACTTGAGGAATCTCAGTTTTAGGGTGGGATAAAGGCACTGGAACTTCATTGGACCAACAGCATTAATCTACAAGGAGACTACATGGAAAGATAAAAAAAGGTTTTAGTGATCTAAGTACTATTTTCCTATTCCATTTTGAGAACTTTTCAAACCATCCCCGTAAATTGAAAGAACTTGAGGTTCTTAAGAATTTCAGAGGGAGATTTATACAACAACTGACAGAAATGTAAGGACGTAACACAGTAGAAGACTAATGGGTAGTGTAGTGTAACAGCTAATTTAGCTGTAGTGTAACAGCTAATTTAGCTGTACACTGTGGGATTGTCCCGCCACGAGATGTGCAGATTCACCATATATAGATAAGTAGATGTTTTAAGGATTTTACTGTGTGCCATGCACTTGTGTGCACAGGTACGCGGGAGTGAGCACGTGAGGCGGTCCAAAGACAGTCATAGTGGCTGAAGAAGAGGCCGTCGGGTAACACAGCAAAACATAAAATGAGTATAAGAAGAGATGATGTGAAAATGGACATTCTATATATATATATTGTTGTAAAAAAAAAGAACTGAGTTTTGTCGAAGTACTTTCTAATATAGTTCCTCTTGAGACTTGATTCAGTAAAGATCACATGTAATCTTAGCCTACGGGGCATAATACAATATGTTCGTAACAATTAATCATCTTGTGGTTTTTTATTCAGTCAAAGTGTATTCTCACTGACTAATGGTGGAAATCTGTATTGTAACAACTAATTTAGCTGTACGCTGTTGGATTGTCCCTCCACAAGATGTGCGGATTCGCCGATCGGTGTCCATTGTTCCAATATTTTCCAAAATATTTGAAGCAATTTTACACAAACAGCTTAGTAACCATTTTGAAAAAAATGACCTCAGCATGGTTTTAGAAGAGATAAAAGTACAACTTCTGCAGTCCTTCAGATTAATCAGGTAAAATGGAGTACAAATGACTAGTTAAGTTGACATTAAATGCAAAATGGTTAGACAGGAGGGGCTAGAAGAAAAAAAAAAAAAAAAAAAATGCAAGTCTATAGAAGAAAAACTTGGAAAATAAAATACACTTGGAAACAAGACAATAAAAAAGAAACACTTATAGAGAAAAAACCAGCAGTACAATTATTGAGGACTCAGATAGAAAACTAGTTCTGGCAAAGAAGGAAATGGTGGAAGTTGGAAAGAATATATAGATCATGTAGGAGACATGCTACTGAGAGAAGAATTCGACAGAATTCTGAAAGACTTATGTCAAAACTAGGCCCCTGGAATGGATAACATTCCCTCAGAGCTATGGAGGCCTCTGGGAGAGAGAACCATGACAAAACTATTTCACCTTGAGTGCAAGGTGAAATGAGGCAGGTGAAATACTTCCAGACTTTGAAAAGAATATAACTACCCCAATTGTAAAGAAAGCAAATGCATACAGGTGTAAATAACAGAACAAACAGTTAAATAAGTCCTACTTGCAAAACTGTAACACAAATTATTTACTGGAGAATTGAAAAATTTGTAGAAGCTGACCTGAGCTCTGGATTCAGAAGAAATGTAGGAACATGCGAGACAATACTGACCTTATGACTTATCTGAGAAGGTAGGGCTATAAAAGACAAACCTATATTTATAGCTTTTGTAGATTTGAAGAAAACTTTTGGCAATGTTGAGCGGAATACACTCCTTCAAATCCTTAAGTCATCAGAGATAAAAATAGGGAACAGAAAGTTATACACAACTTGCACAGAAACTAGACTGTAGTTATAAGAAATGTTCAAATGTTTGTAAATCTATCGGACCACACTGCATGGTCATCAGTCCGTAGCTTGCAAACTACTTAAACCTAGGTAAACTAGCCTAAGGACAACACACACACCCATGCCCCAGGGAGGACTCGAACCTCCATGGCGAGCAACCGCGCGCTCTGCAGCGAGACGCTTTAGACTGCTCGGCTACTCCACCACAGCGTAGTTATAAGAGTTGAAGTAATTGTTGGGAATGGAGTAAGACAGAGTTGAAGCCTTTCCCCAGTGGCATTCAATTTGTAGATTGAGCAAGCTGTGCAAAAAAGCTAGGAGATTTTTGGAATGGGAACTACAGTTCAGACAGAAGAAATCAAAACTATAAAGTTTGTTGATGATATTGACATTCTATCTGAGTCAGCAAATGATCTGCAAAAACAATGGAATGGGATGGGCATTGTCCTGAAAGGGGAGTATAAGATTAGTATTAACAAGACCAAAACAAATGTCAATGGAATGGAGTATAATGAAATCAAGTAAAACTGAGGGAATTAGATTATAAAATGAAACAATAAAAGTATAGAACAGTTTTGTTACTTGGGCTGCAAAATAAATTGTGGTAGTCAAAGTACAGAAGATATAAAATACACAATGGGAAGGAGGACATTTTTGAAGAAGAGAAATGTGTTGAAACTGTATATTAAGTGTTGGGAATTCTTTTCTGAAAATATTTATCTGGAGTGTTGCTTAGTATAAGAGTAAAATATGGACAATAAGGAGACCACACAAAAAGATAGAACTTTTTGAAATGTTGTGTTACAGATGAATTCCTAAGATTAGGTGGGTAGATTGGGTAACTAATGAGTAGGCAGTAATCAGAACTGGAGAAAAAAAGAAATTTCTGGGATATCTTAACTAGAAAAACAGATTGATTGGTAGGAAACATTCTGAGACACCAAGGAATTGTAAATTTAATCTTGTAGGGAAGGTAGGGGAGGGGGGAAATTAAAGAGGGAGATCAAGGGACAAATATAGAGTAAGTAGTTTTAAATGGATGTGGGTTGCTTTTGTTATTTGGAGAAGATGAAGTTTGCAGAGGATAGAGTAGCATTTAGAGCAGCATCAAACCAATCTCTGGACTGAAGAACACATGTTCAATGGAAATAAACTTCTGGAATCCCAATTATATTTGTAGATATGTAGTTATAAGAGCAATATACACAAAAAAAAAAATAGAGATTGTTTACCCAAAGCACAGGCTCATTGACAGAACACACACATACACAAAGATTCAAGCTTTCGCAACTGTTAGCTGCCTCATCAGGAAAAAAGAGGCAGGAAGGAGGGGGGAAAAGGACAGGATACGGGTTTCAAGGGAGTGGATGAGGAGTCATTGCAATCTTGGGAGTTGAAGGACTTACCTTAGGGGAAAAACACACACACACACACACACACACACACACACACACACACACACACACACACACAGAGAGAGAGAGAGAAAAGGAAAGTCCTTCCACTCCCGGCATTGGAATGACTCCTCATCCACTCCCTTGAAACCTGCATCCTTTCCTTTTTCCCCTCCTTCCTTCCTCTTTTTGCCTGATGAGGTGGCCAACAGTTGTGAAAGCTTGAATCTTTGTGTATGTGTGTGTTTTTATTTGTTTTTGTACCTGTCAACGAGCCTGTGCTTTGGGAGGTAAGTTACATGATCTCTCTCTCTCTCTCTCTCTCTCTCTTTTTTTTTTTTTTTTTTTTTTTTGGCATATTCTTCCCACCAGGTAGGTTTCCTTCTATAATATTAATATAAGAGCAAATTGATATAATTCCTCCTTTTACTAAATTGATGATTTTAGTATCTACAGAGCTACTACAACACACATAATTATAGGAAAATTTAAGGTGGTTCTTCTCTGATCAGTGAAATTTCTTCCCATTGACATTCTGCATTTTATATCATCGGTACTGCGATCATCATAAGTTTACTATCCCAAGTACAAAAACTCATTTACCACCTTCATTGATTTGTTACCTAAATTAATTCCTTCAGCTAAGACTACATTCCATTGCCCTTGTTTTCCTCTTGTTAATTTTCATTTTATATGTTCCTTTCCACACACTGTCCATTCCATTCCTTTGCTGTCTCTGACAGAATTACAATGTCATCAGCACAACGCAAGGTTTTTATTTCTTTACCCCGAACTTTAATTCCTTCTCCAAATTTCTCCTTGCTTTCCTTTATAGCTTGCTCAATGTACAAATTGAATAACTTTGGGGTAAGGCTACAACCCTGTCTTACACCCTTTCCAACCTCTGCATCCCTTTCATGCCCTTCAACTCTGATAAAAGCTATCTGGTTTTTGTGCAAGTTGTAAATAACCTTCTGCTCCCTATATTTTAGTCCTGCTGCTTTCAGAATTTGAAAGAGTGTACTCCAATCAAAATTGTCAAAAGCTTTCTCCAAATCTACAAAAGCTAAAAATGTAGGTTCGCCTATTCTTAATCTATCTTCCAAGATAAGCATTAAAGCGATGATTGCCTCCCGTGTTCCTACATTTGTCTTGAATCCAAACTGGTCTTCCCCAAGGTCGGCTTCTAACAGCTTTTCCATCCTTCTGTAATTAATTCGAATTAAAATTTTGCAACCATGACTTATTAGAGTAATGGTTCTTTTTTTTTCAGGCCTGTCTGGACCTGCTTTCTTTGGAATGGGGATTATAACACTTTTCTTAAAGTCTGAGGGTATTTTCCCTGTCTCATACATCTTACGCATCAGGTGAAATAGTTTTGTCATGGCTGGCTCTCGCAGAGATTTCAGTAGTTCTGAGGGAATGTCATCCATGACAGCGGCCTAGTTTCAACTTAGTACAGTATCTGTTATTTCATCTTCATCTACATCCTCTTCCCTTCCTACAATATTGTCTCTGAGCTGATTTCCTTTGTAGAGGCCCTCTATATAATCTTCCCACCTTGCAACTTTCCTTTCTTTGCTGAGAACTGGTTTTCCATCTGAGTTCTTGATATTCATACAGCTGCTTTTCTTTTCTCCAAATGTTTCTTTTATTTTCCTGTTGGCAGTATCTATTTTCCCCTATTTATACATTCTTCTACAGACTTGCATTTGCCTTCTAGCCACTCCTGCTTAACTGTTTTGCACTTCATGTCAATCTCATTTCTTAATCATAAGCACTTCAGCTTCCTTCAATTTATCCAGGTCCCATCTCCTTATTTTCCTACCTTTTTGCAGTTTTTTTCAGTTTCAGCCTACAGTTCATGACCAATAAGTTATGGTCAGAGTCTATATCTGCCCCCAGATATATCTTAAAATTTAAAACTGTTTCCGAAATCTATGTCTTACTATTACAAAATTTATCTGGTACCTTCCAGTGTCTCCTGGTCTCTTCCATGTATACAACCTTCTTTCATGATTCTTAAACAAAGTGTTTGTTATGATTAAATTACGTTCTGTGCAAAATTCTACCAGATGATCTCCTCTTTTATTTCTTTTGCCCAGTCCATATTCACCTACTATTTTCCTTCCCTTCCTTTTCCTATTACCAAATTACAATCTCCCATCACAATTAAGTTTTCCTCTCCCTTAATTGTCTGAATAATTTCCTTTACCTCTTCATACCTTTCTTGAATCGCCTCATCATTGGCAGAGCTAGTGGGCATATAACTTGTACTACTGTGGTCAGTGTTGGCTTTGTATCTGTCTTGACTGTGGTAATGCAATCATTGCCATGCTCATACTAGTTTACCCGCATTCCTATGTTCTTATTCATTATCAGACCTACTCTTGTAATACCCCCAACTGACTTTGTATTAATAATACTGTACTCGCCTGACCAGAAATCCTGTTCCACTTTCCACCGAACTTCACTAACCTCCACTACATCTACCTTCAGCCTATCCTTTTCCCTTTTTAAATTTTCTAACCTCCCTACCTGACTGAAGGATCTACCATTCCACGCTTCGATTTGTAGAATGCCAGTGTTGTCTTTCCTGATGATCACATCTCCTGAGCAGCCGCCCGAAGATCCGAATGGGGGACTATTTTACCTCCGGATTATTTTACCAGAGAGGATGCCATCATCATATATTCATACTGTAGAGCTGCATGTCCTCGGAAAAAGTAGCAGCTATGGTTTCCCTTTGATTTCAGCCATTTGCAGTAGTTGTGTGGCAAAGCCACATTAGCTGATGTTACAAGGCCAGCTCAGTCAATCATTCAGACTGTTGCCCCTGTAACCACTGAAAAGGCTGCTGCCCCTCTTCAGGAGCCACATGTTTGTCTGGCCTCTCCATAGATACCCCTCCATTCTGGTTGTACCTACGGTACGGCTATTTGTATCATTGAGGCATGCAAATCACCCCACCTCGGCAATGGCTGTGGTTCATGGGGGTGGACCAGTATAATAGTGACCCTAAACTGTACGAGATCAACCTCAACAGTTAATTTGTCCATTTGCGGTGTTATCAATTTCTTAGAAAGTCATATTAATATCATTAACAATGTAATCATGCAATAATGAAAGTTGCAAACATAGCGAGCATAATTGTAAGCTATAACAAGTAAACAATAAAATCCCCAAAAATTATAATAAACTAGAGATAATCAATGTTACAGATGAAACTGGCAACCAGTTGTCTGTATCAGGCAGGTATGGTCAGGTAAATCACTAGTTAGGCAACCTGCCACATCAGCCTTCATGCTGTAACACAGCAGTACACCTTGCTTGTGATTGCATATCACACTGAGTCAGGTCTCTCGGGTATATGCGGATCCAATGAAGTCCAAGTGTTTATGACTGTCAAATCTGCTGCATAATGTGCCGTGTGTGGAACACTTTTGTCTGCTGCTTGCCCATTCGAATACCTTGGGTATTTACGTGTCTGCAACTGATAAAGACCCCAAAGTGTCCACTCACCCAGAAATGTATTTTTATAATGCATTTTGTGAGAGATTTAGCAATTTATAATTCTTGAAAGTAACTCCACTAAATGTCTATTATACCCATGAAGTATACTTTCAAAACGTTCAAATGTTTGTAAACCTATTGGCCCAAACTGCCACGGTCATCAGTCCCTAGATTTACAAACTATTTAAAGTAACTTAGACTTAAGACAACACACACACCCATGCTCGAGAGAGGACTCAAACTTCCAGCAGTAGCGACCACCCTGTCCGTAGCATGATGCCTTAGACGACACAGCCATCCAATGCACAAGTATACTTTCACCAAGAATTACATTTGTTGATCACAGAAGTGTCAATTTTTCACTTCAGAACAAAGAGAAATCATCATGAGTAGAAAGAATGCAAATAAAATAAAAGCCTTGACCCATCATCAGTTGTAGCCTGCAGTTCTCAATACGCACAGTGGTTTCCGCGACGTCACGAGGCATTTAGCATTAACCACAAAATTCTTTTCTTACTCATATACACACTCAACATTTGTTGTATGTGACTTTAGAGGCTGTTTGTGGTGTTATAATTTTTGATAAATACTGATGCAAGGAACACACCGATTCTTTTGAAGTATAAAAGGAAAAATAAAAATAATAAAATAAAAACTGAAATACCATAATTTGTGCAGTTTTCATTTTCAGTTAATTGTTGATTGTGGCTTTATGTGAAAGGCAATATGAAAATATTTGTTACTTGAATTCTTACTAACACTA
The DNA here is from genome assembly GCA_026315105.1 of Locusta migratoria. Lineage (NCBI taxonomy): Eukaryota > Metazoa > Arthropoda > Insecta > Orthoptera > Acrididae > Locusta > Locusta migratoria. The sequence goes on along the minus strand of CM048744.1, from coordinate 763,803,729 downwards.
ACCCAATAGAAAGTACAATGAGATTAAAACAGCTACCAGATTCTTAGTGAGAGTATATAACCTATCGAACTGTGTTGGTAACTTTGGCACAAAGAATGAAAAGGTTTTTACAATTGCAATGTATAGTGTTGTTGGCTGTTTTCAGATACAGATTGATAATTTTTGCAACCCTGAGGAAGAGTATAAATGAATATTGGTTGGTAACTAATAATGGAAAGTACAGGTTGGATTCGCAGCGCAGCAGACAGAGCTGACAGTTGTGTGCCTGTGTGAATGTTCTATTTTCTGAAGAAGGCCATGGCTGAAGTGTGGTGTGTGTGTGTGTGTGTGTGTGTGTGTGTGTGTCTTTTTTATGTGCCTGTTACAGCTCGTAGTCACATCTTTGCGGTGAGTTTTAAACGGTCGTTATTATTGCATTGTCATTTCAGTACACTACTACTAGGAGACACATTTCCAATTCCAGTACATAAATCTCTGCCAAAAGATGATTGCTTTTCCTTTCACAAAACACAGAATGAGACTCTGCTCATAGACACGTATATTTAACTACAAATTGCACATGGCAAGTTCTGTTGATTGGTCTTTGGGTATGTTTCTGTCGATGACACTAGTATTGGATACTTTAATTTTGAGGTGAATACAGTTGAACACCAGTTGTTTATCAGTCATGGTCCTGTTAAAGTTGGTCTGCCATTTCCCTTTCCGAACATAGAACTGAATAACTAAATCATTTACAGGGGAACATACAGTTAAATGTTGATTCCTAAGCAAATTTCAAGTTGATGTTTTCACATTAACATTTTTCAGAAATGAAAAAAAAAAAAAAAAAAAAAAAAAAAAAAAAATCATAACTGAGAGATAAAAGTCATAGAAAGTACCAGGGATCTAACACATGACCTTTTCGTTTGTAATTTGACACTTTACCAGTGAACCACAGAAGACGTGCCTAACATTATTTTACTCTATATCTTCATTCATTTCAACTAACAAATTTAATAAATGCCAATTACTTTATCAGTCTGGTATTTCACACAATTAATTTTGAGTTGTTCTGTTGCAGTACTCAACAGTGTTGTGACTGGATCATCATCATCATCATCATCATCATGATTAGAGACTGAAAGTGCCTTTCAGCGTACAGTCTGGAGTTAGTCCCCTTATGTAATTCCTCCATTATCTCCTATTTGGTGCTAACATTGATGCCTGTTACTTCAAAGTCATTCTTGACTGACTCCAAGTACTTTATCCTTGGTCTACCTCGACTCCTCTTACCATTGCTCAACCCATGAGTCTTTTAGATAACCTTGCTTCTCCCATGTGTGTGTATCATGTCCCCACCAGTGCTTCATCTATGGTGTTCTTTCCCAGTTTTTATTTTATTTCCTCATTATGGATGTTCTCCGGCCATTGTTCCCATCTGTTAGTGCCACCAATCATTATTGCTACTTTCATGTTTGTAACCTCAATCTTATTAATAAGGTAACCTATTTCTGCCCAGCTTTAACTTCCATACAACCAAATTGGTTAAAGATAGGGTGGTCCACTTACTCTTGGTACTGACTTCCTTCTTAAGAAGAGAGTAGATCATATCTGAGCAGTCACTGCTTTATCTTTGCTACATCTTGACTCCAGTTCTTTCACTATGTTGCCATCCTTTGAGAAAATACATGCTAAGAACTTGAAACTATCCACCTGTGCTAACTTTGTTCCTCCTATTTGGCACTCAATATGTTTAACTCTCTTTCCCACAGACATTATTTTCGTTTTGGGGATGGTGATCTTCATACTGTAACCCTTACAGCTCTGATCTAGCTCGGAAATATTTGATACCAACCTGTCAATTGAATCTGCCATCTCAACTAAGTCATCCGCATATATCACACTTTTGTTTTCACTTATTTTATCTCATCCTCTCAGTGTATCATTTTCAACATGATGATGATTTTGTGTGGCATTTTTGGCTGTTAGACCCCAGCTGGGATCGAGTTTGGCCTGCCTGGTGAAGTCTTTAGGTGATGCCACATGGATAACTCGTGTGTCAATGATGATGAAATGATAATGAAGACAACAGAACACCCAGTCCTTGAATGGAGAAAATCTCCAACCCGGCAGGGAATTGAACCCAGGCCTATTACGCGGTAATCTATTACACTGTCCACTGGACTACAGAGGCAGACATTTTCAACATATGCTCCATAAATAGTATGAAAACAGTGGTGACAGGTTACAGCCTTGGCTTACCCCTGAAACTACCGTGATCCATGAACTTAAATTACCATCAACTCTAACTGCAGGCTGACAATCTATGAAAAGACCTTTATTTGCCTCCAGAAGTTTGCTATACCATAATCCTGTAGAACTGACAATAGTTTCCTTTTAGGAACATGGACGTTAGACTTTTCTAAATCTATAAAACATAGATACAATTACCTGTTCCATCATAGTACTTCTGCATTATCTACCATAAGCTAAAAATCTGGTCCACTAAGAGGCCTAGCTGCTTTACTGCACTGCAATCTATTCACCAATCTCACGACTTCCTCAAATGTAGTCCTGTTTCCATAATCATTACTATCCCATTGTATCTCAAAATCTGACACATCATCGAACTTTCCACCTACATTGAGCAACTCTTCAAATATTCCATCCATCTGCCCAAGGCATCCACAGAATTCACTAGCAGCTTTCCTGACCTATCCAAAACACTTGTCAGTTCCTTCTTCCCTCCATTTTAAAGACTGCTAACATGCTTCAGATGGTTTTCCTGTAGCTTGACCCAAAGTTTCTAACTTATTTCCAATGTCTTCCCAGGATTTCTGCTTGGATGCAGCAATTATCAGTTTGGCCTTATTCCTTTCTTCAACATAAATTTCTCTGTCTGCCTGCTTTTTTGCACGGAGCCAGTTTTGAAACACCTTCTTTTTGCTTTTACAAACTACCTTGACTGTGTCAATCCACCAGACTGATTAGATTAGTTTAGGTGTTCGTTCCATAGATCTGTGTTGAGGAGATCCTCATGGATGTGGAACATGTCAGTTTCTTTTTCTTTTGCTTCTTCCTGCATTTACACACTACTGTTCCAACACATTCTATAGCCTCTTCTAGTAGTGTGTCCTACCAATGACTACATTCACTTGGTACCTTTCTGAGATCACTGTTATATATTTGTGTCTGATTTCCCTGTCCTGAAGATTCTCTACTCTTATCCTTCTACAGATAGGCCTGACTTACTGCACTTTGGGCACCACAAAACCAAATTCATCACAGATTAAATAAAGATCAGTGTCATCAAAGAACACTCTAAAAACATGTGTGTCCCTGATGGCCTTTCTGAATTCCTGATCTGTTATAAACTCAATGACAGATCTGGTTCCCGTTCCTTCACAAGTATACTGTGAATGTTCTTATGCTTCAAAACAGAGTTTGTGATAACTAAGTCCATACTGGCATCCAAGAGCTGTTTTCCATTCCTGCTGGCCCCCATCCCCTCTCCAAACTTACCCATAACCTTTTCATACCCTTCTGTTCAATTTCCTACCCTGGCATTGAAATCACTACTGAGCAAAACATTGCCATTGTCCTTTACTCTAACAACCAATGAGTGAATTGTTAAAACTGTCCATCTTATCTTGATCTGTCCCTTCACAAGGCAAATAAACTGACAAAACACTGATTTTCTAGCTGGAGAAGTCTATATCTATCAATATCAGTAAATTGTTTTCATACCTTGTTACAATGATGATGGGTTCATCTGTTATCTTGATTTAAAATCCTACACCCCACTTTGCTTCTCCTGCTTTGACTCCTGAGAGGCAGACCTTGTATTCTCCCACGTCTTTCTCTATCCTTACCCAAATATTACTAACAGCTAAAACAACTATCATCATCTTACTTGCAGCATCTGCCAGCTCTTCTTACCATTGTAGCCCCCATTAATATTAATAGCTCCCAATCTCATTCCAGATCGTTTGCCAGGTCGTATCTGAGGAGTCCCTTGACAGGATGGAGCCATCAGTGAGGTGGAGGTTGACATCGAGAAATGTGGCATCGTAGGTTGAGGAAGACCAGGTGAAGTGGATGGGGGAGAAGGAATTGAGGTTCTGAAGAAAGGAGGATAGGATGTCCTGGCCTTGAGTACAGATCATGAAAATATCACCAATGAACCTGAACAGGCCAGAGCTTTGGGGTTTTGGGATGCTACGAAGGATTCGTCCAGACGGCCTATAAACAAGTTGGCACAGGAGGGTGCCATGCGGGTGCCCATGGCAGTGCATGCAGCGGAGCACATGCTTGATTTCAATGGCTGCTTCACAACCTGGGTCATCTCATTCCTACCATCCACTAACAGATTTTCTGAAATGCACAGATGGGAGTTATTCCTACAATACATTCTCCGACCCCAAATCATCCAGGCCTCAACCTACGATAACTTTCCTTTTTTCCCCATACATTACAGTTCCTCCCTCTCTATCCCAAACTTCACCTACTTTGAGTGGTGTGTAAATGTGGGGTTTGTGTCATGCCTCGGACGTGTGTGTGTGTGTGTGTGTGTGTGTGTGTGTGTGTGTGTGTGTGCAGTCTTGTGTACTTGCAGTGTGCACGCATTTTATTTTATTTACTTATTTATTTTTTAATGTATATTTATTTAGTTTATTTTATTTTTCTCCCCTCACTCACCTCCCCACTCCATTCCTAAGCTGCATCTCATTATTCCCATCTAACCCATCCCACCATCGTGACGTAACCTTCCTATCCCCTCCCCTCCCATCCCCGATTTACTCGCCGCAGAGCGTGATTCGAAGTGAGGCAGCCGGAGGTGATGGTTGTATGACTGTGTTGTGTGCCTGTGTGATTTCGTGAGTGTTCTATTTTCTGAAGAAGGCCATGGCCGATAACTGAAAGTGTTGCATGTGTGTGTCTTTTGTATGTGCCTGTCACAGCACGTCTTTGCAGTGAGTTGTAAACTGTCCTTACTAAATTATTAATTCCAACCTGGACTTTCCATTATTATATGTAAAAGATTTGGCAGACTGTGAAAACAGTTGTATGATCCACAGCCTGAAAGTGAAGAGGAGTAATTAAGAAATGACAGAAAAAAGTCATTTGCTTGTTTTTCAAGCCCACTAAAGAGGAAGAAGTTTAGGTGACAAAGCTTTTGAAACAGAATAGGGGTTAACTGCATTCAAGGAATCTGGGTAAGTTAAAATATTAGACTAAAATTCAGTACAGAAACACTATCTTGTAGTGCAAGACATACATAATCTATAACACTTGTGTCACCTACTGGAGAAATGGGGACATGTGGGGGGAGAAGGCCAGCAATCAAATTGAGGTTGGTGAGATCTGTTGTAAGTGGTAACAAGGATATTCGGATTTGGTGTTTGAAAAAAAAAAAAAAAAAAAAGGCCAAGAAACTGAACTGATTTGATTCTTTGGAACTGTCTACAGTTTTATAGTACTGATCAAGGTGGTATACAGAAAGAACTTCATTGCGGGCTTTGTATTTCATGGGAGCAAAGACAGTAAGAATCTCAGTACAGAAAGATAATGCTGGTAATTCATTCTTACATCATCCAACATGTTACATCAGCAAGTGGATATGTGTCTCAAAGATTATGGTAACTTATTATGAGGCTAGAGCTTACTTTGGAGTCTAAGTGGTGCAACATATTCTGAAACTGCAAAATCTGATTCAAGTTGCCCCGAAGTACAGCTTAATCATTAACAAATAATAATAATAATAATAATAATAATAATAATAATACCAACCATTCTGACACAATTCCTTCAAGATGTCTACTTCCTATATTCAGTGTAAGAGTGTTTTCTAGTGGATTCACTCAGGACATAGTGTGAAAGGTCACATTGATGCTATCTGACCTTTAATTATAAAGCCTAGACCATCTCTCCTAGATACATACCTTAAATTTAGCCACTTGGTGTGCTAGTCTTCAGGCAGTTTTAAGGTGGTCGTGTGGCATATTGAAGATCACAGTATCCTATATATCAGATCACACCAACATTAAGGGACTCCATTTCATTACATATGTATTCACACTATCAATTCTATTCACTATTTTTTGAACACTTACTTTCATACTCTTAGGCTGTAGCTGGATTTCATGACTTCAAAACAGAAAAATTCCTAACACTTTGATGTTCAAATGTGGCGTCATTCTGAAGATTGTGTAATTCAGACATCTATGAATTGCAACTACTGTGCTGATGAATTTGGTTTTCAACACTTTATACTCTGTGGTCATGTTCATCCTCATAATCTTTATGCAAGAGCTAACAAAGGTCCAATTTTTGAAGTCAGTGATTGAACATATGCCTGATTGTAATGTGCAGCATAAATGTCAATGGCAAATATTGTGAACATATTTTTAATGTACATGCAAAGCCCTTACATGCAAACCAAAACTTTTTTTGCACTTGCAATCACTATTTTCATTAACTCCATTGTTAGTTGTGTAATAATATTCTTGAGCATGAAATTAATTTTCACTGTGAAAACAGTGTGGGTTCATTTTCAATACTGAACACAGTAGTAGTTATTATTATTATTGTTATTATATAATTAAAAAAGGGCAAAAGGCCGAAATCTGGTGATCCTAGTGGCTGTTTTATAATTTTGTATTCTTTCTACCAGCAGCCAGTTTCAATAAATTTCCTGAGGATCCTCCTAATGAATCTCAGTCTGGCAAATGCCTTTGCCACAATTAAATATATGTGTTCATTTCAGTTCAAATAATTCCTTATGAATATTCCCACATATTTTGTGGAAGTAAATGCTTTCCAGTTGCATATTTGGTCAGTTTTTCTTTCTTTTTACTAAGTGACAGTGTGGAAGCATGGCAAATGCCTTCTGAATGTCAAGGAACACGGTATCTACCTGGAAGACTGTAATTACTGCATTCTGGGTACCGCGGAAAAATAGTGCAAACCAGGTTTCACATGATCATTGCTTTCGGAGCTCATATTGGTTCCTACAGAGGAGATTTTTGGTCTTCTGGAAAGACAATACAGGAGCATATAACAATGTTTCAAAATTCCACAACAACCAACATCAGAGATCAACATCTGTTCAATGACCCTCCTTGGAGACAGAACTGACCTGCACTTTCTATCAATCATCTCCTCTAGAAACCTATGGCACACTGCTGATGGAAGGAAGACAAGTTTCTTTGCATACATTGTGTAAAATTAAAATTAGTATCTCATCAGGTCCTGTAGCCTTTCATCCGTCAAGTGATTCCGGTTGCTTTTCTATCCCTTTTGTCATTTATTGTACTATCCTCAGGTTTCCCCTGGTATACAGTTGCAATGCTCGCGTCCCAAGCAGATGTGTTGGAAACTATGGTAATGACTGCATGCCAGGGTAGGGCAGAGGATAGTACTGTGCACTGAAACTGGTAACCAGTAAGAAAACTAATAAAGAAAAGAGTTATTAAAATGTACACCCTTTTCTGATTTTCTGATTTTATCTTCCATCCAGTTAGGTAGATTCTGCACACATTGCAATTTTTCTTCATGCCCATGCAGTCCTTCAGAATTAGTAGTACATGAGTTTTGTCTAAAGTAAACCCACAAATTTTATAAGGCCAGTTTTTTTTCTCAAAAGGTTAAAATAACATGCACATCAACTTGACTGTCGCTAACCAGAATGAATCTGCCACAATCTGGGATTCCTCGTGCTTTACCCACCTTTTTTAGGTCCCATAAGGGAGAGCAGATCAAATTTCTTGAAGAACCAGATAACATTTTCACACTGTGCAGCCTTCAGGGCATTCTGTCTTTATCCAACTCTGCAGTCCTGTTTAGAAAACATTATGATAATGCTACAGCAGAGCACCAGTATGTAGCATGATCATCACCTGACAATAAGATCTAGTGTTGAAATTTCTGTGCATGCACAAACAGCAGAAAGAATGAGGCCATTTGTTATGAGATCAATTATATTTCTGCCAACATCAAAAGTCTCTGTCTTTTTAAACCACTTTACTTAGCAGAAAAATACTTGATAGTTGTTATTTACATGGCAATATGCAAAATTAAAGCATTGTACACTACATCATATGGCAATTTTATTACGTGCATCCTATTGTTCATTACCAGTACATCCCCAGTACAGAAAACTACTGCTCACTGCATTTCAAGTGAACTTCTGCCACAGAGAGCAAAAATACATTTAGGATACAGAAACAGTTACAAGTTAATTATCTACATAGTTAGAACATGTAACCAATCACCAAATGCAATTGTCTTTATTTCTTAAATTATAGGAGGCATGACTCACTGGTATTAACATTCACCATCAACAGTGTACCTTCTATTAACTGTGCTGCTTCAAATTCCTTATGTAATGAATTGTACCTTTTGAAATAGACTCATCTCTTCACTTTTGAGTTACTAATGGAATGGCTGAATGTCATAAATAAAATAAACTTTATTGTGCCATAAATCTACCTTTCAAAAAATAGAGTTATTCCTGAGTAAAAATTAAACATCATTTAAAATAACCTTAAAAATGGAATTCCAATTTTTTTATTCATCAGAGAAATGTCAACTAACATGTGCCTCTATTTAGGATATTACACAGAATTATTCTAACAAAAATATTTATACCAAACATTCAGAAGTCCTGGTTGGGATATCAAGAATATTGTGAAAAGAAGAGATTTCTGCACACTATAAAGATGATATGCTGATAGCAGACAGGCATGAGAAAAAGAATGTTCAAATGAAATTTCGGCATGCTCTAACCGCAATGTACTGCATTGAGTGAAACAACAATCTGATGTGGGGGCAGGGATGTGGAAGGATAGCAGGATATGGATGGGCAAGAGCAGGGCAACACTGCCTACTGGAGCATGCAGGAACTACAGGGCTATGATAAGACTGTTGGGCGAAGCCATGAGAGACTGTGAGAGAGGGGACAACAGCAAGCACAGTGTACAGGAGCAGAGAAAGAGAAAAGACAGGAGTGCGTGCCGGCAGGGAGTGGAATAAAATGAGAGTAAGGGGACACATATTAGGAGACAGATGGGATAGAAACTGTTGGATGGAGGGTGTGGGGACAGTTGATTAGATTGAGGCCCCATGATTTTGGAACTGGAGAATATGCTGTAAGGGTAGCTCCCATCAGCACACTTCAATAGAGCTGATTGTGGGGAAGAGGATCCAGATAGTCTGGTTGGTGTAAAGCAGCCATTTAAATCAGCAGCATGTTGTGTCACTTGATTGTCAGCTTTGCTCATGCACTCAATTTGATGGGGGGCCATTATCTATGTGGGCAGCTGGTTGGTAGTCACACCAATCTAAAAATATATACAATGATTTCAGCTTTTTCTTTAACCACAGAGTTGGTAAATGAGAGAGCTGCTTTTACAGATTGCCCAGCCTCTGTCGGGTAGGATAAGCTCCTGTCTTGACTGGTATAGGAAGTGCTGGGTTGTTGAATTTGACAGGTTTTGCACCTGGGTCTACTAAAGCGATTATGATCCACGTGACAAGGGGTTGGGTATGGACCAAGATGAAGTGGCTGTTGGGTGGGTGATAGAAAACTATTCTAAGGAAGGTGGGAATGATTTCCCTCATGTCAGTGTGTGATAATAATTAAAAATTTAGTTGTCAAGAAGAGGAAAGGGGTGGTCTCCTACGTAGCTGGTTCATCGAGTTTAAAGAAGGACTGGGGGTGTATAATGACGAAATGAGAGATCTTTTTGCAGTCTAGGTCGTGGTGGATAATATCTGTCTGCAAAAACCTTTGAGAGTCTGGGCAAGGGAGTTCTTGTCACTACAGGTATAACATCCATAGGTGGCCAGAATGTATGGGAGGAATTGTTTGGTGTGGAAGGGATGGCAGCAGTCAAAATGATGACCTAATCATACACTGTGTAAGCAAAAGTCCACACTTCCAATATTATATACTTGGAAGCTGCTATATTGTCCCAATGGATACACACTTCATCCTGCTCTGATACCGCAAGCATAATGCTTTGCTGGTTGGCATATTAAACAATTTGTTCTTTCAGGTGGCAGCACAACTGGACAGGCAGTGTGGGACCAGACATTGCCCGCCAAATTTAACAACAGATCAACCTGCAAAATCCAAACCAGAGTGCTTACTAACAAATTTCGAAACCAACATAGAAGAATAATCAGGACAATTTCTTACAAACAAAACCAAAAACTGTCTCCTTCCACCTGTCTTCTGATTGGTTTCCAATCTACCCATACAGCAACCTCACCAGCCAGACCAGGGCAGTCCGCCTTCACCATTTCTACTGAGTTGTTTTGCCTAGCAAGGAGGAATTTGCTATGCTTCTGGACTTGCCAGATGTTGTCTTGGATTGTGCTGTACTACCTAGCCAGAACCTGGAATGTGATCTGCCACTGCACTTTATTTTGGGTTGTGAGTGAGGAACTTCAACTCTACAGTGAAGTAAGTCAAATGTTTATTTTTAATCATTGGTTCAATGAACTCAGAGTTGTAGCTTTTGTTGTGTAATAAACTGTGTTATGAAGAACCTGTGCCTCATCATCACAACATATCCCTTTTCCATTCCAATTCACTGCCATGGAGATCATAAACCTGTGGAAAGGCTTGGTGAAAGATCTGTCGAAACCACTGACCCAAAACTTTGTATTCTAGTCCTAGCACAGAATTATCCTATCCCATCACAGTCTGGGAAACTTTTCAAAGTGGGTAATGTCTGCCACAATCATTGTAAAGCTTTTTATTCATAGATATAACTACCAACCACTATGAATAACTGAGTAGCCTAATATCAAACCTAGACATCTGACCTAATTGTTGAAATTTAGTTAGCAGTCAAAGAAGGTTTTACCGCTTTTTTCATTGGTGAGGTCCATTTTTCCTAAAAATTGACCTAAATGTGATAAATCACAAGTTAGAGTTGATTGTTCACATCAAAAGCACATCAAGAGCTTGATATCAAATTCAGACACCTGTTGAATAAAGCAGTGTGCACCAATGGGAACAAGTATATGATCACATGACCTCGAAAATCACACATAGCGATAGTATGTGCCAGGAACTAAGACGTATTAGCCCGTACTTACGTTTTTCAGTAATTTTTAAGGTATTGTCACTAATAACCATCTTAAAGCAAGTGAAATGGAAAGTAATATATCACCAGCATCCGAATGAAAAGCTAGGAAGCGGTTAAGACAACCAGAAAAGTGCAAAATAAACATTGAAAAGAAACAAAGGTAAGACTAGCTTGTAAACTACACTGTTCTATTGTATGGTGTGTTGCACAAAATTATCACTTGTTGGAACGAAGTTTGATGTCAGAAATAATGTAACGATGTTTACAGAAAAATAGTTCGGCCTAATAGAAAGAGATTTAAGAAAAAAGGGTCCCATCATTAATAAAGAATAATATCATACAGTTTTTGAGAAGTATGGAACAGTAAAACTAACTGTAAGAGATTGGGTACCTCAAGACTGGAAACAAGAAGCCAGACAGCATATAAAGATAGAATCTCAGCTCCATTTCAAAATGTCAACATGTAAGTGGATAATTTTCCAGAAAATGAAGACAGGAAATATTGTGGTCAGAGGTGAACTTGCATACTTAGATGTGGGAGCGGAGAGACCAATCTACAGAGTGAACAGCAAACCAGAAAATATAAATCCTCAGACAGTTACAATTGATGTACCAATGAAGGCAGAAAAACTTAGAGATGTTTAGACGTTGATAACAAAACATTTTGGAGATAACTGGAAGACTCTTGACTGGTACAGAAAATTACTACAGGGACCAATTTGTCACTCAGTTCTGGCTGACAATCAGTGTGAATATGAAATCGAGAGGAGCGATTTTCGTGATTATCTCGTTTTAATGGCAATTTTAAATTAGATACTCATCTTCAAATATAAAGTAAAATTTTAAGTTTCTTGGGAATTTCCACACATTATAGTAACTTAAGAAATAGAGAGTTTTATTACTACTCATATTACAGTAAATGTAACATTTCATTTTGTATATAAATTGAAGGGGATTACTATGATTATTGTAGTTCTTCATTTTTCCAATATGTAATAGAGTTCAAAATTTTAATATTTTTCACTTTATGTCAATATTCCTATTATTTTCCAGATTATACGCCAGTAAGTGAATCTCCATGTATAAAAACGGACATCTGAAAGCATGTTCACATAAAAAACCGGACACCTACACATTTTGGTTTCAAAGACAAACATCTGTATTTTCAAACACAATTTGAAGGTGCTTGAGTAATCAAATTGATATTAGCCATTTCCAGGTATAAATCCTCAAGAATTAAACAAATGACTTAACCAAAGGACAGGCTCATCGACAGACACAAATAAAATCACACACAAACACACATACAAGCTTTCGCAACCGTTGGTCGCTTCTTCAGAAAAAGAGGAAGGAGGGAGAGGAGAAAGGGAAGGATATGAGCTTTAAGGAAGTGGAAAAGGAGTCATTCCAATCCCAGGAGTGGAAGGACTTACCTTAGGGGGAAAAAGGAAGGTAAACAAATACACACACACACACACACACACACACACACACTTCCAAATGCAAACACACCTAGACAGAGACAGACATTTGTAAAAAGCAAAGAAGTTGGACAGAGATACCACTTGAGGCAGAGGCTCTGTTCACAGAACCGAGGCAAAGATGCTAAAGATGGTGGGCAGGAATTTGAATTTAGCGGAGATTGAGACAAGGTGGGCAACCGGACAGAATAAGCTGAAGGGCAAGTTCCCATCTCCGGAGTTCTGAAAGATTGGTGTCGGTTCAAAGTATCCAGATAACCTGGACGGTGTAACACTGTGCCAAGATGTGCTGGCCATGCACCAAGGCATGTTTAGCCACAGGGTGATCTTCATTACCAACCAACACTATCTGCCTGTGTCTGTTCATGCGAATGGGCAGTTTGTTGCTGGTCATTCCCACATAGAAGGCTTCACAGTGCAGTCATGTCAGTTGGAAATCAAGTGGGTGCTATCGCAAGTGGCTCTGCCCGTAATCGTGTACACCTTCCGGGTTACTGGACTGGAGTAAGTGGTGGTGGAAGGGTGCATAGGGCAGGTTTTACAACGGGGGCGGTTACATGAGTAGGCGCCAGAAAGTAGGGAATGTGGTTTGGGGATTTCATAGGGATGGACTAGGAGGTTACGAAGGTTAGGTAGGTGGCGGAAAGACACTCTCGGTGGAGTGGGAAGGATGTCATTAAGGATGGATCTCATTTCCAGGCAGGATTTAAGGAAGTCGTATCCTTGCTGGAGAGCCACATTCAGAGTCTGCTCCAGTCCCGGAAAGTATCCGGTGAAAAGAGGGGCACTTCTGGGGTTCTTCGGTGGAAGGTTCTGGATTCGGGGGGATGAGGAGGTGGCTCTGGTAATTTGCTTCTGAACCAGATCAGGAGGATAGCTGCGGGATGTGAAAGCTGTTATTAGGTTATTGGTGTACTGGTTCAGGAATTCGGGACTGGAGCAGACTCTTTTGCCACGAAGACCAAAGCTGTAGGGAAGGGAACGTTTGATGTGGAATGGATGGCACTGTCATAATGGAGGTACTGTTGTTTTTTGGTTGGTTTGATGTGGACGGATGTGTGAAGTTGGCCGTTGGACAGATGGAGGTCGACATCAAGGAAAGTGGCATGGGATTTGGAATAGGACCAGATGAATCTGATGGGACTAAAGGAGTTGAGGTTGGAGAGGAGTTCTTCTTCACTGTGAGTCCAGATCAGGAAGATGTCATCTACGAATTTGTACCAAACTTTGGGTTGACAGGATTGGTTATCCAGGAAGGCTTCCTCTAAGCGTCCCATAAATAAGTTTGCGTACGAGGGGGCGTACGACAAGGGATCCATGACCATGGTACTTGATCGGCAGGAGTATGTAGCTGAGGGACTGCGCCAGCTTTCAGACAACACTACCTACAAAGTTTGTCGAGACAACCCCATTCGTGACGTCCACACAGAACTTCAGGAAATCCTCAGATCCTTAGGACCCCTACAAAACCTTTCACCTGAGACCATCAAACTCGTAACCCCACTGACACCCTGCACCCCTACCTTCTACCTACTTCCTAAGATTCACAAAGCTAATCATCCAGGCCGGCCGATTGTGGCCAGTTACCAAGCCCCCACAGAACAAATCTCTGCATACATAGACCAACACCTTCAACCCATCATGTGCAGTCTCCCATCCTCCATCAAAGACACCAACCACTTCCTCGATCGCCTGAAATCCCTACCCAGCCTGTTACCTCCTGAAACCATCCTTGTAACCATTGATGCCACTTCATTATACACAAATATCCCACATGCCCAGGGCCTCGCTGCCATGGAGTATTTCCTTTCACGCCGACCACACACATCCGTACCTAAAACTTATTTATGGGATGTTTAGAGGAAGCCTTCCTGAATACCCAAGCTTGTCAATCCAAAGTTTGGTACAGATTCATTGATGACATCTTCATGATCTGGACTCACAGTGAGGAAGAACTCCAGAATTTCCTCTTCAATCTCAACTCCTTTGGTCCCATCAGATTCACCTGGTCATATTCCAAATTCCATGCCACTTTCCTCGATGTAGACCTCCAACTGTCCAACGGCCAACTTCACACATCCGTCCACATCAAACCAAACAACAAACAACAGTACCTCCATTATGACAGCTGCCATCCATTCCACATCAAACGTTCCCATCCCTACTGCTTAGGTCTTCGTGGCAAAAGAGTCTGCTCCAGTCCCGAATCCCTGAACCAGTACACCAATAACCTAATAACAACTTTCACATCCCGCAGCTATCCTCCTGATCTGGTTCAGAAGCAAATTACCAGAGTCACCTCCTCATCCCCCCAAATCCAGAACCTTCCACCGAAGAACCCCAGAAGTGCCCCTCTTGTCACCGGGACTGGAGCGGACTCTGAATGTGGCTCTCCAGCAAGGATACGACTTCCTTAAATCCTACCCGGAAATGAGATCCATCCTTAATGACATCCTTCCCATTCCACCGAGAGTGTCTTTCCACTGCCCACCTAACCTTCATTACCTCCTAGTCCATCCCTATGAAATTCCTAAACCACCTTCCCTACTCTCTGGCTCCTACCCATGCAACCGCTCCCGTTGTAAAACCTGCCCTATGCACCCTTCCAACACCACTTACTCCAGTCCAGTAACCCGGAAGGTGTACACAATTATGGGCAGAGCCACTTGCGATAGCACCCACGTGATATACCAACTGACATGCCTGCGCTATGAAGCGTTCTATGTGGGAATGACCAGCAACAAACTGTCCATTCGCATGAACAGTTACAGGCAGACTGTGTTTGTTGGTAATGAAGATCACCCTGTGGCTAAACATGCCTTGGTGCACAGCCAGCACATTTTGGCGCAGTGATACACCATCCAGGTTATCTGGATACTTTGAACCGACACCAATCTTTCAGAACTCCGGAGATGGGAACTTGCCCTTCAGCTTATTCTGTCCGATTGCCCACCTTGTCTCAATCTCCGCTAAATTCAAATTCCTGCCCACCATCTTTAGCATCTTTGCCTCGTTTCTGTGGACAGGGCCTCTGCCACAAGTGGTATCTCTGTCCAACTTCTTTGCTTTTTACAAATGTCTGTCTAGGTGCTTATGTGTGTGTGTGTGTGTGTGTGTGTGTGTGTGTGTGTGTGTGTGTATTTGTTTACCTTCCTTTTTTTCCCCCTAAGGTAAGTCCTTACACTCATGGGATTGGAATGACTCCTTTTCCACTTCCTTAAAGCCCATATATCCTTCCCCTTCTCCTCTCCTTCCTTCCTCTTTTCCTGAAGAAGCGACCAATGGTTGCAAAAGCTTGTATGTGTGCAATTTTTTGTGTGTCTGTCGATGAGCCTGTTCTTTGGGTAAGTCATCCGTTTTCTATTTTTCATATTAATTTATCGCACCAGGAAAGTTTCCTTCTATAATTTTCCTCAAGTATTAAAATTGATAATGCTCAAATCAGCCTGTAAATATATTTGCTCTACGTTTTTCAATAAAAAATGACGTTTATCTCAGTTTCTGGCAAATGACAGATGTCCGTCTTTGATAATAGGCTACTCAACTACTGTCAAATTGTGGCTAAGAGCAGGGTGGAGCCTACAACACAATCTGAAGCAGTGTACATAACATACTTGATTTAATGGCTGTTTCACAACCCAGGCCATATGGATCCTCAACTTCTCTACTAATGTTTCTGAACTGGGCAGGTGGAAATTATCCTTACAGCACACACAATCTCTGGTTTTGAAATCATTTGGGTCTCAAAGTACAGAATCTAACTGCTGCACACCTTCCGCCCAACACTTGCTGCCCTCTTTGTTTTTTCAGTGCCTCACAAGTTTCATCCCCTCACCTACATTTCACTCTACTCTCAGGCAATACACTGTCTTAAGTTCAAATATTTGTAAGTGTGTGGTACCAAACTGACGCAGTCACTGGTCCCTATACTTATAAAATAACTTACACTAGGCACAACACACACACACACACACACACACACACACACGTCCGAGGCATGACACAAACCCCAATGCTAGTGGCCGCACAATCTGTAATGTGGCGACAGCCCCCTGTTGCTCCACCTAAAAGGCCTTTCATTCACCTCTAATATACTCATTCTCTGCTAGGCAGTGCTGTATTGTTGCCTCTATTCAAACTCTAATATCTTTACCCCTCACTGCCCCACACCAGACTGCTCCTCTATTCAACTAGGTACCGAAAGCTGGAGTCAAAGGTGATACAGTTATAAAATTAATGAAATAGTAGAAAGGCAGTGTTGGTATGACATCAGTACACCTCACTCAGTTTCTGTACATTAGTTTTACTTTATATTACTTTTTTCCTGTCTTGCCCTTCATGTACTTCTGCACTTTCAAGTTTATCACTTTGGATAATAATTTTTTTTCCTGAGTATATAGAACACTAATCTACTACATCATCTGTTCTTTCTCTTTCTTAAAATATATCTCCTCATCATATGCGTGCCTTGCGCATCAGCACTGCTTGGTGCATCAGACCACTGGCATTTATCTGCCACAGGGATTCGGTTTTAATCTCTCTCACATACTTCATTTGAAAAATAATGTGCTGTGCAATACTAAAAATGTCAATTTCATTCATCCAATCACTAAATCTGTAAAAGCATATGCATTAATTGTAACACAATTAGGTTTCCAGAAAAAATTATCATGTTTCAAAATCATCACAGGTTATGTGCTTCACCAAAAGTCTTTGTACCAGAGTAATGTGACCTTTTTCTTTCTTCTGATTTATGATTTATTAACAAAAATATCTGACATAATTCAGTGAAGTCATACCATATTTGCACGAATATAGGCCACATGCGAATATAGGCCGCACCTAAACTTTTGACACGAGATTATAGAGGGGGGAATAAAACCCTCCAGTATTGGCTGCAGATTTTTTTTATTTTTTATTTTTATTTTTTGTATAATTGACCTTTTTTGTAATCAGAAACACAATGTTAACAAAATAATGTTCTCTTTTCAATAAACTCAAAACAAATATGCAAAACTGTAAATCAACGAATAAGAAAGCGAAATGACAGGCCGATCCGGGTGCCCCAACCGTAAACGTGTACAAAACATAGATGCAGTTCTGTGAAACTGTTATAGTAGCATTTTTGAAGACTATCTAGTTTATTACATTTCTCAAACCAAAATAAAAGTGATGGTTGTGTGTGTGTTTGTGTGTGTGTGGGGGGGGGGGGGGGGGCAGGATTCAATCTTGATTATAGGCTGCATCATGATTTCGTATGCCAAAATTTGGAAAAAAATGTGCTGCCTATATTCAAGCAAATATGGTATTATAATCTCCTTATAGCTCAGAATGAATATTATGAGTTACTATAAACCTGCCAATCAACAATTTAACTTTAAAACTATGTGAACTTGTTGTGTAATTGCTTCATTAGTAATAATATCTGTACAACAAAAATTAAGAATATCACCTTGCTGCTGTCAAGTTAAACATAATTATCACAATGCTGACCATGAAAAGAGGCAAAATATCAAATACTACAAGAAATTTAAAACTGAATGAACAACCAAGAGGTTGTTATACTTCCAGCAAGCAGCGTGTGACACAAAAATTATAAATATAATACATATTCAATAATGCATATTCAGTATTATCATCTTAATGTGCAGCAATGCTATAAACAAACTGCAACACAAAGTGTAATACTTACAAAATAAAGTTCATGAAGCTTTCAGTCCAGCTAGTTCTGCTGCCTTGGACAGTACAACTTGGATGTCCATTGGAGGAAAATTCTGCAGCATCAAACATTCAATATAATTTTTGTAAGGCAGCAGCATAAATTAACTATACAACAGTTTTTATAATCAATAAACTCTATACACACAGAAAAATGATTATGGTTTACAGTCTACTGACAATGATATTAAAGACGTTTCACCTCAACGTGTTCAATCCCCCAGGACAATACCAGGATATTAATGAGTGACAAGAGATAAAATTTTTGGAGAGCTCGGTAATACCAGGATTGGATGTGATGGTCCAGGAAATATGATTTTGAGCTAGATTACTGTGATATGCACATGCAGTGAAGACTGATATGTGAATTGTAATGTATTACTGTGAAGAGTCTGCATCTGAACAAATACAATTATATCAAAAACCTAGGCTCTGTGAAAGGGAGAAAATAAGATTAAAAATATGGTAATTGTCAAAATAGAAGGGAGTATCAGAAAGCAACACAGAATAGTTGTTTTCTACCCTGGTATTGCACCTGGTATACTGAAATTTCACGATGATATAGTTTAAAGCTTGTGCTGCAGAGGGTATTTTGCTTTCATGTACGGCACTAACAAGAGACATAGGAAATACAAAAAAGTTCTGCATGTTACTAGTGTCACTTTGTGGAGGGCAGTCAAGTATCACCCAATATTTGCGAGCTTAAGGACATAATTTGAGACTAATTCACAGGGACATGCATGGCATGTATGGAGACAATGTTACGGAGCATGGCAATGTCTCCAGGTGGGCGGGATTCTTCCAAGAGGTCAGTGAAAAACTAAAGTGATCTGCCACACTTTGGGCAGCTCTTCTCCACCACACAAACTCCATGTTAGTGAATTTTATATGTGGTCGGTCCCACACCATTTCTGCCTAACCACAGCCAATTTTTACCCATGTCCCAACCTGAAGTACCATTCATGTTCTGTGATTTGGGTGTTGATTAATAATCCAATCATTCCAACATATTGTTTTCCACAGGCACATGGCATGTAGTATATTCCCAACATTGCAAGTTACTTCCTTTTGCCAAACTGAGACATTCTTAAAAGAATTTTTGTGAAGGAGCAGAGAAATTACAGCCTGAGCAAAACTACCAGCTCACAACTTGAAGAAAGAAGAGAACCTTAACACTGACAAGAGTATATTAGGACTGCCTGCCAACAAGGGTAATGTGACTGTCATAATGAAGATAAAAAATTATGACCATTAGTTTTGAGAGCTGTTAAATACAGCAACATACCAGATACCGCATGGATTATTAAACTTTCACAAGAATGATGTTCCATTAAAAACAATAATTGTTAATGCTTCTGGCTCTCTGTTGTATAAAATGGTGAAACAATTGGCCTCTCTGATTCAAACACACATGGGAACAACTGACATGTTCCATGGATCCTTCATGTGAATGAATTGCTAGGATGCAGAATGTGTCAGTAACAACCAAATTCAAAACGTTGGGTTCTGATAATACCCCCATAACTATTCATATGGAGGGCTTAACTGCCAGCACCAAACTAACTATTTCAAATATATTTTTGCAGCCAATCAATTGCTGCAATCAAAACAAAACAGGAGAAAAGAGAAAATCGGATACACAAAAGAAACGCAGCGCAACGCAGATACTTAGTTCCAATTTCCACCACAGGAGCATCCGGCAGCACATCATTGCCCACGGCGCAC
The DNA here is from genome assembly GCA_026315105.1 of Locusta migratoria. NCBI lineage: Eukaryota > Metazoa > Arthropoda > Insecta > Orthoptera > Acrididae > Locusta > Locusta migratoria. The sequence goes on along the minus strand of CM048744.1, from coordinate 763,783,727 downwards.
GCACGGAAGATGCCTCCTCGGCTCCCAGCAGGAGGCACCATAAGCGCCGCCGCCGACCAACACTGAACAGTCACTCGCGCATGCGTAATCTCTAAACATGCTCTGATAAATACCGCCGCTGCCACGCAATTACCATCAGTCGCGCCTTGAAGTACTGACAGCATCCACCACGTGAAGATGTCGAACAGTTGGGTCGACGAAATATTGTGGGAGATTCACAATGTCATCCGGCGGCAAACCCGCGAAGTGTACTTACAACAGATCCGCCGTGAAAGCTTGAAAAGTCACAGCATGTTCATTGCAAATTCTGTCTCACCAGGAATATGGCATTTTCTGGTGAACATATTCCAGTCCTGATTTGGAGAATGAGAAGTGAGAGTAGAAGAAAATACAAGTATAGAAGAAAATACTGGTAACTTTTTTTTCTTTTGCCAAATTGTGAAATAATGCATCAAATAACTCAACATGGTTGCTGTGAAGACCACTAAACAAGTGCCATAGCAAACTATGTAAATAAGTGACAAACTACATTTTCGGCGGAACAAATTCTTCGAGTTTTCTTGCAACCGGCGTTGTTATCCAGCTGACCGACCAATGACGAGAAGCGGCGAGCAACGGTGGCCAACCGTACAACAACAGCGAGCCAGAACAACACAGTTTTCGCCATGACACCAAGTAGCCGTGAACTAATTTGTACAAACAGTGTGAAATTTTTGAATGTGAACAGTTGTGATAGAATAGTTGGCTTAATTTTGTTTTTAAATGCCTATGAAAACAAGAAAAAAGGCCATCGAGTCTGAAATCACACTAAAAGACCTCCTTGAACAAATAAGTAGAATGAATGCAGAAATAAAGTCAAAACTAGAAATGAAAGCACAATTTGAGACTCAAAACACACAATTAACTGCAAAATTTGAGATTCAAAACTCACAATTGATTGCCAAATTAGATTCCAAATTAGAAGCTCACAAAGAGGAGATTAACACGCGCAGCAAAGTCTATTTTGGAATGACTGGACAATCAATCAACAACAGAATCACAGAATGTCAATGGAACTATAGGCTGGGATAGATGGAGACACTGTCCATGGCAGAGCATGCACTGTGTGGGACTGACAACACAGTAAAATTCACCAACACAGAAATTCTTGCTGTGAAGAAGATGTGAACACTTGCCTGATTAAGGAAGTTCCTGAGATGTGCAAATACAACTACAGCACCAACAAGAAATATGAAAGCCTCAGAGTGTCAGGATTCTGGGCTCCTGTGCTGCAGGGAACTACCATTGCAGGCAGCAAGGGGAAAACAACAGTGGTAATGACCCCAGAAACACCCTCAGGCTTTGGTGCGCTAGGTACCTTAGACACAAGATACAACATCTGGAAAGCATTCTGAAGAACAAAGGGTTTTCCAACAGTGACTTAAGAAGAGCCCTCAAATCCATTCTGCCACCAGCGATGGGGCCAACTCATGTTGGTGAAACGTCATAAAAATTATCAAACTAATGCTGAATCTAAGACAGAAGGTTGCCTTTGGCATAGGACTTACTTTGCCACACCTTCTAAATATGACCACTAGAGCCGGATGCAGTGGCTGAGCGGACTGCGGCACGCCATTATGTTCTGCACAGCCACTATGGTCGAGGGTTCGAATCCCCCCTCGGGCATGGATATTTGTGCTGTCTTTAGTATTAGCTAGTTCATAAGTAGTTTGTAAGTTTAGAGACTGATGACCCCGTACTTAAGGCCCATAAGCTCTACAAACATTTTAACATTTGGCCACTAGTGATGATGATGATTTTATCTTGATATGGACATTAACAAGAGCAAAACAAAGGTAATGGAATGCAGTCTTAGAATATCAGGCAATTCTGAAGGAATTAGATTAGGTAATGAAACAATAAAGGTGGTAGATGAGTTTTGTTACTGGGGTAGTAAAATAACATAGGACGGTCACAGTACAGAGGATATAAAATGCAAAATGGCAATGGGAAGAAAAGAATTTTTGAAAAAGAGAAATTTGATAACATTGAATATTATTTTAAGTGTAACAATTTTCTGAAGGCATTTGTGTGGAGTGTTGCCTTGTACGGGAGTGAGAGTTGGATGATAAATAGTTCAGACAGGAAGAGGATAGAGACTTTCGAAATGTGGTGCTACAGAAAAATGCTGAAGGTTAGGTTGTAGATCATGTAACTAATGAAGAGGTACTGAACAGAATTGTGGAGAAAAGGAATTTTTGGCATACCTTGACTAAAAGAAGGGATTGATTGGTAGGATATATTCTTAGACATTGAGGAATCGTTAATTTAGCATTGGAGGGAAGTGTGTGGGGAAAAAATTGCAGAGGGAGACCAAGAGACACATGTAGTAAGCAGATTCAAATGGATGTGGGTTGCCGCTCTTATGAGGAGATGAAGAGGCTTGTTCAGGATATAGCAGGGTGGACAACTGCATCAAACCAGTCTTCAGACTGAAGACCATAACAACAACATGAGACCCATGGGCTGAAAGCTCTTTACCTCTGGCAGCAGTAACTACACTGGTCCACTCAGTGCTATAACCTGTGGCCCAAGAGCTGCAGAGACAGTCACATTCAGGAGTCATATTCTACCATCAACAGTCATGTTCTTCAATCAGCACTCTCAGTTAAGGACTTCAATTAATGGTGTATGACTACTGTAAACATCATATTGAAACACACCATGTTAGTAAACAGACTTGATAATGGAACCACCACAGCGGTCAAGGTGCATGATCAATACCAACTTAAACTCTAGAGGACATAACTACTGGAAGCAATACTATATCTCCATCTAGGTCAAATCTATAAAAATCTATATAGAATAGACATCTACCAGACTATACTTTGTAGTATTTTCTGGTTTATAATAAAACAGTATAAACACTTAGACCAGTCAAGTGGTCTTCCCAGTCAATAACAAAAAATTTGGAGTGGGGGAAGGGCTGTACAGCTTGGTCACATGCTTGTCCTAATTCAATTCTATAGCCATTATAGTTCTTTAATTCTTTTAGTCTTGATGATCAGCATGTAAGTGATAAAATGTTTAGAAAAGATTGAAATTATATTTAAGTTTGTCGAAACTCACCAAGTGCTATCATTATCGAACACTGGATGATTATAGGATGAATAATTTGCACTGCATGTTAGACAAAAGAATGTTTCCATTGCAACTCATTATTTATGCCATTATCACTCCTGAAGTAATTGCTGTACAGAGATGTAATTTTGCAAGCGCATTCACTTATATATGTGGATATAAAAGGCAGGTCCAAGAAGTAAGTTTCCCTATTTTTTAAAAAACAAAACAACACAGCTACATGAAAAACTTTATTGACAATTGGTAAAGCAATGTTTAAGGGATTTTTTGACCGTCACTTTTGAATTCCTGTGTCGCAGAAGCTCGCTGCCCGCGAATGGAACCGGTGTGTGATAGTCATATTCAGCTCTGACCGGAAGACAACTTTCCTGAGTTATAAGAAAAGATGACAATCATTGAAGGAAGGAAGGAAGCTTGGAGTTTAACGTCCCATCGACAGTGTGGTCATTAAAGATGGAGCTTACGCTTGGACGGTTTGGGTATGGATGTGGAAGGAAATTGGCCATGCCCTTTCAAAGGAACCATCCCGCCATTTGCCTGGAGTGATTTAGGGAAATCACGGAAAACCTAAATCTGGATGGCAGGAGGTGGATTTAAACCACCATCCTTCCGAATGCGAGTCCAGTGTGTTACCACTGTGCCACCTCACTTGATGACAATCATTGAGAGCAAGATCAGAACTGCATGTTGATTGATCAAATAGTTCCCAGACAAACTTCTGCAAAACAGTTGTTGTATGCTGAGCCGTATGAGAAAAAGCACTGTCATGGAGCAGTACAACTAAATTAATCATTACACACTTCTTGTTCTGAAGGGCATGTCACAATTTCCACATTGTTTCACAGTAAGAGCTGAAGGCAAGAGTCACAAGCTGGTTCCGTTCACACACAGCAGACTTCTATAACACAGGAATACGAGAGAGAGAGAGAGAGAGAGAGAGAGAGAGAGAGAGAGAGAGAGAGAGTTTCTCACTTTGGAAGAAGGATTTTTTGCCTGAAAGATAAGTGTTTAGCAGTGGTTTCTTTGTGCCTGTTGGTGAGTCAATGCCTCCTTTACATGGTGGGTATTAGCAATCCATCCACTGCATAAAGGTTGTAATGTTTGTGCATTGGCTATATCTATCTTTATGGAATAAATATCATCAAAACCAGATAACCCAAAGTTTTCTTATTTGTTTCATGATGACTAGTTTCAAACAGTGTTTTGGAGTTAATATTTAAACTTTGGAACTTTACCCAATACACATCTGAATAAAATTGTGAGTACAATTCCCACCCCTCAATCAGTGTTAGACACTGGGTTGTCGATAATAAAATAAACTATAAACATACGGGGAACCATGTGTGTATGCTGCCATTCTTGAGAAAGGCATCATAAAGAACATAACAATGTTCAATTGTCACACTGAGAACTGACTGATGATAACAATGAAATGATGTTATGTTGTTTTTGGTTCATTTTGGGGCATGTCAGTGTGCACATGTGGCCCTTGTATGTTTTATGTGGTATTTTACTGTTGACAACCCAATGTGCTCATGCTAAGTTGGGACTGAGAATTGTGCACACAGATTTATTCAAATGTTGTAGTGTAACATTGTACACTACTGGTTCCTAGTTCAACCCAAGATATTCAAATGGTTTATTATATAAGGGGTTTGGCACTTTGTGAGCAAATACTGCCTGACGGAATTTTTTTCTGCAGGTTTTGGCGTGGGAATAGGAGCTCACTTGTACAGAATAAAGGAGCTGCATAGTGCCAAGGAAGAAAGAAGACTATGACATCTGTGATCAATTATCTTTTGTTTTATATGCAGCCATTCTGGTAATTATTATTGACTAAGATTCGGTCAGATACACATCAGAACTGTTAATATCCCTTTCATGTATTAGTTCTGAATGGAATAAAGTTCAGTATGATCTGAAGGAAGATTTAGTACTTTATCAGTAGAACTGAGAAGGAAATTTCCAGGTGTTCTAATGGTTATATGAAGATATCTTCAGAGAATAATCTGATTTACAAAAAATTATTTCCTTTAATACAAGGCACAGACTAGCTGGACCATGCAGAAGGAACCACAAACTGATGTATATTCACATCAGAGAATTAATCATACGGAAGAATATTGTACTGTCAGAACATAGAAAAAATACACAGTAACAGTACAATGTGAACATGGTTAAGTTACAGAGATCAGATAATGACAGCAAACATCTCTCAAAATTGTCATTATGAGACAAATAATAAATTTCATTTATATTAGCTTTGCAGATTTTTTCCTAGTCATTTCATTTTGTTGTTATTCCACGCTAAACTTTCCATTGTTTGGTAAATTGTTACAGTGCACATAGACTCCGGTTCAACTGCATCTCTCAACAATACTGTTGCTATACTTTTCCTGGATCTCCAATGTTGTTCAAATTTCATGAAACACTGAAATAAAATGATAACCAGTCAGTGCAAATCAAAGGACATTACCACCTGCATGTTGAAAATAAACACATTCACATGCAAACTCTGATTTCAGTGATGAAGTCATGTATTGCGGCCAATATCTTGGAATGCGACCCCAAATTTACAGACCTCACAGCCCCTTTTCAGCTTCAGTTATCAAAGATGCATCTTCTTGTGTGGGAGAAGGGGAAATAATGCAGCTGTTCAACAGAGGAGATAGCCAAGGAGAAACAACTTTGTCTCTGACTGGTGTCTGTGGAAGGGCTGTCAATGAGAGCCAATGGCTAATGAGCTCGTTATATTCAAGCATACAGATAATTGTAGCTGTGCACAATGTTACAACTTGCAAGCTGAAGACAGCTGCTGGATCTCAGAATAGATTGAAACCAGTCACCCTATTATCAAATAAACTGTAAAAGTAACTTATTTTCATTCTGAACTATATACCAGTTTGCTAACTTCTAATAGGAAACTTTTTTTTCCAAACTCATTAATGATAAAATAATCATTGGAGAAGTAAAGAAACATTTCCAAACAATTTTTAACACAGAAAATTAATTGATTTGGGTAAAAGTATATATAAAAAAATGATAGCCTACCTGGAGTAATTTCACATTTGAAGGAAAATCACCCATTAATAGCTCCTCACGAAGTAATCTGTAAGTTATATGAAAAAATTGTTAAAATAAAAAAGAGGGTTGTTTTATTTACAAAACTTTTAACTGAATTACTTACATAATCATTGAGCAACAAATATGGATAAGAAAATCAAAACGATGTTCATCAGCAAATAGAGAGTCCCAAATCCTAAGAACATCTGGCAAAGGAAATTCTTGAGACAAAAGTAGTGTCAGCCACCTGAAACATAAAGTTTCAGTTATCATATTACTGAAATTTCACAGTCTACAATAAAAGTATTTTGAGACATAAGACCAATTTGAAAGTGATTTAACAATAGTATGTCATAATGTCAATGGTAGAATGTGTATTGTTAAAATCAATACTATGAACTACAAAAGGTTCAAACAGTCCAATATTTGGGATGCTTGATAACTTCCAATGGAAGAATGTCTAGTGGAAGTTGTACACAGGAAAAGAGACACAGAAAGAAAGTGTTTGGGAAGGAGAAGATTTGAAGACAGCAAGAACACCCCCATTAATCTTCGGAGGTGGTTTGCCAATTGTTTTGTGTGGAGTGTGGTGTCTTATGGCTTTAAAATATGCACAGTCAGATAGAAAGAACAAAAATACTTAGAAACTTTTTAAATATAGCAATGGAGATGAATGGAGATAGTGAAATGGATTGACAAAATGGGAAATGAGGTGGCTTTGAGCAGTGTAAGAGAGGAAAGCAACTCCACGAGGATGTTACAGAAGAGGAAGACATCTTGGATGGGAAACATATTAAGCATGAAGTGATTATCACAGAGAATAATGGAGGGAAAAGAAGAAAGAAAAAGAAGGAGAAGTGGGAGGTTTGGTATGTCAACAGATGTGAAGAGCAGAAGAAGCTACAAACAAATAAAGTAGGATTCTCAGGACAGAGAGGCATGGAGGATGTCCATTAGCTACCAATCTGAGGTCAGGTTTATTGAATGAAGAAGAAGAGTATGAAAAGGACAGACTGGAACTAAACAAATAGATCAGACATTGAGATGCAGGCAGACGCAATGGAAAGACTGCTAAACATTTAAAGTTTGATATAAAATACTTCAAGGCTACATAGTCTTTGACTGACACATATATTTGTACTCAAAACACAGCAGCTGGTGCGATGTGGATAATCTGCAGTATCAAGTTGTTTGAAGATGGCCCAAGAAGATGAACCCTAGTTCACAACACAATAAATAATCATTATTGTGGAACAAATATTTAGTGTACACAGTTATTTAATAAGTCTATGTTCCATCAAGAACCGACAGAAGAGTCTTCAAATATTATTTAAGTTTTTGACGAAAATATCTTCTTACCAAATGAAACACACACCACCTTGCAGACAAAGAAAATTATCTTCAAATGGTTTCCCTCAGGCAGGTTCATAAAAAAAAAAGTAGGTCATTCTCACTTTAATCTCAGATGTGAATGTACCGCCTTTATGTGAGAAACGCCATATACAACTATTTTCATCTTGTGGTAACACATTTTCCAAAAGCTACAAGAGTGAAAATTAAAAAAAAAGGGGGGGTATATATTGTGTATTAGGAGTAGATGCTTCTATAAATATAAGTGTTTTGGGATTATGCATCATCTAAAACTAGAAAGCCGTTAAGTGCGATGTCAGAAAATATTAACACTGTAGCAGATCGTCGTCCATTGTAATCGGTCACTACCCAAGAAAAATTAGATCATACTTGTCTTCTGGTTATTGAACATTAACACATCACAAGGGACCGACACACGTGGCCAGCAATTCAAATTCTTTGGCAGTGCAGTGCTTCATGATAAGCTTAACACACGCGCATGATGCAACTCAAATAACTCGCAATTACTTGTGAAAGGAGTTAGATATCAGTGAGACTACCATTTCAAAAACTTTTCTGTACTTGTAGCTCCATTTCATTCACTTTAATGTATGGTCTAAAATTCATAGAACAGTAAGCTGCCCGCTATCTAACTTTTTCCAATACATGATTTGTAAATCATGGGTGGCCGAGATGGCCGACGTGTGTGGATGAGTGTTCTCTGTCTGAGGAAGGCCGCGACCAAAAATTTAAAATTGTGTGTGTGTTTGTGTGTCTTTTATTTGTGTCTGTTGGAGGCTCAACGTTCTTCTTTACGGTGAGTTGTTCTCTATCTGGATAGTATTAGTAACATTCCTTATTTGACCTTCCATTGTTGTGATTTGTAAATCAAGTGCACATACTTGACAAATAGTGTCATTTGAAAATGACTGTTATGAATTACAAAAAAATGAATGTTTTATTTGAAAGCTACAATGTTTTACTAGAATGTGTCCAAAAATCAGATTTTTTTAACCACATACTTTCATCAAAATAGAATGAGGAGTGTTACAAAGTTAAAAATTCGTGCTGAATGAAAAATAGACGTATTATTTTTTCCACTGGCAAGGCAAAGCTTCTAAGGAAAAAAATAAGTTGATAAAATGATGTAACATGGTCTTGTGTACCATCAATATTTTTTACAATGTGAAAATTGGAAAAGTGTATTTTTCCCCTTTTTTTCATCTCGGCCTGACCTGGTACAGCCCGGCCTGGCACACAGTGCTAACACGCAGGCCTGTGGCATGCACCATCTAAGCTGAGCTAGCTCAGCTCAGCCCAGCTGGTGCAATGTGACTATGAGAGTATCGGGACTCACCCCACCCAAACACGTCTTGCTCTCGGCAGTGTGACGTCATCACTCTCCCTCCTCGCACCTGCAGTCAGCGGAAACAAGCGGCGAGTGCAGCAGGAAGCAAGCGGTACTGGCACCCATTTTGACTGACATTAGAGTATAGTATCTAAAATTGGTGCTCCAACGTATCATGTAGCAAAACATCTTGCCAGCTTGTTGAGTCAAATAGGTAGGGGTGAGCACCACATTAAGAACTCAGCAAATTTCTTACACTGATTGCAGGGATTGCGTTTGAATAGCTCTGATATTTTAGTGAGTTTTGATATAGTTTATCTCTTCACTCACATTCCTCTGTCTGATTTACTGCAGCTAATTGAGGTTAAGTTTGGTATCAAGTTAACATCTCTATTTCGACATGTGCTGACTTCCACTTACCTTTAGCTCAATGGTCAGTACTAAGAAGAAACTGATGGAGTCGCAATGGAAAGTCTGTTGTTACCTATTGTGGCCAATTTGTTTATGGAGGATTTCGAAGAACGTGCTTTGGAGTCAGCAACTTGAAGCCTGCGTGTTTTTTCAGACATGTAGACGACAGGTTTGTCTTTTGGCCTCATGGTACTGAGAATTTAAATAGCTTTTTGGAACACCTATATTCAATCCACCCAAATATTCAGTTCACTACAGAGGTGGAAAAGAATGGTTGCCTTCCCTTACATGATGTGTTGGTCAGAAGGAAAGTTGATGGAACATTGGGACACGCTGTTTATAGGAAGCCTACTCACAACGATTTATATCTATCAGCTGATAGTTGTCACCATCCAGCTCAGCGTGAATGATTACTTCGTACCTTGGTTCAAGGGGCCCATGTCAGTTCAGACTCTGAAAGTTTTATATATGTGGTATCTGTTCTTTCGGACATGTCCAAAAGAACACACACACTTTTGATCCTGTAGTTATTACCTATTCATATTCAAGGAATGTATTACATTAACTGTTAATGGGTGAAGATGAAAATTTGTACCCAGCTGTGACTCGAACCTGGTCTCCTGCTTCCTAGGTGCTTGTGCTGACCTCTACACCACAAGGAAGCAGCGATCATCACACCTGCATGGAATTACTCAAGTACACCTCCCGTCATATACAAATTCTCAACCTTACCCCTGCCCACTAGAACTCAAACTAGTTTACAATAACTACAAGTTTGAGTTCTAGTGGGCAGGGGTATCTGACAGAAGACATATTTGAGTAATTCTGTGCAGTATGATGATTGCTGTGTTCCCAGTAGTGTAGAGGTCAGTGCAACTACCTAGAAAGGAGGAGACACAGGTTTGTGTCCTAGCTGGGCACACTCTTTCAACTTTACCCATCCACAGTGAATGTCATACATTCCAAAACCTGAAAGTTTTTCAGCTGAGTTGTCCTGTCTCAAGGTCACCTTTTGTCAGAATGCTGCAGCCGCGGCACTTTATCCGCAAGTTCTTAATCCGCAGTTTTAAATGGGTAATAGAAATAGAAAACAGTAGTTAAAACCATGGTATGTAATGATATAATTATTGTTACAGTGTCATTTCTGCAACAACGTTACTACTTTTGACATCTTGAATCACGGTAACTGTTCTATACCTACTCCAAAACAGGCTGTACCAAAAAGGAAAACATTGGCGTTTCAGACACACACAGTAGTGCTTCGGAGTCCGTGTGGTGGGAGCACTATGTTAGCTGTATAATACAGGCATATTTTTAAATTCCAGTGGTTAAATGTGATCAGCATAGAGGAGATTTTACCGGGTTTACATTAGAAAAAAGAAACTGTTCTTTTGGAGGTTTACAAAATGGACACTTTATTTTCCCCACATCAACGCACAAGATGTTATGTGAGACAAAGCAAAGCATGTCATTTCAAATGTTAAAACTACGGTCTACATCCAGTTGGTAACTGTTAGCAAAAAGAGACAATGTCGGCTGCAGCTATGGCCAGCCTATACAGTCTAATATTGTGTACCTTCCTAAAAACGTTACTTCACTGTACACCCTATCTGATTATGATACTTGCTATAAAATGCTATTGTCAATCTTTATTACTTCCATCACCATTTATCTAATACATAAACATGAATGTTTGTATGTTTGTTCGTATTTTATGCGCAGCTGTCCTGTTCATTCAGTTGCGATGAAATTTTGCCAACATATTACCTGCACTTTTGCTATGGTTATTGACATAATTAAATGACTGTAAGACACATAGTTGAGGATATATGCCCTCACATCTATATGAAACTGTGCCATCTCAAGAAACCCAGATACACAAGCAACTTCAAATGGTAAAATGTCATTGCTGATAAGACTAATAAGTTTTTCGATTGGCGGAACTTCAGGAACTTTTTCATCTGTCTTGTTATTTACATAAGTAATTATGCTGCTTTTTCCTGTCTCACACAAATGTTTCAGCAAATTTGAAGTTTCACTTTTGTGTCCAGTGTAAGAACATACTTTTTACATGCAAAACAGGCCACTATATCGTTGATCTTTTCCTTGCCATGAAATATGTATCCAATTTTTTTTCCAACTTGATGATTTCAATTTGTTTTCCTTCCTCTTTTCACTTTACATGATATAATATCCATTGATGTCATGTTCATTTTAAGAAAGAACTGTCACTATATTCACTACGATATACATTGTCACTCATTCACTACAAAGCGATAATTGAAGGCAGCGGAAATTTGGCATGGCACCTCTGGTGGGCAGTGGACTGGTTTGCCACCCAGAAAGCACTAGACAGACCACAGATAAGACATGGTCACGTAAACAGATTAGGTGTAGGTCCCTCAAATACAGCTACGTCCACTGTGGCCAGGGGATGAGGACAACAGACTTCCACTCTACCTGGGCCCTGCAAGGATTCCAAGAATGTTCACAGGCTAGAAGTTTTCAGCTAACATTTTGACAGACGTACTGGACAGATACCTCCGCATATAACACACGGATATCCACGCCACTCACAATTTTATCTGCAAAGTAAGAAATACTGTGGATATCCATGGATATATGCATCTGTGCAGACCTCTAGTTATGTTGAGAGGCAGATAAAATGTACACTGCTCTATCAGCCTACTGTGCAAAGGGTGAGTGGTGATAGTAACAAAGTGGCACCTAAATCTATGGCCTTTTCGACTTATACGTGAAAGCATTACCAACAGGATTGGTTGTATTTTGCAGAAATATGATTTGAAATGCGCAGAAATGTGTTGGGTACTGTAACGAATGATCTTCGTTTGCATAAGGCTGGTGTATATCGTATTCCTTGCAGTTATGGCATGTCATATATTGGTCAGACAATCAGGACTGTGGACAGCCGGTGTATTGAACACAAGCATCACACACGGTTAGAACAGCCAAGCAAATCCGCTGATGCAGACCACTGTCTTGGTACCAGTCAATCTATGGAATACAGCAATACTGAGATTCTGACATGTGCTTCTATCTATTGGGATAGTGTTATTAAGGAAGCTGTTGAAATTAAACTAGCAAGCTACCTTATAAATAGAGATAGTGGTTTTTATTTAAATTTTGCTTGGAATCCGGCCCTGGCTCTCATCAAAATATAGAGGGACAGAATTAATGCTACCTCACCTTTTATTAGTAGTCACTATTGATATTTCTGATGTTGGTCATCTTTGGTTGTGTTGACTCTGCAGTTACTTTTACTATGTGTGTTATGTTTCTCGTTTACCCGTTGCAAACCAAAATATTAAATTCACTTGCACATTGCTTCCTGGAGTGTAGTTGTGACTTGATAATGGCACGGTGTGCTCCTGTTAAAATATCAGCGGCAGTCAACGACATCACCCGGCAGCATACCCATAAATTGTTTGAAAGTTACTAACATTCAGTCACCTGGAACTACCTGTCAGCAGTAGAAATAACTTATGAAATAAATAAATAAACAAGTCAGCTTGCATGAGTTTGACCACTCATACTACACAATATTTATGCGAAGTTACTGGCAAAAGACACAAATATTCATTAGATAGTTAGACAAACTAGAGGACAAGAGGGGCATTATTATGCTACTAGCAATTGCTGAGTTCCTGCGGAGAATACAATGAATTAGTCAGATCATGCAATTTATTATTTCCATAATAAATTGATATAACAAGTGTAATAAATCCTTAAAGGAATAGATACAAGTGTGTTGCTTTCACAATGATAGCTTAAGGTAATAAGCTACTATCCAAGATTTAGTTTGTTGAAACCATATAATATATTAAAAAGTTGGTAATTTTAATTTTAATCTTGCTATATTGAGATATTGTGACCATTAACTTTTGTATTTTATAAGATATTACAAATATTGTGGGTTCATGCCTAATTTTTCTGACATCGTACATGCATTCAAAATTTATGGGACCATACCACTGGGATTTATTTCTAAGTTAAGAGTGTGTCCATCTTTTAAGAAGCTGCCAGATCACCCATTACAACATTCCCTTCTCTTCCACCTCAGCTACCCCAAAACGGGTTTCTGTCAGGTTCGCCTTTGTCTATCAAGGCCTTAACTGGTTTCTGGGGCAAACCCAGCAACCTAATTGCTCACTTCCCCCTACTAAATGGGAGCTGCAGATCTTGCTCTGCTTCTCATACAACTGTAGAATTAGAATAATTCAAGTGTCATATGGAGTATGTATATGTAATGACATAATGGGCATGGTCAAACTATGGTGAAAAGTAAGATGGATCACCCTGTAGCAGAGCAATCAGCATTTGGTCCCTTAACAACAAACCGACCTGACAACATGCGGCTGAACACAACACGCTTGATTTCAATGGCTTGCTTTAGATGCCAGTCTATTTGCATCCTTCCCTCCACCATCAGCTCTTCTGAATTGTGCAGATGAGAGTTCTACCTACAACACATTCTATGGCCCCACAACCAACCTGGCCTCAACCTAAGATAACTTACACCCCTATACTTGATGCCTAACTTTCCCCCCAACCCCCCTCCCATTCCAACTCACTCTCCAGTATCTCTTTCTGATTTATGCCATTCTTCCATCTGTAACAAGGAGAGTTTACCTTTGGAGTTGCAGCATTTGTGGGAAACTTTCCGCAAAAATGGCTACAGCGAGACTCAGATAGGACGTGCCTTAAGGACAGACAAGAGGTGGGAGGACAAGCCAGACGAAGGCGAAGCTAAAAGTGTGGCATTCCTGCCTTATGCTGTTACGCCAACAGCCCAAATTGCCAGAATACTGAAAAAGCATGATATAAAAGCCATCTTCCACACAACTGAAAAAGGAAAGGACATACTTGGATTGACCAAAGACCCTTTAGGATTACAGGCACTGGGCATCTACAGTACCGAGTGCGAATGCGGTAACCTGTACATAGGACAAATACAATGGTGCATATCACAACGCTGTGTAGAGCACATCAGAAATACACGCCCAGGGCATAAAAGCAAGTCTGCTGTAGCAGAGCACAGCATTGATGAGGGACACACCTCCAAGTTTGAAGAAATTAAGAAGATATGCGGTGCCAATGGATTCTGGGATTCTGTCTTTAAGAAAGCAGTGGAAATACGTCTCCACGACAACTTGGTCAATCGGAATAGCGGATTTCAGTCGAGCGCAGTATGGAATCCTACAATTGAGAAGATTAGGCAGGAACACTCTGTTCTGAATGTGGCAGCATCTGCCGACAGAATGGACAGTCGCTGGAGCACGAAGCACGTACCAGAGCCTCGCCGTGATTCCGCACCACCGGCTGCACCGCATACCCCTACCACTGACGCAGCTGCTGCTTCCGAAGGATCCTGACTGGCCACCTGCAGAAGTTGACAATGGTCAGACAACTATATAGGGAGGTGCAGAACAGCATCCCGACACCTCACCTGAGGATGATGAGTACGAAACTCATTGAAACATTGTGCCAAGGTGACGCCCCCACTCGGCTGATAACACGAGAACATTTCATTGCTGGAATATGCCGAGAGAGCCTGCAATCACCTATATTCTTCCAATTGCTTGTGGCCCCTTTTTATTTTAATATTTAAATATCCTCTTAATTTATTTTCTGTTTTATCACACACACACACACACACACACACACACACTTGCACGCTCAGTCAAATACCTATACACCTCCACATTTTTGTTCTTCTGCCCCTTCCCTTTACAGCATTCCATGCTGCATCTCGAATCCTGCCTATCAGAGTCTTTACAATCAGTCATGCAATGTGGAACGTGCCATTGTCACCCATTCCCAGCATTCTTGCCCACAATCAGTCATGCAATGTGGAACGTGCCATTGTCACCCATTCCCAGCATTCTTGCCCCTTCCACAACACCCTGCTCCTCCTCACCACTATCAAAGATGCTTGTAGCACTGTTGTGGCCAGGTATGGTGGTTGTGTGTCCAGAAGTTAGGTCTGAGTGAGTGTGTGAATGTATGAGTTACTTTTTTTAATAAAGACCATTACTGAAAATTTAAGTTGTATGAATGATTGTCTATTACATGCTTATCTGCTATTCAACAATTGTCTTTACAGTGAGTTATATACATCTTTTATTATTACATGCTTTTCTGAGACTCAGCAGTTATCTTTATGGTGAATTGAATCCATATTCTATTTTTGGCAACCTCGATTTTCCATTATTTGGCATTTAAAAGAGCAATATACCTTGAAAGGCCACAAAATCACATATGCAAATTACTGTCATTTAACTAAGGTCGTCCCCCTCATAAGCATAAAAGTCATCCCCACCCACATTCACTCAATAGTAAGAGGGATCTCTGAAACATCACGTTTCAGTTATTCTTCCATCAAAGTACTAAAATGTATTTTCCCTTTTCATATATATTTTCTTACACTTTCCATTTCTTCAAATCACTGAACATCTCTACCTAACCAGGAGCTTATTTAATTACATATCAAAAGTATGCAAACTTGTAACAATTCTAAAAGAGATACATAAATGATCTGTTCAAATCTCTTCCTAGTATCATGAAAGACATTTTAATTTGTTATCTTGAAATCATGGTTATCAAGCCTCATTAAGTAATTGGCTCTTTATGTTTCCCTCACACATTTTTACAAAAACAAAGGCTCTTCCAGTTAAACTGAAGGCCTCGCAGCCCAAAAGAACTGCTAAGCTGCAACCTCAGGGTTTGCTGAGGAATGAATTTTTTTCTTCAGCTATGACATGCGGTTAAATAGATTGTCTTGATGAATTCATCAGTGTGTGAACTTAAGTCAGAGATTTTACAGACACTGTTCTACACCCGCTTGGTTATTTCACACCATTTCGAGGCAAATTTTATATGGTGTTCAACTTTATATGGTGAACTCTTCATTAGTGTTCTCATACCAATGCAGCAATTTCTAGTTGTGAGGTATGGGAAACACATAACAAGTTCAGACTCTCAGACAGTAAAGATGCAAAGACTTGGGGAGCATTTGTTAAAAATGACATAAGACGGAACAGTACATGTATAATGGGGTCGTACAGTGTTTACACTTTCTGCATTTTATATTTCAGACACTATATATTTCTCCTTTATAAACTAATGGAGAAACTGCATACCTAAAACTATAATATTGTGGACGCAGTTCTAGTTGCTGGAGACGGAGCCACACTTGCAGATCACTCTTACGGAGCTGTTCACCAAGTCTTCCCATAAGGCCACTTATACCACATTCTGCCTCATCAAGGGATTTGATGAAGAAGTCTCGTATTTCGCCCATTAAATTTGTGAAGCAGAAAAAACAGTCAGCTTCTGCAAATTCTGTGAAGGAACAAAAGCGATGAGCTCAAATTCTTATCAATGAAACAATAATTAATGAAATAAAACACTAGTGAGTAAATGATAAAATAAAAGCAACAAACATCATATTCTATGACCTCTCCTGCAACACAAATGAGACCACAAAAATGAAGTAAAAAGCATGTCAGCTTTCTCAGACACTCTAAATGCAATATTACAAAATAATTTTATAAGTGAAGTGATTAATAATTTCATTTTTAGCTTAAGTGTCCAGAAATGCAGTGCCTTCAATGGCAAAGCACACTAAGAAACACCATATGGAACAGGAAAGCTCCAGTATCCCAGTACAGGATGATCCTTGCATGCAAGCGTAAGAAATTTTCATTTCAATTTTAATGGCAATGGTACATAATTTACAATGTTTATGTCAGTATAGACTATTTATAGAAATCATGGATGAGAGCAATAGGACCCAAAAAGGTAGAATGTATGGAAGAAGATCTTGAGCATTTCACATGTGCAATAACAAAAAGGGGAATACTACTGTAGGTATAAATCAGCAATAAGCAATTTTCCCTCAAGTTTAAAAAATGTGGTGTGGTTTCTAAACATGCATACAATAAGTAAATATGCTCAGCTGGTCATTACAAGCTCATCTTAAAAAGAGGATGTAGAAACAGGAATCAACTAGTTAATCCCAGAAAAAAATGTCTAGAAGAAACGACAAATGAGCACGCATTTATTGACAAACTTTTATTTGAGAGTGAAACTGAAATAGCAGTAACCGATTACATCCATCACAAAGTTACTAAATTTGTAGTAAAATGTGCTTAATAATAACAGTGAGATTGGTAAAAGTGCAGTAATATACAAGTTATAAAGAAAATAACACTTCATTCACAATAAGAATTACATAATGAAGGGCTCACAAAGGTTTTCACATGCAGAAATTATCTCCTAGACCTTGGCCACAAACATATTTCGCATGCCATAACCCCACACACCACCAATCCTCCCTTCACCCCAATAACCAGCCACAAAAAAAGTGCTTCTTTTGTCACCTAATACCACCCCACACCAGAACAACTAATTTTCACATAAAGTACCAGCAACTACAATGACCATAAGAAAAATTGTAGCCAGTGCAGAGCTGTAAACAAAAGTGTCAAAGGATCTGTCAAGCCAAAAACTCATGCACTTTCTCTCCGAGGTACTTTTTTTTTTTTTTTTTTTTTTTTTTTTTTTTGCACGAGGTGTCGGGTTGGGGGCGGAGAAAGGGACAGGGTAGTGGGGGGGGAGAGAGAGAGAGAGAGAGAGAGAGAGAGAGAGAGAGAGAGAGAGAGAATTTAAATAGGCTATGACTGAAAGAGAAATTACAATTCACTTTACCAAAAATTCATGGTAACTGATAGAACTTTCCATAAGAACTAATGAATTCCTGTGGGGCCAATATTTGTTTCACGTTAACCCCGCGTTACTCTTAAGTGATTTCACATTAACAAAGTTATACTGTATACGGAATTACATGTGCAACAATTGCATTAAGCGATTTCAGATGGTTAAATTCAGCATTTGAATTTTCTGTCTCACAACTTGCATTTTGGTGCCAGTCTGTTCACTGAGCAACAGGATGGATGTTTGATCTTTTTAAGGACTTTATGCAAGACCAATCATGTTAAGTATTTTCTTGTCTTGTCAGTCACCAAAATTTTACTTTCCAACATATAAATTGCTTCCTGCATTGGCTTCTTGTTTTCGTTTAATTACGTTATTGTTTGTTACTAAAACTTCATTTAAAATTGTGATGGGGCTGTGTTTGCATAAGCAGCAAATTTTTAAATGGCTGTTGAAGTTAGTGTGGCACATATATAGACAAATATCGTGTAAATT
The DNA here is from genome assembly GCA_026315105.1 of Locusta migratoria. Taxonomy (NCBI): domain Eukaryota; kingdom Metazoa; phylum Arthropoda; class Insecta; order Orthoptera; family Acrididae; genus Locusta; species Locusta migratoria. Next base: position 763,765,204 of record CM048744.1, on the reverse strand, counting down.
CAAATTTATGATATGAATATTATAGACAAAAAATTCCTAGCAGGAAAACTTATGTATAAAAAATAGATGAAGATTACTCACCAGGCGAAGGAGCACAGGTGTGATAGTAGCACAAATAAATAAAACACACACACACACACACACACACACACACATATATGCAAGCTTTTGCAACCCAGTTGCTTCTTCAGGCAGAAGGGAAGGAAAGGGAAAAGGAAATGATGATGGTTTAAAGGGAGGGGGTAAGGAGCCATTCCAATCCTGGGAGAGCAAAGACTTACCTTGGGGAAAGAAAAGGAAGGTAAACAAATACACACACTCCCACACATTTACACAGACGCAAACACACCTAGGCAGACATACTGTAGAAAGCAAAGAAGTTAAGAAGTTAGACATAGATACCACTAGAGGCAGAGGCTCTGTCCACAGAACTGAGGCAAAGATGTTAAAGTTGGTGGGCGGAAATTCAAATTTAGCGGAGGATGAGACCAGGTGGGCAACGGAAAGAGAGAATATGCTGAAGAGCTAGTTTCCATCTCTGGAGTTCTGAAGGATTGGTGTCAGTGGGAAGTATCCAGATAACCCGGATGGTGTAACACTGTGCCAAGATGTGCTGGCCAACACCTTCAACCCATCATGTGCAGTCTCCCAACCTCCATCAAAGACACCAACCACTTCCTCTATTGCCTGAAATCCTTACCCAGCCTGTTACCTCCAGAAACCATCCTTGTAACCATTGATGCCACTTCCTTATATACAAATATCCCACTTGCCCAGGACCTCGCTGCGATGGAGTATTTCCTTTCACGCCGACCACCCATTTCCCTACCTAAAACCTCTTTCCTTAATACCCTAGCCAGCTTCATCCTAACCCACAAGGTCTTCACTTTTGAGGGCCAGACATACCAACAACTAAAGGGAACAGCCATGGGAACCAGGATGGCCCCCTCATACGCAAACTTATTAATGGGACGCTTAGAGGAAGCCTTCCTCGATACCAAGCCTGTCAACCCAAAGTTTGGTACAGATTCATTGATGACATCTTCATGATCTGGACTCACAGTGAAGAAGAACTCCAGAATTTCCTCTTCAACCTCAACTCCTTTGGTCCCATCAAATTCACCTGTTCCTATTCCAAATCCCATGCCACTTTCCTCGATGTCGACCACCATCTGTCCAATGGCCAACTACACACATCGGTCCACATCAAACCTACCAATAAACAAAAGTACCTGCATTATGACAGCTGCCATCCATTCCTCATCAATCGTTCCCTTCCCTACAGCTTAGGTCTTCGTGGCAAACAAGTCTGCTCCAGTCCCGAATCTCTGAACCAGTACACCAATAACCTAATAACAGCTTTCACATCCCACAACTATCCTCCTAATCTGGTACAGAAGCAAATTGCCAGAGCCACTTCCTCATCCCCCCAAATTCAGAACCTTCAACAGAAGAATCCCAGAAGTGCCCCTCTTGTCAACGGATTCTTTCCGGGACTGGAGTGGACTCTGAATGTGGCTCTCCAGCAAGGATACGACTTCCTTAAAACCTGCCCCGAAATGAGATCCGTCCTTCGTGACATTCTTCCCACTCCACTGAGAGTGTCTTTCCGTCGCCCACCTAACCTCCATAACCTCCTTGTCCATCCCTATGAAATCCCCAAACCACCTTCCCTACTTTCTGGCTCCTACCCTTGTAACTGCCCCCGTTGTAAAACCTGCCCTATGCACCCTTCCACCACCACTTACTCCAGTCCGGTAACCCAGAAGGTGTACAAGATCAAAGGCAGAGCCACTTGCCATAGTACCCACGTGATTTACCAACTAACATGCCTGCACTGTGAAGCGTTCTATGTGGGAATGACCAGCAACAAAATGTCCATTTGCATGAATGGTCACAGGCAGACAGTGTTTGTTGGTAATGAGGATCACCCTGTGGCTAAACACACCTTGGGGCACGGCCAGCACATCTTGGCACAGCGTTACACCGTCCAGGTTATCTGGATACTTCCCACCGACACCAATCCGTCAGAACTCCGGAGATGGGAACTAGCCCTTCAGCATATTCTCTCTTTCCATTGCCCACCTGGTCTCAACCTCCACTAAATTCAAATTCCCACCCACCATCTTTGCCTCGGTTCTCTGGACAGAGCCTGTGCCTCAAGTGGTATCTCTGTCTAACTTCTTAACTTCTTTGCTTTCTACAGTATGTCTGTCTAGGTGTACATGTGTCTGTGTAAATGTGTGTGTGTGTGTGTGTGTGTGTGTGTGTGTATTTGTTTACCCTCTTTTTTTTCCCCCAAGGTAAGTCTTTCCTGTCCCGGGATTGGAATGACTCCTTACCCACTCCCTCAAAACCCTCATCATTTCCTTTTCCCTCTCCTTCTCTTCTTCCTTATGAAGCAGCTAGGCTGCAAAAGCTAGCGTTGTGTGTGTGTGTGTGTGTGTGTGTGTGTGTGTGTGTTTTTATTTGTTACTATCACTGCCTGTGCTCCTTCGCCTGGTAAGTAGACTTCATCTATTTTTTTACATATATTTTTCCTGTTAGGAATTTTTTCCTCTATAAAACGGAAGGTAAACAAACAAACACACACACACACATACACATATCCAAATGCAAACACACCTAGACATATATACTATATGATATTCAGGACAGATGGGAGTTCAGGGATGAAAAATACTGAGAGATCAGGGATAAGACGATGCTATCTTGGAATAGCAAAAATGAAGAAGAGATTTACTTGAAAATATCCAGTAGCAGATTTATGATTTATGTCTGCTGTACATATTACTTATACTAATATTCATATGTTTATTAAATCAGTTGAACTTTGAGTAGACCAATGGTCTTCTTTTACTCTGTGTATATGTGATACCAGATTAGATTAGATTAATACTTGTTCCTTAGATCACGTATACGACATTTCGTAATGATGTGGAACGTGTCAGTTTAGTAAATTTTGTCTATACTTGACAATCTATATTTTGAGGATTTTTGTTTTGTTTTTGTTTTTTTATTTTTATTTTTTTATTATTATTTTTTTTAAAGTATTATCTAAAAATTCATCTACATTGTAGAAGGAGTTGCCATTCAGAAATTCCTTTAATTTCTTTTTAAATATTAGTTGGCTATCTGTCAGACTTTTGATGCTACTTGCTAAGTGACCAAAGACTTTTGTGGCAGCATAATTCACCCCTTTTTGAGCCAAAGTTAGATTTAACCTTGAATAGTGAATATCATCCTTTCTCCTAGTGTTGTAGCTATGCACACTGCTATTACTTTTGAATTGGGTCGGATTGTTAATAGCAAATTTCATGAGTGAATATATATATATATTGTGAAGCTACAGTGAGTATCCCTAGATCCCTAAATAAATGTCTGCAGGATGCTCTTGGGTGGGCTCCAGCAATTATTCTGATTACACGCTTCTGTGCAATGAATACTTTTTTACTCAATGTTGAATTGCCCCAGAATATGATACCATATGAAAGCAGTGAATGAAAATATGCGTAGTAAGCTAATTTACTGAGATTTATATCACCAAATTTTGCAATGACTCTGATAGCATAAGTAGCTGAAATCAGACGTTTCAGGAGATCTTCAATATGTTTCTTCCAATTCAGTCCCTCGTCAATGCAAACACCTAAAAATTTTTAATATTCTACCTTAGCTACAGATTTATGTTCAAAGTCTAAATTTATTAATGGTGTCATGCCATTTACTGTATGAAACTGTATATACTGGGTTTTATCAAAGTTTAATGAGAGTACATTTGTAAAAACCACTTCATGACTTTCTGGAAGATATCATTTACAATTTCATCAGTTAATTCCTGTTTGTCAGGTGTGATAGCTATACTTGTATCATCAGCAAAAAGTACTAGCTTAGCATCTTCGTGTATGTAGAATGGCAAGTCATTAATATATATTAAGAACAGCAAAGGCCCCAAGACCGAACCTTGTGGGACTCCATTTTTGATAACTCCCCAGTTAGAAGAATTAATTGTCTCATTTACATCATGTGAACTGCTTATTTCAACTTTCTGCACTCCTCCAGTTAAGTATGATTTAAACCATTTGTGCACTGTCCCACTCATACCACAATACTTAAGCTTATCTAGAAGAATCCCATGATTTACACAATCAAAAGCCTTTGAAAGATCACAAAAAATCCCTACTGGTGATGTCCGGTTATTCAAAGCATTTAATATTTCATCAGTGAAGGTATATATAGCATTTTCAGTTGAAAAGCTTTTTTGAAAACAAAACTGACATTTTGTTATAACTTTATTTATACTAATGTGTGAAGCAACTCAAGAATACATAACTTTTTTCAAAAATTTTTGATAAAGCTGTCAGAAGTGAGATGGGCTGGTTGTTGTTGACATCGTATGTAACCCCTTTTTTATGCAAAGGTTTAACGATTGCATATTTCAGTCTATCTGGGAAAATACCCTGCTTTAATGAGCTATTACAAATATGACTGAGAATCCTACTTATCTCCTGGGAACGAGTTTTTAATACTCTGCTGGAAATGCCATCAATTCCATATGACCGTTTACTCTTGAGAGAGTTTATTATTTTCCTAATTTCTGAAGGTGAGGTGGGTGTCTAACGTCCATCACCTCTTTTCGGAATGACTCAAACTGAGCCCTAATATATTCCTGAATCACGGAAATTTTTATTAGTTCTCAGTCTATAACGAAATCATTCCACTGTAGGTGAAGTTGAACTTATCTTATATGCTGGTTGAAGTCCATTGCGTTGTGAGTTGTCTTCGGCATTCACTAAAGAAATTGATTCTACAGGATCTTCTCTTAAATTAAAACCATTTTAGTTGATATGGAATCGATTTTATTTCCACTTAAACATTTCACAATCAAGAAATGCAGCAGCAAGCCAACACAGCTGCTTACAGGCTTCTGGCCACTCGGATACTGAATAAAACATGGTTTCTCTCCAACATCTTTCTGCTTAACCACGTAATAAAAATGATGACAAAGTTTTGTAATTCACAATTAAACAATATTCTTTTACATCAAATATGCCAAAATACAGGAATTAAAACATTAGATTTAAGCTTTGACTATTTATGTCAATATATGTACTAGTTTCATGAATTTTGTATTTAAATGTAGTGCATAAATTTAACGTCATCCTTTTGACTAGTGTTTACAGTCGTCAAATTATTTACATTATGTGTGTTTTTGAAATGCACATATATTTGTTTTGCCAATAGTGTGTAGGCTTACTATTATTGTAACATATAATTTTAATGTGTTTCGGTTTGCGGTCAAATTATTTATTAATACGGATTTGTATATGGTTGTCGTAGTTTTGTTAATTTCGAAGATAGTTTCTTAGTACCAAACGGATTATTAATTTTAGTGCATGAAAAATTATCAGTATTTAATTTAGGATCTAGTGATATATAAAACATGGTCTGCCCTAATTTATTTAAACAAAAGGTATATATGAAATCATGTGGTGCAATAGTTTATAACATGTAGCATTATTGTTTCTATACAAATTAGTATCTATTTAGGTTCAGCAATTTCTAAAACGGAGTGTAATGCATTTTTAGTGTTTGCAGCTATTATTTAAGAAATTATTAAAAACTGAAAATTACGTAAAAGGTCTGCCAAAGTTATATTTAAATGAACGTACTATTTCTTAAAAGTGTTTTACTAATAGTGTAAATAGAATTTCAACCAGAAGGCGAAAATGTGAAATATCACATGTCCGGTAATGAAGTTTTACTTTAGGTGTCAGCTATTTCGTGTTTCAATGTTGGCAACAGATTTTTAGGAGTGCACAACATAGCAGAAACGTTACAGGTGGAATTTCAATTGTATCAAATTGTGTGGGTATGGCCTCTTCCATTAATTGCCTAGCTCCTTCTAATGAACATTTAGATCCTATTTTCTCTACAACATTTAAAAAGTAATCATTAAAAATGTTTTCAACTTCTGACTTTTTGTTAATAAAGTTTTCATTTGTTTTGATGGTAATACCCTCTTCCTCTGCTCTTGGTTGCCCTGTCTCCCTTTTAATAATATTCCAAATTGTTTTAATTTTATTATCAGAGGAGCTAATCTCAGACATGATGCACATGCTTCTTGATTTTTTAATAACTTTTCTTAATATAGCACAGTAGCTTTTATAATATTTTATTGTTTCTGGGTTATTACTCTTTCATGCGGACAGATATAGTTCCCTTTTTCGGTTACATGATATTTTTATTCCTTTAGTAAGCCATGGCTTTTTGCATGGTTTCTTAGAATTAAATTTTACTAATTTCTTGGGGAAACAGTTATCAAATACCCTTACAAATGTATCGTGAAATAAATTATATTTTAAATTAACATCAGGTTCCTTGTAAACCTCATCCCAGTCTAACTGCTGTAGACTTTCTTTGAAATTTTTAGTTGTTAAGTCATTAATCGAGCGCACAATTCTGGTGGACTGTTTCGAATTACTGAACGGAGCTATGTCATATACTGTTACTAGCTGTGCACCATGATCCGAAAGACCATTCTCAATGGGACAAGCATTTATGTTGTTAAACTTATCTTGGTCCATAAAAAAGTTATCTATCAATGTACTGCTGTCCTTTACTACCCGAGTAGGAAAATCAATAACGGATGTCAGATTGAATGAGCCAAGTAAGACTTCCAGGTCTTTCTTCCTATTACACTCTTTCAGTGAATCTACATTGAAATCACCACAAATAATAATTTTCTTCCCCCTATCTGACAGATAGCACAACAAGGCATCCAAGTTTTCCAGAAATAACTGAAAGTTCCCTGAAGGGGACCTATATACTGTTACAATTATAAGATAATCATCATTAAGTTTAAGCTGGCAGGCACATGCTTCAATATGCTGCTCTACACAAAACTTTTTTGTTTCTAAATTTTTTACACTGTGATAGCTTTTGGCATATATGGCAACTCCTCCTCTTATCTTATTATCTCTACTTACATTTGAGACTAATTTATATCCACTGACATTCCCATTTTCCATACCGGTGACAATGTGATGCTCAGACAGGCATAGTATATCTATTACATTATCAGTTTCTATACCATCTAAACAAACTAAAAGCTCATCTATTTTATTCTTTAGTAGAAGAACTATTAGTACAGAAGGAACTTCCCTTTTTTCTTTTGTGTCATGGATCTGTACTATAAGTGCAAGAACTATAAGACTAGGAACTGATTATGTGAGATGAGGGACAATTGTCTGACAATACAGCATGAAAACAGGTGTATTCATTTGTACTCTTTGAGAAATAAGGAAATTACATATTTTCACTTATAGTAGGAGATGTCATGTAGGTAATAAGTGAACAGAGAATTTTACTTTTCAGCAACTGATCATAAAACAACATTTTTCTTTAATTCAACACAGATTCCTTGCAAAAGATTATTTGTTTTCTGTAGCCATTATTAATTAGAATAGACTTTACGCACAAGACAATAAGTAATTATAGAGGACATCTACAATGTCATAATCTGTATGTTAATTATGTCAGTAACATGAGCACTGAGCTGAATTTTTCTACAAACTGGTTACTGTATGTCTGACTTCACTTTCTGCTGTCAATTAACTCATTTGGAAATATTTCAGCTCTGTATTTTGCTGAATTTGCTGGAGTTTGCCTCCCGGTGACCACACAAGATGTATCTAACATGATTTACTGCAGAACTTGAAGACGAAAAACAGCTTGGCAAGTATATCCACAAAAGAAATTTATACTGAAATATTATCATCTTAACATATTATAAATCAATGTGTACAGACTTACAATATCTGTAAAGGAAAATCTACAAATTCTACGTGTCATTCAATTTTCTTGCATTCTTTTCCAAATTCTGAATGCTTTGTTCACATTTTATAATTATCAATTGAGATATATCTGTCATTCTAAGTTCCACCCTTTTAAATATATTCTTCCCAAATTGTCAAACCTATATATGATTCAAGCAAGGTGCAACTTTTGTTTGAAGACTCTTCAACTTCCACTTTCGATGTGGTTCTGCAAGATTAAGATTTTGTAATCCAGTGGAACGGAGTCTAGAGCATCTTTAACTTACTTAATTATTCATTTATTTTATGACAAAAAGCCATCCTTCACTTCTGCATATTCACTTTCTTCACTGACTTTTTCTAACAGAATCAACTCATTGTTGCTGCTGTGGTCTTCAGTCCAGAGACTGGTTTGATGCAGCTCTCCACAATACCCTATCCTGAGCAAGCCTCTTCATCTCCACATAAGAACGGCAACCTACATCTGTCTGAATCTGCTTACTGTATCCATCTCTTGGTCTTCCTCTGCGGTTTTTACCCCATACACTTCCCTCCAATGCTAAATTCACAATTCCCTGATGTCTAAGAATGTGTCCCACCAATCTATCCCTTCTCCCAGTCAAGGTATGCCAGAAATTTCTTTTCTCTCCAATTCTGTTCAATACCTCCTCATTAGTTACGCGATCCACCCACCTAATCTTCAGCATTCTTCTGTAGCACCATATTTCAAAAGACTCAATCCTCTTCCTGTCCGCACTGTTTATCGTCCATGTCTCACTCCCATACAAGGCAACACTCCATACAAATGCCTTCAGAAAAGACTTCCTTAGGCTTAAATCAATATTCGATGTTAACAAATTTCTCTTTTGCAAGAATGCTATTCTACCCATTGCCGTTCTGCATTTTATATCCTCTGTACTGCGACAATCATTTGTTATTTTACTGCCCAAATAACAAAACTCATCTACCTCCTTTATTGCTTCATTTACAAATCTAATTCCTTCAGCATCACCTGATTTCCTTTCACTGCACTCCATTACCCTAGTTTTGCTCTTGTTAATGTTCATCTTATATGCACCTTTCAGCACACTGTCCATTCCCTTCAACTGCTCTTCCAGGTCTTTTGCCGTCTCTGAGATCATCACAATGTCGTCGGCAAAACGCAATGTTTTTAATTCTTCACCCTGAACTTTAATTCCTTCTCCAAATTTCTCCTTGCTTTCCTTTATAGCTTGCTCAATGTACAAATTGAATAACAATGGAGAAAGACCACAACCCTGTCTCACTCCCTTTCCAACCACTGCATCCCTTTCATGCCCTTCAACTCTGATAACCGCTGTCTGGTTTTTGTACAAGTTATAAATAACCTTCCACTCCCATGAACCACAGACATTGCCGAGGTGGGGTGGCTTGCGTGCCTCAACGATACAGATAGCCGTACCGTAGGTGCAACCACAGTGGAGGGGTATCTGTGGAGAGGCCAGACAAACGTGTGGTTCCTGAAGAGGGGCAGCAGCCTTTTCAGTAGTTACAGGGGCAACAGTCTGGATGATTGACTGAGCAAATGATATAGTGGGGATTAGTGAAGTTCGGTGGCAGGATGAACAGGATTTCTGGTCAGGTGAGTACAGGATTATAAATACAAAATCAGTCGGGGGTATCACAGGGGTAGGATTGATAATGAATAAGAAAATAGGAATGCGGATAAACTACTATGACCCGCACAGCGATCGCATTATCATTGTCAAGATAGATACGAAGCCAACACCGACAACAGTAGTACAGGTTTATATGCCAACTAGCTCTGCCGATGATGAGGAGATCGAGGAAATATATGAGGAGCTAAAGGAAATTATTCAGACAATTAAGGGAGAGGAAAACTTAATTGTTATGGGAGACTGGAATTCGGTAGTAGGACAAGGAAGGGAAGGGAAGATAGTGGGTGAATATGGTCTGGGCAAAAGAAATGAAAGAGGAAGCCGCCTGGTAGAATTTTGCACCAAACATAATTTAGTTATAACAAACACCTGGTTTAAGAATCACAAAAGAAGGTTGTATACGTGGAAGAGACCAGGAGACACCGGGAGATACCAGATAGATTTTATAATGGCAAGACATAGATTTCGGAACCAGGTTTTGAAGTGTAGGACATACCCAGGGGCAGACATAGACTCTGACCATAACTTGTTGGTTATGAACTGTAGGCTGAAACTGAAGAAACTACAGAAAGGTAGGAAAATAAGGAGATGGGACCTAGATAAATTGAAGGAACCTGAAGTTCTTAAGAATTTCAGAGGGAGCTTCAGGCAACAATTGACAGAAACAGGGGAAAATAAAACAGTTGAGGAGGAATGGGTAAAATTGAGAGATGAAATAGTGAAGGCAGCAGAGGACAAAATAGGTAGGAAGGCAAGACCTACAAAGAATCCTTGGATATCACAGGAGATACTAAATTTAATCGATGAAAGGAGAAATTATAAAAATGCAGTAAATGAAACAGGCAAAATGGAGTACAGACGACGAAGAAATGAGATTGACAGGAAGTGCAAAATGGCTAAGCAGGAATGGCTAGAAGGCAAATGCAAGGATGTAGAAGAATGTATAAATAGGGGAAAAATAGATACAGCCTACCGGAAAATAAAAGAAACATTTGGCGATAAGAAAAACAGCTCTATGAATATCAAGGACACTGATGGAAAACCAGTTCTCAGCAAAGAAGGGAAAGCTGAAAGGTGGAAAGAGTATATAGAGGGGCTCTACAAAGGAAATGAACTTCGAGACACTATTGTAGGAAGGAAAGAGGATGTAGATGATGATGAAATAGGAGATACTATACTGAGAGATGAATTTGACAGAGCACTGAAAGATCTAAGTCGAAACAAGGCCCCTGGAGTAGATGATATTCCCTCAGAGCTACTGAAGTCTCTGGGAGAACCAGCCATGACAAAATTGTTTCACATTGTGTGTAAGATGTATGAGATAGGTGAAGTACCCTCAGACTTTAAGAAAAATGTTATAATCCCCATTCCAAAGAAAGCGGGTGCAGACAGGTGTGAAAACTACAGAACTATCAGTTTAATAAGTCATGGTTGCAAAATATTAACATGAATTATATGCAGAAGGATGGAAAAGCTGGTAGAAACCGACCTCGGGGAATATCAGTTTGGGTTCAGGAGAAATGTAGGAACACGGGAGGCAATACTCACTTTACGGCTTATCCTAGAAGATAGATTAAGAAAAGGCAAACCTACATTTCTAGCTTTTGTAGATTTGGAGAAGGCTTTTGATAATGTTGATTGGAATAAACTCTTTCAAGTTCTGAAGCAAGCAGGAGTAAAATATAGGGAGCGTAAGGTTATTTACAACTTGTACAAAAACCAGACAGCGGTTGTCAGAGTTGAAGGGCATGAAAGGGATGCAGTGGTTGGAAAGGGAGTAAGACAGGGTTGTAGCCTTTCCCCAATGTTGTTCAATTTGTACATTGATCAAGCTATAAAGGAAAGCAAGGAGAAATTTGGAGAAGGAATTAAAGTTTAGGGTGAAGAATTAAAAACATTGCATTTTGCCGACGACATAGTAATTCTGTCAGATACAGCAAAGGACCTGGAAGAGCAATTGAACGGAATGGATAGTGTGCTAAAAGGTGCATATAAGATGAACATTAACAAGAGCAAAACTAGGGTAATGGAGTGCAGTGTAAGAAAATCAGGTGATGCTGAAGGAATTAGATTAGGTAACGAAACAATAAAGGAGGTAGATGAGTTTTGTTACTTGGGCAGTAAAATAACAAATGATGGTCGCAGTACAGATGATATAAAATGCAGAATGGCAATGGGTAGAAAGGCGTTTTTGAAAAAGAGAAATTTGTTAACATCGAATATTGATTTAAGCCTAAGGAAGTCCTTTCTGAAGGCATTTGTATGGAGTGTTGCCTTGTATGGGAGTGAAACATGGACGATAAGCAGTGTGGACAGAAAGAGGATAGAGGCTTTTGAAATGTGGTGCTACAGAAGAATGCTGAAGATTAGGTGGGTGGATCGCGTAACTAATGAGGAGGTACTGAACCGAATTGAGGAGAAAAGAAATTTCTGGCATACCTTGACTAAAAGAAGGGATAGATTGGTAGGACACATTCTTAGACATCAAGGAATTGTGAATTTAGCGTTGGAGGGAAGTGTGTGGGGTAAAAATCGCAGAGGAAGTCCAAGAGACGCGTATAGTAAGCAGATTCAAGTGAATGTGGGTTGTCGTTCTTATGAGGAGATGAAAAGGCTTGCTCAGGATAGAGTAGGGTGGAGAGCTGCATCAAACCAGTCTCTGGACTGAAGACCACAACAACAACAACATAAATAACCTTACGTTCCCTATATTTTACTCCTGCTTGCTTCTGAACTTGAAAGAGTTTATTCCAATCAACATTGTCAAAAGCCTTCTCCAAATCTACAAAAGCTAGGAATGTAGGTTTGCCTTTTCTTAATCTATCTTCTAGGATAAGCCGTAACGTGAGTATTGCCTCCCGTGTTCCTACATTTCTTCTGAACCCAAACTGATCTTCCCCGAGGTCGGCTTCTACCACCTTTTCCATCCTTCTGTATATAATTCGTGTTAATATTTTGCAGCCATGACTTGTTAGACTGATGGTTCTGTAGTTCTCACACCTGTCTGCACCTGCTTTCTTTGGAATGGGGATTATAACATTTTTCTTAAAGTCTGAGGGTACTTTGCCTGTCTCATACATCTTACACACCAGGTGAAACAGGTTTGTCATGGCTGGTTCTCCCAGAGACTTCAGTAGCTCTGAGGGAATATCATCTACTCCAGGGGCCTTGTTTCGACTTAGATCTTTCAGGGCTCTGTCAAATTCTTCTCTCAATACAGTATCTCCTATTTCATCTTCATCTACATCCTCCTCCCTTCCTACAATATTGTCTCGGAGTTCATTTTCTTTGTAGAGTCCCTCTATATACTCTTTCCACCTTTCAGCTTTCCCTTCTTTCCTGAGAACTGGTTTTCCATCAGTGTCCTTGATATTCATAGATCTGTTTCTCTTATCTCCAAATGTTTCTTTTATTTTCTTGTAGGCTGTATCTATTTTTCCCCTATTTATACATTCTTCTACATCCTTGCATTTGCCTTCTAGCCACTCCTGCTTAGCCATTTTGCACTTCCTGTCAATCTCATTTCTTAGTCGTCTGTACTCCATTTTGCCTGTTTCATTTACTGCATTTTTATATTTTCTCCTTTCATCGATTAAATTTAGTATCTCCTGTGATATCCAAGGATTTTTTGTAGGTCTTGCCTTCCTACCTATTTTGTCCTCTGCTACCTTAACTATTTCATCTCTCAATTTTACCAATTCCTCCTCTACTGTTTTATTTTCCCTTGTTTCTGTCAATTGTTGCCTAAAGCTCCCTCTGAAATTTTTAAGAACCTCGCGTTCCTTCAATTTATCCAGGTCCCATCTCCTTATTTTCCTACCTTTTTGTAGTTTCTTTAGTTTCAGCCTACAGTTCATAACCATAAAATCTATCTGATACCTTCCGGTGTCTCCTGGTCTCTTCCACATATACAACCTTCTTTTGTGATTCATGAACCAGGTGTTTGTTATAACTAAATTATGTTCTGTGCAAAATTCTACCAGGCGGCATCCTCTTTCATTCCTTTTGCCGAGACCATATTCACCTACTATCTTCCCTTCCCTTCCTTGTCCTACTACCGAATTCCAGTCTCCCATAACAATTAAGTTTTCCTCTCCCTTATATGTCTGAATAATTTCCTTTAGCTCCTCATATATTTCTTCGATTTCCTCATCATCGGCAGAGCTAGTTGGCATATAAACCTGTACTACTGTTGTCGGTGTTGGCTTCGTATCTATCTTGACAATGATAATACGATCACTGTGCTGGACATAGTAGTTTACCCGCATTCCTATTTTCTTATTCATTATCAATCCTACTCCTGTGATACCCCCAATTGATTTTGTATTTATAATCCTGTACTCACCTGACCAGAAATCCTGTTCATCCTGCCACTGAACTTCACTAATCCCCACTATATCTAACTTCAACCTATCCATTTCCCTTTTTAAATTTTCTAATTTTCCTACTCAATTAAGTGATCTAACATTCCACGCTCCGACCCGTAGAATGCCAGTATTGTCTTTCCTGATGATCACATCCTCCTGAGTAGTCCCCGCCCGGAGATCCGAATGGGGGACTATTTTACCTCCGGAATATTTTACCCGAGAGGATGCCACCATCATATGTTCATACAGTAGAGCTGCATGTCCTCGGGAAAGGTAACGGCTGTAGTTTCCCCTTGCTTTCAGCCGTTCGCAGTAGCTGTGTGGCAAAGCCACATTAGCTGATGTTACAAGGCCAGCTCAGTCAATCATCCAGACTGTTGCCCCTGTAACTACTGAAAAGGCTGCTGCCCCTCTTCAGGAACCACACGTTTGTCTGGCCTCTCCACAGATACCCCTCCGCTGTGGTTGCACCTACGGTACGGCTATCTGTATCGTTGAGGCACACAAGCCACCCCACCTCGGCAATGTCTGTGGTTCATGGGAGTGGATCAACTCATTATCAGACACAAATGTTTATTCAGATAAAATGTTCAGCATTTTCTGGCGGATTTTCTTTGCCATATGAATGTGTTCTTCAGTTATTACCATGGAACTTTCAGATGTGATTACATCATCTCAGTCAAATGCTGCAAACATAAATCCAGCAATGTTTTCAATCATTGTTTTGATGTTTTGTTGTAGAGACTATTATCTTCAGGCTTCTGTTCTTTATCTGACGACATTCCATGCATGTTAAGATTTTCTATTTTGTCTGACATTTTTAATCTCTTCACAAAACCACTTTTCTTAGGGTAAGTTGTTTTTCCTGGAATGATTGTGACATTTCCCAGAATATTTGTACATTAATCTCACAACATTTACATTACCCAGTCAAAAGCGAGCAGATGAATTAATTACCTGGTGTAATATGATAGATATTCAATTATACCTTATGATTCCATCCTTTTAACTATCACCAGAAGCTTAATCTCTATATAACTACCCAATATCAATTGTTGCGTCTTCTGTTCATTCCCATTTTACCATTATATTTATACGAGGCGCGTCCAGAAAGTAAGTTCCGTTTCAATTTATCTCCGCTGCAGTGCTGTGATTGCAGTTCTGCACATGCGCTGTAGACGATGTGTATCAAGGACACATGTGCGCAATTTGGAGATCGCTGTTAGTTACGTACACTTTGTTGTGCTTGTTTGAAATGTCGGTGTTGATTGAAAATCTCGCCGCCTGTGAAATCAGGTCAGTGATTCAGTTTCTGAATGCGAGGAAAGTGAAAAAGAGTGAAATTTATCAGCAAATTTGTGATGTTTACGAACCAAATACAATGAGTGATTTGATGGTGGGAAGATGGGTCCGACAGTTCAATGGAGGGTGTAGTGATGTGCACGATGAAGAATGAAGTGGGCGTCCACCTTTGGTTACAGAAGAACTGGTTCACGCGACTTTCATCTGTTCTTACATCTCAAGTCTTTTCTTGGCGGTCATCACTTCCATTGATGACGAGCTGAAAGAAACTGTTTCCAACTGGTTGAAGACACAGGTGGCAGATTTCTATGAAGAAGGTATACAAAACCTGGTGCCATGCTATGACAAATGCCTGCAAAATTTTGGCAGTTATGTGGAAAGGTAGTTTAAGAGTTATAGAATTTTGTGCAATAAAAATTTCTTCTGTATCTGTGTACAATTTCATTTTTATTACCAAATGGGACTTACTTTCTGGACGTGCCTGGTAGCTTTACCTAACATAGTTCATGTCTATGATTTATTTCCAACATTTGTATTAACAACATGTCCTATTTCATTTAAGAAAAGTATAACACTCATTAAATTAAATAATTCAGCTTCAGTATCATAGTTTAATTAAAAATCACCAGATGACAATATAGAAAGATCTAGAAGATGTATTAATACTGCCTTGTTATATTTAATACTTTTGTCAATTACGCAAATCATAGAAAATTAATTCTAACACAAAAATGTATGTAGGAAAGATCACAAGTGTAAGTTTAAATCGTCTCTGTATACAGTACTTACATGCTGATATTAAAGATTTCTGAATGTATATCAAAATATAGCCATAGGAACATTTTGAGTAATTTCTCCCCCTTTTTTTCCTATTTTTATTTTTCCTTATCATTCTTATCATTTCAAATCTCCCCACTCCCTTCCCACACTCATTTATACCTCCCTTTTATCCTTTCCTGACTCTTCCCTTCACTGTATTCATTGCCGCAATTCAAATTCCTGCCTATGAGAGCCTTTAAAATCCATCATGCAACATGGAACTTTACATCGCCACCTTTACCTGGCATCCTTCCCCATCCACTCCCCACCTCACTCACAGTCTAGATGCTTGTGTCACTGCAGTTGCCGGACATGATGGTATAGTTGCCGGAGTGATTGCGTTAATGTATGTGTTTCCTTTTCTGACGAAGGCCATGGCTGAAAATTTAAGTTGTGTGAAAGTGATTATCTATTTTCGTGACTGTCAGCAGCTCAGAGAGTCTCTTTACAGTGAATTGTTACCTATCCTCCATTATTAATTAATAACTCAGGAACAAATAACGTCTGTGTTGTACAAAAGACACTTATCAATGAAAAATGGGCCTGTAAACATTAACACTTATGTAATAATAAAAATTACTAATTGTAATGAAATAATTATATATACAAAAGTAGGCTTTCCAGGTGGGCAAAATATGTATCAAAATAAATATTGTTTGACTTACCCAAAGCACATGCTCGCCAATAAACACAAAAACACAAAAGTAAACACACACAAACAAAGCTTTCACAACCATTGGTTGCTTCGTCAGGAAAAGAAGAAGGAAGGAGGGGAAAAAGGAAATGATGCGGATTTTAAGGGAGTGAATGAGGGGGCCATTCCAATCCCGAGAGTGGAAGGACTTACCTTACGGGAAAAAAAAAAAAAAAAAAAAAAAAAAAAAACCCATACACACACACACACACACACACACACACATAACACGCAAACATACCTAGGCAGACAAAAATATATCTGCCTAGGTGTGTTTGCGTGCTTCCCCATTCTGGTAATATAGCTTCAATAAAAGAGCCTTTTCAGGTAACGTCAACATGCTGCGACTGCTGGTGCATCTGATTCTCTTTCTCATTACAGCTCCTTTTATACACGATTTTCATGTGCAATCACTAGCGTTTTGCTGTCCAGCGCCATCGGTCGCCCCCCCCCCCCCCCCACCCATTTTTTTTCTAATAAAACCCCATGTCACTCCAAGCATATGTGTCAATTTTTACCTCTCTACCTACATTACTCCGTGATTTATTACATTTTCAAATTTATTCTGACTTTTTGATCACCCAGTATATGTCTGCCTTGGTGTGTTTGCATGTGCCTATCTATGGATGTGTGTGTGTGTGCTTGTTTATCTTTCATTTTTTTCCCCTAAGGTCAGTCCTTCCACTCCCGGAATTGGAATGACTCCTAATCCACTCCCTTAAAACCCACTTCCTTTCCTTTTTCCCCTCCTTCCTTCCTCTTTTCCTGATGAAGCGGCAAAAGGTTGCGAAAGCTTGATTGTGTGTGTTTTTATTTGTGTTTTTGTGTCTATCAACAAGCCTTTGTTTTGGGTACACACAAACACACACACACACACACACACACGAATATTATGGAGGAAAAATTCCTAGCAGGAAAAATATAGATAAAAAGTAGATGAAGTTTACTTACCAGGCAAAAGAGTACAGGTAGTGATAATAACATAAATAAAACACACACACACACACACACACACACAAGCTTTCACAACCCAGTTGCTTCTTCAGGCATAAGGGAAGGAGAGGCTCTGTCTAGAGAACCGAGGTGAGGACGTTAAAGATGGTGGGCAGGAATTTGAATTTAGCAGAGGTTGAGACCAAGTGGGCGACGGGAAGAGAGAGTATGTTGAAGGTCTAGTTCCCATCTCCGGAGTTCTGAAAGATTGGTGTTGGTGGGAAGTATCCAGATAACCTGGATGGTGTAACATTGTGCCAAGATGTGCTGGCCGTGGACCAAGGCATGTTTAGCCACAGGGTGATCCTCATTACCAACAAACACTGTCTGCCTGTGACCATTCATGCAAATGGACATTTTGTTGCTGGTCATTCCCACATAGAACGCTTCACAGTGCAGGCATGTCAGTTGGTAAATCACGTGGGCACTATCGCAAGTGGCTCTGCCCTTGATTCTTCCGGGTTACAGAACTGGAGTAAGTGGTGGTGGAAGGATGCATAGGGCAGGTTTTACAATGGGGGCAGTTACAAGTATAAGAGCCGGAAGGTAGGGTAGGTGCTTTGGGGATTTCATAGATGTACTAGGAGGTTACGAAGGTTAGGTGGGTGGCAGAAAAGACGCTCTCAGTGGAGTGGGAAGGATGTCATGAAGGATGGATCTCATTTCGGGGAAGGATTTAAGGAAGTTGTATCCTTGCTGGAGAGCCACATTCAGAGTCCACTCCAGTCCCGGAAAGTATCAGGTGATAGTGGCCCTTCTGGGGTTCTTCTGTGGAAGGTTCTGAATTGGGGAGATGAGGAAGTGGCTCTTCTGTACCAGATAAGAAAATAGCTGTGGGATGTAACAGCTGTTATTAGGTTATTGGTGTACTGCTTCAGAGATTCGGGACTGGTGCAGACTTGTTTGCCACGAAGACCTAAGCTGTAGGAAAGGGAACGTTTGATGTTGAATGGATAGCAGCTGTCAGGTACTGTTCTCTACTGGTAGGTTTGATGTGGACGGATGTGTGAAGTTGGCCATTGGACAGATGGAGGTCAACATCAAGGAAAGTGGCATGAGATTTAGAATAGGACCAGGTGAATTTGATGGGACAAAAGGAGTTGAGATTGAAGAGGAAATTCTGGAGTTCTTCTTCACTGTGAGTCCAGATCATGAAGATGTCATCAATGAATCTATACAAAACTTTTGGTTGACAAGCTTGGTATCCAGGAAGGCTTCCTTTAAGCGTCCCATAAATATGTTTGCATACGATGGGGCCATTCTGGTTGCCATGTCTGTTCCCTTTAGTTGTTGGTATGTCTGGCCCTCAAAAGTGAAGAAGCTGAGGGTTAGGATGAAGCTGGCTAGAATATTAAGGAAAGAGGTTTTAGGTAGGTAAGTGGGTGATCGGCGTGAAAGGAAATACTCCATCGCAGCGAGGCCCTGGGCATGTGGGATATTTGTGTATAATGAAGTGGCATCAATGGTTACAAGGATGGTTTCAGGAGGTAACAGGCTGGGTAAGGATTTCAGGCAATAGAGGAAGTGGTTGGTGTCTTTGATGAAGGATGGGAGACTGCACATGATGAGTTGAAGGTGTTGGTCTATGTAGGCAGAGATTTGTTCTGTAGGGGCTTGGTAACTGGCCACAATGGGGCAGCCGGGATGATTGTGTTTGTGAATCTTGAGAAGTAGGTAGGCGACTGATGGCAGTTACTGAAGTTAAATCTGATTAAAGAAGAAATTGGAATATTTAGTGTTTCATTTCTATACAATTTGTATAAAAGTTATGTAAGAAAAATAGTGATTGAGTTGTGTGTGGTAAAGAAATTATTTTTAATTACACAGGCATGCAGCTGTATTGTGGTGTCCCCAATAATTAACCAATATACCGGGACACTACACTGGCTACTGTTGTCCCTTAACCATTGTAAATCAATACATCAACTTGTGTTCTCATGATTAAGGCACATTTCAACAGAACAGTTCACAATACGAACAGCAATACCACTTCAAAGCATGGTCATAATAAGTGTGAAAATAGCCATGTCCAGAGCATGTATCCATGACAGATTGTCCTGTACTCATAGCACATTATACAATTGGCACCACAGTATGTACATGGAACAAAAGTACAGTGACAGATTATCTATTGTCTGGTAGCAGCCTTTATGTAGCTGCTCATAATTCAGCCAGCATCATTAGGACTAGTGTTGTTTGTGCTGACAGAGATACAAAGGATAAAATTAAACTCACTGTAAGCGATTATTCATGTTCGCACTTTATGGATTGTTCATAACCCCAAGTTTGGAAGATAATGTGCTAGTTTT
Source organism: Locusta migratoria (assembly GCA_026315105.1). Taxonomy (NCBI): domain Eukaryota; kingdom Metazoa; phylum Arthropoda; class Insecta; order Orthoptera; family Acrididae; genus Locusta; species Locusta migratoria. The sequence goes on along the minus strand of CM048744.1, from coordinate 763,745,248 downwards.
GAATAATGATGTCCCATGTTGAAGTAGTGCACATATAAATAAAAAATAACCTATATTATGTTTCAGTTAATTGTGAAATGAGTAGTATATGCACTGCCAAAAAGCACAAAAATATTTACCACCAAGCAGAGTTGAACCTGCAGGTTGACTTGTACCTGCAAATATGTACTTACACTGGCACTAAATGTATTTGCGTACAGCATGATGTGTAACGGAAACACAGAAGTATATTTTGTATTATGAGCATGCTCTTTATAGACATTTCTTTCTCTGGCATCAGTTTCATGAAGAAAGTAAATGAAAAAGACAACACATTGTGTGTAATTTATCTTGCATGCCACAATCACTTTTCTTCGTTATTTTGGGATAAGTATATGTATTATCTCAAGAGCTTCTATGGGCTTTGTATTCTTCTGTCAAATGAAGTTGTCTCATCAAGCCACTCCCTTACCATGAGAATAATTTTCACTACACAACAACAAATAAAGCACACACACAAAACAGCGTAATGCAGCAAAGTGAGTGCACTCAGTTTATCAGTGAAATTAACACTCAAGCGGAATGGAGGCAAACTTTCTTTGATGGTTCCTTCTGAAACCAACGACCAGCTAACTGAAAGCAAACCCTTGGGAACACAACCGAACAAATTGCACATGGCCTTTACATCAGAGCAAATTCTCATTCGCTATTATGTGTTCGCTTGTCTTCGTAATCGTGTAAACTGGAAATTAGCTGAGATCACAGGAGTTCTGAAAGCACATGGTTTTTAAACCTCGAACTCAAATTCCAGAAATATGCCAAAATTCTGTGATTTTTCCACGATTTTCCCCAGGACTTCAAAATTCCCTGATATTTCCCAGTTTCCCCGGGTTCCAGGTTGAGTGGCCACCCTGGTGATGCCCCAAGGAAGTGCCATTCATTGTGTCACCACCGAAACGCTGAGCACAGGATGGTTTAGGCGTTACCTCTTGCTCGCAGATTCATGGGCATCTACTTGTATTCCATTCTGTTAGTGACTTTTCTCTATCATGTGGTTGTTTGTACATATGTGACTGTGTTTCAAATTTTTGTTTCTTGATTGATACTGGTGCTGATGTACCACTCCTGGTGCCTTCAATGGCTACTAGCCCTCTCTGTCCTCACATTGCTATACTTAGCGCTGTCAATGCCACTCAGCTGCTGTGTGCAGGTTCAATAACTTTTAATGTTTGCTTGTTGCCAAAGTGTAAACTCTTGTGGAAATTTTTAGAAACAGATGTGCGGAAAACATCTTAACGCATCATAAACTTTGTCCAGATATTGTACAACGTTTGGTGTTTCACCACTCCACAAATACTTATTTTTCTTGTGCGCTGTCGAGCTCTGACTGTCACCGTGCTAATGCACTGATTGTTTGTGAGTGTTTTCACACAACTACTTATCGCCCCCAAGGCGATGGACTAGTTAAGTGCTGGCACTGGATCCTTAAGGAAGCCTTAATGTGACACGGCACTCTGTGGTTTGTAGGCATTGCCTTTAGTGCTCCTCAGCCTCGAACAGTGGCCAAGTTTGTTGAAGGACAAGCTCTGTCACTCCCCAGAGAACTCGTTCACTCTTCCCCTGCTTCCCCCTCTTCTGACCTCCCTTCCTTTGTAAACCGCATCCATTTGTACTATTCCAAACTTTCACTCCCATCCCCATCAAGTCACTTCCCTCCTACTCCTCCCATTTCTTCTACCTTCATGTTCACATGTATTCCTCTGCGACGACACCATCTGTCGCCCTCCTCTTCAGCCTCAGTACTCAGGCCCTCACCAGGTCCTGAAGATAGGTGATAACACCGTCATCTCCCTCAACAACTGTCTCTCCATCAACCTCTCTGCCTTCATTGAACCCTCTTCTCCTCCATCACACTCTTCCCCCTCAGGCCCCCTCCTCACCCATCGGCCTCCCCCCCCCCCTCCATCGCTACCCCCCTCACCCTCTCTGCCTTTGCCCTCATCACCCTTTCATGGTGTCTCCTCTTCCCCCATCCCTATACCTTGAGTTCATCGGCCCCATACCCCCTCCACTTGCCACAAACATTTCAATCATCCTCTGTGATTGCGCACTTTTCATCCTCTGTCCATCTTCCTCTGCCACTTTACTCCCCTCTGCTAATGAGTGGCAGCTCCTCTGTCACATACCATTTCCTGCCACTGTGATGTCACATGCAATCCGGACCTTCCTGCTTCCATCTGCTGAGGTGCTCGTCATCTTGCTTGTAATCTCTGCCAACCTGTAGACACACTCAATCTTCACCATATCTCAACGACTTCATCATCAGCGCTCCCACAAATCATCACCGTCAATGCACTACCCTGCCAACAGATGCAATCGAGTTGTCTGTAACTCGCTCACCACGCTTCCATTGTCCGATGCCTTGCATCCTCCCTGCCCCCCCCCCCCAAATAATGTGCTCTGCACTGCAGGTAGGAAAGGGGGAGCTGTGTGGCGACTGCTCGCCCACCAAATCAATAAAACCAAATGTATGACACATCTTTGCAGCTTGATCTTTGGGGTTTTAGTCTCTCTGAGCCCGCCAGCCATGTTAAACCTCAGTTCTGTTTGTTTTAAGTTGTAATAAAGTGTTGGTTCTTACTGGGGCTCCAACCCCACATAGAAACCACATCATCATTTAGTGCACTGTATTCCCTAGTCCATTTATTTGTCTTTCTAATAAATGCAGTTACATAGCTTGCCACTGCTCAGTTTCTGAATAAATAATGTATGCTGCAGTGAAATATATGCTGGCTACAGTCAATTAGATGGTTAACATTTAGTTTAAAGCATTTTATTAAAAACATAAAATAGGTTGCAGCAACAATCAGTTCCATTAAATAACCATGGAATTATTTCTGCAACAACTATTAAACATGCTTGTGCTGCATGGGCTTCACATTCAGGAACATGTCTATTTCATTAACTGCCTAAATTTTATTTGGATTTTTAAAAATAATGCTATGTAACCTACCTCTCCATTCAGCATCTGGATTTGAAGCAAATGCATAGTAAATAGGACCAATGATTTCATTCATTCCTTGAACGTAACCTTGTCCAGGATTCAACTTAGCATATAAAAACAGGATACGCTCCACTACTTCCCAGTGAGCTTCCATGCCTTCTGCCATTGGTGCATAATCTTCTGGTGCTTTTTTAATGGAGAGTGCTATCTGGGAATGTCACATTCAGATACTTTTTTGTAATTTATTTACAGAGTTACAACAACAAATTACAGCTTAAAACATTAACTTGACATACTTGACATTCTCTGGAAAATTATAACTGATGTTATTGTGAAACATTAAAATTAAGGTGCATACAAATCTCTTAACCTTACTTTAAAAGTTACTGTACAAGTATACAAACCTGCTGCTAGGAAAGCATGTCAAAGGAAAAAGAAGGAAACACACATTAGTCTTTTGAAATAAATAAGGCATTTTCTTAATAGCCACTACATATTAAGCAAGATTTACAATTAAAAATCTGTGTATATTAAAGTTTTACACACATATAGTAGTCATATGCATCAATCAAACAATGGAAAGTCCATGAAAGATTCAACAATATTTGTTAGGTTGTCTTCATTTGCTTACTTACCACAGACATCCGGTGAGCTGCAGAAAATCACAGATAATAGAATAAAACTTGTAACTTTCAGTTGTTAAGCCATTTGTCAGCTAGAGAAAAAGAGAGAGAGGGGGGAGATGCTCAGCGAGGGTGGGGGAATATGCCAGTGTTGTCTGACAGACAGGGCGAAGGGAAGGGAAGGGAATGAAATGTGGGGCAGAATGGGAGATCTATGTTAGGATAGAGTGTGGTCAGAAAAAAGGGATGTCTCTGGGGTGAGTAAGCAACCTATCATCCAAAAAAATACCATAAGCATCAATCTAACATAAGAAATACAGTAGAACCTCTCAAACTCGATTCCCGAAAACTCAACATTCCGTATAACTTGACAGGGCTAGTGAATTAATAATTTTTTTTACAGCGCCCATAACATAAAACTTTCCATCAGTACATAGGCCGCCTGAGAGCGCTAGATAGACTAGGTTACTGGGTTTTCCAAGGTCATTCAACACACTGTTTACCTGCCCAGCTGGGGCGGGCTATTGTTTGCACACATTCAGGGATTTCTGTGGCCACTTTCCTTATCGTGCGGCTGCGCGTTGACCTGGGATTCCCGTGCAGGTCATATACTACCCTCGCTACATTGTCATCACTGGGCGTTCAGTTTAGTGTTATTGAGATACAGTTTTGGTCACAATTGTTTAAATGCGTTTTGTGCTGGAATATAGAGCAACAGTATGGCAAAGAAGAAGAGGAAACAAGTGTCAGTGTCAATGGAAGCAAAGTTTGGTGCCATAAAAAGACTTGAGCGTGGTGAAAGCGTAAATAAAATAGTGTTGGACTTGAACATCGGTAGGTCTACAGTGCTCGGTTGGGAGAAAAAGAAATCTGAAATTGAATCGTGGTGTTTGAAAAGACAGTGTACAGAATCCATCGTGGAACAAAAAAACAATGAGAAGTGCAGAGTTCGAAAAAGTCAGCGAAACCCTTTATCAATGGTTCCGTGTGTATAGGGAGAAGGGAACGCCTATACCTGGACCCATCCTGCAAGAGAAAGGTCTTCAGTTTTATGAACAATTTAAGGACGAAGGAGAGCCTGTGTTTACAGCGAGCAATGGTTGGTTGTCAAGGTGGAAACAACGATATGGAATCAAGCTGCTCAGTATCTGTGGGGAAAAACTGTCAGCTGACCCTAACATGAGTGACTTCCAGACCAAACTACACGAGTTTATTGAAAATGAAGTACTGTCAGATGATCAAATCTACAATGCAGATGAGACAGGACTAAACTTTCGAATGCTTCCTACTAAAAGTTTAGCTCTGAGAGATGAAAAAGCTGCACCAGGTGTTAAGAGAAGTAAGCAGCATGTGACTATTCTTGCCTGCAGTAATGCAACAGGAGAGCACAAACTCAAATTAACGCTAATTGGAAAAGCAAAAAAACCCAAGAGCATTTAAAACTGTCAGATGCACAAGTGATGGCAACTTTGAATTCCCAGTTTGGTATAGAAATCAGTCTAATGCATGGATGAGCAAAGCAATTTTTAAAGAGTGGTTTCTTTAACAGTTCGTCCCAGAGGTTGAGAAGTTTCTGAAAAAAAATCTTCCCAGGAAAGCTCTACTGATTCTCAATAATGCTACGACTCACCCTGATGTGCAATATTTACAGGACAAAGACATTAAAGCAATGTTTCTACCGCCGAATGTCATGTCTCTCTGTCAACCGATGGACCAAGGAGCTTTGGCAGTGTTAAAGAGAAGGTACAGACGTAAGCTTTTGTCATCTTTGGTGTTGTCCTTGGAATCGGGTGAGGAGCTAATGGTTAAACTAAAGAAGATCGATTTATTAGATGTCATTGGATGGGTCCCTCAATCTTGGATCGAGCTTGAGACCATAACCCTCATTCGTTCTTGGAAGAAACTTGTAGATCATGCAGGCAATGATTTGTCACGTGACGATAGAATCGATTCTGAAAATAGTGACTTGATTGAACTAATGAAAAAATCCCAGGGTGTGAAGAGTCTTCAAGCAATGATGTCAATGAATGGATGGATCTCGACGGAGCATCAGAACCATTAGGAGAAGATGAAATCATCGCAGCTGTCAAAGGGCATGACGTAGAAGGGGACGATTCGGAAGAAGAAGAGGAAGAGGACCATCGACAAGAAAGAAAAGTTAGCCACAGTGAGGCTCTGAAATTTATTGAAGGGACATTGCAGTACTTAGAACAGCAAAATGCGACTGGAATGGAGATTCTGTTCCTCAGGTGACTCCGTGATCAAGCTGCAAGACGCCGTGTGGAGGCACAAAATCAGTCTTCAATCACAGGGTTTTTCAAACGACTTCAGTAAGTGTTCTTTTACACTTTTCTTCTAGTGTTCAGAAAACTTCCCATAATTAACTGTGATGGACTTTTTATAAGCAGCATAAACAACTTCAATAATAATTGTAATGAACACTGTATTTTTACTAGACTTTTGTCACAATTTTTTGTTGTTTTGTTTTTTGATTATAAGTTATAAATGTTGATATAAATATATAATTGTATATAATAAATCAATAAATGTTCAATTTTAATACCCTAAATAAGCGTTTTTATTCAACTCCTATTTTTATTTAAGTTTCCTAAAACTCAACAACCTTTAATTCCAAATTGTGTTGAGTTTCACAGGTTCTGCTGTATCACAAAATGGTTAGTATGCAGACTGCTAGTATGCAGGCATTTTATCACATCAATAAAAGGCCACATTATTAGCATATGCATATAAATGGATTATTCAAATCTAAATCCAGTTAAGGTATTTATTCAAAGAAATATCTTGACCCAAACTTTAACTAATACAAATCTGATGCAACACGTCTGATATGTTATTTGGTACCAGCCAATGCCTATAAACCCTCACCCTGTAACTTATAGAAATTACATGACCTTTTCACATACATCTGGTTTCACATAGCAACAGTAAGCTACACATTATGCAAAATCATTGCTGGTTTACAGACCATAGGTGCCTGTAATGCAAATAGTCATAATGTTTTTCATTAGCTGTGTAGCTACAAAACAATGAAACACTATATCAAATGTCCTGTTACAAAGAGATGTAAGGCGGAATGGTTGAGGTACAGTGAGAAAGTGAAGTCTACCTGATATCTACTGCTTTCTTTTAAAACACTCCTTCCACTTCATTAGCTAACACAATTTCTTACCTCAAACGTTAACAAATTCTGCTACTCGATGATATTTGCTTTACGTTTCACTTACTTAGGAACAAGAGTATCAGTGAAATAGCTACTCCTGAGTCAAACACTTCCAACAGCTAATAAATAATTTATGAAATGCATGTCAGGCAACTGTCACCATGTCCTTTAATACAGTACTATTTAATTAACATTGTCACAATACAAGCAAGTGTCCATACTCAAAAGGTAGTGTTTTAGATGTGAAAGCAGGCGAGTTATAAACTATGAATTGGGCATTAACTTCTGATACACAATGGGCCGTATGAATAAAATGGATATGTACTTTATACTCTGGATTCTAGAGAACATACTATGGTTCACATGAATAAAACTGGTCGGAGAATATACTTCAACTGAGTATGTTCTCAGCATGAGTAAAGGGATGGGGGAAGTTTCTCACGACCAAGAACATTCTCTGATTTTGTATGAATAAAACTAGAGAAATTTCTCATGGAAATATTCTCTGTTTTCTGAAGTGAGCTATCTAACATACTTTGTGCTTAGTAATTTCTATTAAGGTTACATTTTACTGTGTTTTATAATAAAAATGACAAAATTTGGGTTTCTTAGAAGGCATAAAAAGTTCATTTATTTGTAGGCTAGTCTGAAGAAACACAAGAGGAACTAAAAAGTTTATGCAAATAAAACAATTTTGCTGCCGACTTGCTTCCTTCCCAATAGTCATAAGTGTAACATTTCAAGCTTTTGATACACTGACGAGAGTGATGTCAGAGGAGTTTTTCATTACCGACATAGAAATGAATCACAAATGGATTCTGCTGCATGTTTTGCCCATTTGTTAGAGAGTGTTTTTACAGCCTTAAATATCTAAATATCAAAATAAAATTGTATGTTTTAAATAGGGTCTATTAATAAGGCATTATGATGTTAATTGCAAATAAAGTGCAACCCAGGATGTCACAGTCTCTATCACAAAATAAATATTTCTGCAATACAAGGTAGGCCTACTGAAGTAATTTTGTGTAGTAATAACTGCTTAATCGTATGGTCTATGGCTTACGAGCAGACCATTGTGTGTCATGTTTAACAAAAAGTATATTGTAGTGGTAAGCTCTGACAGCATTCCATGTTGAAACAGATGAAAATGCAATGCTTTCTTAAAATTTTTTTCACAAATTGTGCTAACCCAACTTCAATAACAAAGTTTCTTGCATGCCGAAAATTTTGTAACATTGTCAGATGAATAAATTTTCATAAAAGTTCCATATTTAGTCTTAATAATAAGCTCCTGCACAACAAGCTAATATGAAAACATAGTACAGTCCCTCCTGAACATGTAGATGCCTACCATATTTGTACACTGAATTATTTGCCTAATTGGAGTAGTTTAACGAAATACATGATTGAACAACTGATCTGTGGTGGACATGACACTTGGAGACCTTACCCAAGGAGCAGGGGAACTAGCGAGAATGAAATTCCTGCTCTGATCATGTGCACTGTAATGAGAACTTACTCAGAGAACATTCTTTTGCTCTGAGAGTCTTGTCTGGGGCATGTACTTTTTTTTTATTCAAACGGCACCATCTCTCTGTTATTTGATGTTCATGAGTATTGACAACACTTAAACTTATATACTGAGATGATAGTTATTAACTGAAACCAATAAAGTAAATTTATTCAGATGTGTTTAATCTCATAAAATATCTTGCTGAATTACTCTTAGATTATTTTAAGTAATTATAGCCTTAAGACTTCAGATACATTGTTGTATCACAATTAATTATGGCCATTCCATTCCTCCTTCCATAGTCAGCTTTACCAACAAAACATTTAGTGCACTTATGTTCCACAGTTACCTGCTGTCGATTTTTGTTTCTAGTATTAATATACTTGTGATTTGCTAACAAATCAATAGAATAAGCTTGAAAAACACCACTTACAAAGGATCACAACATAAGTATTTTACTAATATTCTCACATATTACAGCTTCCAAATTAAAATACATCTATAGAGACAAACAATTTTCAAGAACATATGTCACTGGAGATTTCAGCAGTTCCGCTTATACTTTACAAAAGAATAAAACAGTCAGTGACTGAAATTTTATATTAGTATATTTTCTATCCCTTAAATGGTTAGGTAAGCTAGAAAATTTGAAAAGAGAAATGGATTGATTAAAGTTAGATATGGTGTAGATTAGTGAAGTTCAGAAGCAGGATGAACAGGATATCTGGTCATATGAGTTGTTGTTGTGGTCTTCATTCCGGGAACGGGTTTGATGTAGCTCTCCACCCTATTCTATCCTAAGCAAGCCTTTTCATCTCCTCATAAGAATGGCAACCCACATCCATTTGAATCTGCTTACTATATGCATCTCTTGGACTCCCTCTGCGATTTTTACCCCACACACTTCCCTCCAATGCTAAATTTATGATTCCTCGATGTCTAAGAATGTGTCCTACCAAGCGATCCCTTCTTTTAGTCAAGGTATGCCAAAAATTCTTTTTCTCACCAATTCTGTTCAGAACCTCTTCATTAGTTTTGCGATCTACCCACCTAATCTTCAGCATTCTTCTGTAGCACCACATTTCAAAGGCCTCTATTCTCTTCCTGTCCGCACTGTTTATCGTCCATGTTTCACTCCCATACAAGACAACACTCCACACAAATGCCTTCAGAAGAGGCTTCCTTACACTTAAATTAATATTCGATGTTAGCAAATTTCTCTTTTTCAAAAATGCTTTTCTTCACATTGCCATTCTGCATTTTATATCCTCTGTACTGTACTGACTGTCATATGTCATTTTACTACCCAAGTAACAACACTCATCTACCACCTTCATTGTTTTGTTACCTAATCTAATTCCTTCAGCATTGCCTGATTTTCTAAGACAGAATTCCATTATCTTTGTTTTGCTCTTGTTAATGTTCATTTTATAAACTCTACGATGGAAATTCTCCTCAGAGATGATAAATTTTTTTTTCAAAAAAGATAGATTGACTGGCCAGTACTTACCTTTGTGCTGTACCGCTGACCTAGGTAGTGAATTACCTTTTCCGTCTGTTCCCATCCTTTTTTCTTCCCTTCTCTCCCACCTGAAGAAGGAACTGCGTTCCGAAAGCTTGTCTTTTTTGTCCCTTTTTTGTTTTCTTCTTTTGTGTCACTATTGACAGTACAGCACAAAGGTAAGTACTGGCCAGCCAATCCATCTCTTTTGAAAAATATTTTATACGCTATCTTCTACACACTGTCCATTCCATTCAACTGCTCTTCCAGGCCCTTTGCTGTCTCTGACAGAATTACAATGTCATCAGCAAAACGCAATGTTTTTATTTCTTCACCCTGAACTTTAATCCCTATTCCAAATTTTTCCTTGCTTTCTATCACTGCCTGCTCAATGTACAAATTGAATAACATTGGAGAAAGGCTACAACCCTGTCTCACTCCATTCCCAACTAATGCTTCCCTTTCATGCCCTTTGAGTCTAACAACTGTGATCTGGCTTTTGTACAAGTTGTAAATAACTCTCCTTTCCCTGTATTTTACCCCTGCTGACTTCAGAATTTGAAAGAGTGTATTGTAGTCAACATTATCAAAAGCTTTCTCCAAATCTACAAAAGTTAAAAATGTAGGTTTGCCTTTCCTTAATATATCTTCTAAGATAAGTCGTAAAGTGAGTATTGCCTCCCGGGTTCCTACATTCCTCCTGAAACCAAACTGATCTTCCCCGAGATCAGCTTCTACCAGCTTTTCCATGCTCCTGTAGATAATTTGTGTTAAAATTTTGCAGCCATGAGTTGTCAAACTGATGGTTCTGTAATTTTCACACCTGTCTGCACCTGATTTCTTGGGAATGGGGATTATTACATTTTTCTTAAAGTCTGATGGTATTTTGCCTGTCTCATACATCTTACACACCAGTTCAAATAGTTTTGCTGGCTCTCCCAGAGACCTTAGTAGCTCTGAGGGAATGTCATCTAGTCCCGGGGTCTTGTTCCGACCTAGGTCATTCAGGGCTCTGTCAAATTCATCTCTCAGTATAGTATTTCCTATTTCATCTTGATCTACTTCCTCTTCCCTTCATACAACATTGACTCTAAGTTCAATTCCTTTGTAGAGCTTCTCTACGTACTCTTTCCACTTTTTAGCTTTCCCTTCTTTGCTGATAACTGGTTTTACAGCTGAGTTCTTGATATTTGTAGAGTTGTTTTTCTTGCCCCCAAATGTCTCTTTTATTTTCCTGTAGACAGTATCTACTTTTCCCCTTTTACACATTCTTCTACAGATTTGCATTTGGCTTCTAGCCACTCCTGCTTAGCCATTTTGCACTTCCTGTCAATCTCATTTCTCAGTTGTCTGTACTCCATTTTGCCTGTTTCATTTATTGCATTTTATTATTTTCTCCTTTCATCAATTAAATTTAGTATTTTCTGTGATATCCAAGGATTTTTGTAGGTCTTGCCTTTCTACCTATTTTGTCGTCTGCTGCCTTCACTATTTCATCTCTCAATGCTACCCATTCCTCTTTTATTGTTTGTTTCCTCCCGTTTCTATTAATTGTTGCCTAAAGCTCCCTCTGAAATTCTTAAATACTTCAGGTTCCCTCAATTTATTCAAGTCCCATCTCCTTATTTTCCTACCTTTCTGCAGTTTTTTTTTTTTTTTTTTTTTTTTTTTTTTTTTTTTTTTTTTTTTTTTTTTTTTTTTTCAGCCTACAGTTCATGACCAATAAGTTATGGTCAGAGTTTGTATCTGCCCCTGAGTATGTCTTACAGTTTAAAACCTGGTTCCGGAATCTATTCCTTTCCATTATAAAGTCAATCTGGTAAAGATCAGTGTCTCCTGGTCTCTTCCACGTATACAGCCTTCTTTCATGATGTTTAAACCAAGTGTTGGTAATCATTAAGTTGTGCTCAGCACAAAATTCTACCAAGCGATCTCCCCTTTCATTTCTTTTCCCCAGACCATATTCACCTACTATTTTTCCTTCTCTTCCTTTTCCTACTACCGAATTCCAGTCTCCTGTCACACATAAGTTTTCGTCTCCCTTAATCGCCTGAATAATTTCCTTTAACTCCTCATACATTTCTTCAATCTCCTCATCATCGACAGAGCTGGTTGGCATATAAACCTGTACTGCAGTTGTCGGTGTTGGCTTTGTATCTATCTTGAGAATGATAATGTTATCACTGTGCTGCTCATAGTAGTTTACCCGCATTCCTATTTTCTTATTCATTATCAGTCCTACTCCTGTGGTATCCCCAACTGATTTTGTATTTATAATCCTGTACTCACCTGACCAGAAATCCTGTTCATCCTGCCACCAAACTTCACTAATCCCCACTATATTTAACTTCAACCGATCCATTTCCCTATTTAAATTTTCTAATGTTCCTAACCGATTAAGGGATCTGACATTCCACACACTGATCCGTAGAATGTCAGTATTGTCTTTCCTGATGACAACATCCTCCTGAGTAGTCCCCACCCGGAGATCCAAATGGGGGACTATTTTACCTCTGGAATATTTTACCAGAGAGGATGTCTTCATCATATGTTCATACAGTAGAGCTGCATGTCCTCGGGAAAAGTAACAGCTGTACTTTCTCCTTGCTTTCATATGAGTGCAAGGTTATAAATACAAAATCATTTATTTGGAACTCAGGAGTAGGTCTAATAATGAGTAGGAAAAAAAGAATGCGGGTAAGTTACTATGAACAGCATAGTGAATGCATTATTGTAGCAAACATAGACATGAAGCCAACAATGACCACACCAGTACAAGTTTAAAAGCCAACTAGTTCTGTTGATGAGGAGGAGATCGAACAAATGTAAGGGAGATAAAAGAAATTGTTCAGACAGTTAAGGGATAAGAAAAACTTGATTGCAGAGGGGACCGGAAATTGGTAGTAGGAAAAGGAAGAGGAGGTGGTATGTGCATTTGGACTGGGAAAAAGAAATGAAAGAGAAGGTAAGAGGAGACTGCCTAGTATAAAAAATCACAAAGTATTTAAAAATCACAAACACATGGTTTTATCATCATGAAAGAAGGTTGTATATGTGGAAGAGACCAGTAGACTCTGGAAGTTCTTTGGTAATGAACTCTAGATTAAAAATTTAAGAGATAGCAAAAAGATAGAAAATCAAGAATATGTAACTAGGACATATTGAAACATCTAGAAGTGGTTGAGTGTTTCACAGGGAGCATTAGGCAAGGATCAGCTGAAATGGTCAAAGTAATACAATAAAAGAAGAATGGATAGCTCTGAGAGATAGAGTAATGAAGGCCGCAGAGGATCATATAGGCAGAAGGACAAGGCCTAATAGAAATCCCTGGATAACATAGGAGATACTGAAATTAGCTAATGAAAGGAGAAAATACACAAATGAAGCAAGTGCAGACTGGCTAAGCAGAAGTGGTTACAGGACAAATGCAAGACCATAGAAGAATGCATTACTAGGGGAAAGATAGATACCACCTACAGGGGAGGGGGGGGGGGGAGGAAGAGATGTTTGGAGACAGGAAACATAGCTGCATGAATATCAAGAACTCAGATAGAAAGCCAGTACTAAGCATAAAAGGGAAAGCAGAATGCTAGAATGAATATATAGAAGGCCTTTGCAACGGAAATGAACTTGAAGGCAATATTCTAGCAAAAAAAAAAAAAAAAAAAAAAAAAAAAAAAAAATTAAGTAGAGGAAGATGAATATGAAATATGAACTGCAAGAAGAATTTGACAGAGCACTGAAACATTTGAGTTAAAACAAGGCCCCTGGAGTAGATGATAATCCGTCTGAACTGCCGATATCGTTAGGAGAGCTAGTATGAAGAAATTGTTTTCCCTAGTATGCAAGATATACAAGACAGAGAAAATACCCTCTGACTTTGAGAAGAATATAGTAGCTCCAATTCCAAAGAAAGCAAGTGCAAACAAATGTGAAAATTATAGAATTATCAGTTTAATAAGTAATGGTTGCAAATTGCTGACACATTATTTGGAAAATTTGGTGGAATCCAACCTTGGGGAAGATCAGTGTGGATTTTAGGAGAACATGGAACATGGAAGGCAATACAATATGACTTATCTTAGAAGACAGATCAAGAAAAGTTAACCCTACATTTTTAGCTTTCGTAGATTTGGAGAAAGCTTTTGACAGTGTTGACTGGAATACACTCTTTCAAATTCTGAAGGTAGCAGGGGTAAAATATAGGAAGTGAAAAGTTATACTCAACTTGTAGTAACGCCAGACAACAGTTATTAGAGTCGAAGGGCATGAAAGGGATACAGTGGTTGGGAAGAGAGTAAGACAGGGTTTTAACATTTGTTGAATTTGTGCATTGAGCAAGCTTTGAAAGGATGAAAGGAAAAATTTGGAGAGGGAATTGAAGTTCAGGGAGAAGAAATAAAAACTTTGTGGTTTGCCAATGACATAGTAATACTGCCAGAAACAGTAAAGGATCTGGAATGGACAGTGTCTTGTAAGGAAGGTATAAGATTAACATTAACAAGATTAAAACAAGGGTAATGAAATGCAGTATCACAAAATCAGGTGATGCAGAAGGAATCAGATTAGGTAATGAGACAATAAAAGTAGCAGATGAGTTTTGTTATTTGGCTGGCAAAATAACTTCTGATGGTTGTAGTAAAGAAGACATAAAATGCAGAATGGCTATGGGAAAAGAAGTGTTTCTAAATAAGCAAAATCTGTTGACGTCCAATATTAATTTAAATATTAGAAAATCTTTTCTGAAATCAATTTGTCTGGAGTGTGGCATTGTAGGGGAGTTAAATGTGGACAATAAAGAGTTCAGACAAATAGATTATAGAAGCTACTGAAATGTGGTGCTACAGATGATTGATGAATATTATATAGGTAGATCATGAAAACTAATGAGGCGGTGCACTACAGAATTGTGTAGAAAAGCAGTTTCTGGCATACCCTGACCAAGAGAAGGGATAGGTTGATGGGACACATTCTGATACATCAGGGAATCGTCAGCTTAGCACTGGAAGGAAGTGTGTTGGGTAAAAATTGTATAGGAAGACTGAAGGACGAATACAGTAAGCAGACTGAGGAGTTCTACTTTTGTGATCCATGGCAACTGCTCTGTCACCGAGCAGTGTCATCCATTTCAGTGGCTAAAGATCAGAGGATGGTCACAATACAGACTGAAGCTGGGAAACTACTAATAAAATTTTTTTTGAGTCATCACCAGTTTTATTCATTTTTAATCTATAGAGAGATTCATAAGACTGCTGCTGACCTTGATTTGCTGTTCCCCATACGTAGTCTTAACCATTAGGGCAATAAAATTTAGCTCTTGTACTAATTTAAATCATTATTGTCACTGGATGGTTCCTTTGAATTATGATTATCATCATTTAAGACTGATTATGCCTTTTCAACATTCAGATTGGAACCTAGTCCCTGTAGTAAAATAATTCCTCAATGATCCAATATTCAATGCTAACATTGATGTACTTTCTTATTGGTCTACCTTGACTCCTCATACCCTCTACTGCCAAGCCTTGAGTTCAGTAATCTTACTTCTCCCATATATGTAAAATGAGCCCACCATCTAAGCCTATTCACTCCAACTACATCATCTACGCTGTTAATTCCCAGTTTTTCTTTGATTGACTCATTATGAACTTCCTCCTGCCATTGTGCCCATTAATTATTACCTGAAATCAAGCTTGTTACTTTCACATCTATAACCTCAACCTTATAATAAGGTAGCCTGTAACAATCCAGCATTCACTCCCACTCAAAAGAGAGAGTGGTACACTGCTACCTTATTCCGGGTACTGGCTCTTTTTGCAGAATAGAGTAGATCATACCTGAGTGTTGACTGCATTAGCTTTGCTACACCTTTGTGCCAGTTTTTTCACTGTGTTGTCACTATGTGAAAAAATACATACCAAGTACTTGAAATTGTCCAACTGTTCTAACTTTTTTCCTTGAATTTGGTACTTAATCTGCTTAAATCTTTTTCTCATTAACATAACTTTCATCTTGGAGATGTTGATCTTCATACCTATTCCTTACATCTCTTATCAAGCTCTTAAATATTGGACTGCAACATTTCAATCTAATCTGCCATCACAACTAAGCTGTCTGCATATGCAACACTGCTTATTTTGTTTTCACCTATTTTAATCTCACCATGCCAGTACATCATTTTCATCTTATGATCCATAAATAATATGAACAACAATAGTGACAGGCTGCATTCTTTTCTTACCCCTGAACTACCATGAAGTCAATTTACCACCAACTCTAGCTGTTGTGTGTCAAACTAAGTAAGGACTTTTAACTGCCTGCAGAAGTTTGTCTCCTATTCCATAATCCTGTATAACTAACAATAGCTTCCTCCTAGGAAGAACTTCATAAGCCTTTCTAGATCTATAAAACATAGATACCATTCCCTGTTCCATTCACAGCACTTCCCTATTATCTGCTGTAAGCTAATATCTAGCCCACAATAGGCAAAGGTCCCAGATTCAAGTCCCGGTTCTGGCACACAATTTTAATCTGCCAGAAAGTTTCATATCAGCCACACTCTGCTGCAGAGTGAATTTCCATTCTGGAAACATCCCTTAGGCCATGGATAAGCCATGTTTCTACCATATCCTTTCTTCCAGGAGTGCTAGTCTTGCAAGGTTGGCAGGAGAACTTCTGTGAAGTTTGGAAAGGAGGAGGCGAGGTGTGCTAGGAAATTTTCACTCTATCTGACCAAGTTATCTACAGGGTTAACTAGCAGCTTTTCTGATCTGCCCAAAATACTTGTCAATTTCTTCTTCCTTCACTTTCAAGATTACTAATTACACCCCTGAATTTTTTTTTTTTTTTTTTTTTTTTTTTTTTTTTTTTTTTTTTTCCAGTGGCTTGTCCCAAAGTTTTCAACCTATTTCCAAAGTCTTTTCATGATTATTGCATGGATGCTGCAATTATCTACAGGTTCAAAGGCCAGCATATTTGTTGATTATAAAATGCTGTACAGTGTTTTCACACTTCTAACCATAGATACAGATTATTTATACTGTTAGTTTTCAGTTTCAAAGATACAGATAGTTAAAACCTCATGGAGTCTGAAGAGACGGACAAGTATTGGCCAGTAATGGGAGTTAAAATTTAGCCATTCTTATTTTACTTTTCTGTGTAGTGTATCTCATTAAATACTCTGACTTCCTGATGCACATTAAGGATTTAAGTTAGTGAGAAGCAAAATGAAAATATAAAGCTGCAGGATGCAAAAAGAAGAAAATACACATGTTGTCATACTGACAGTCACATAATTCAGTGTTGATGTCATTATTTAAAATACTACATAGCCTGCAGTAAAAAAAATCACCAATATTCTAATAACAATAAATTCGATGATACTTGACTTGTAAAAGAAATTATAAAAGAATGAAACTATTCTGTAACAATATATCACACTATGAAATGTAGAAAAGCTAATGTAGTGTTGATAGAGGAAAAATGTTATGATATTGGTACAAAACTGAAACAGGTTGAAAGATGCTGCTCAGAAAGCAGAAACTAACAATAAGTTGGTTTAAGGAGCAGTAATTTATGGGAAATGATCATTAGATAATGGAAGCAGAATATATATGACCACAGGATGAAACAATTCTTGGTAAACTGAAAATTATGACTCCATGCTAATGTTGATTGATAGAACAATTTTTTCCAAATTTCAAAATGTTCTTTATGAACTTGGAATAAACAAATGCTGAGATATGGACAAAGTAACAGCAACGTCTTGGGAATATTGACTGATGACCTCACAGTTTATTCTCCTTTAAATAACAACGATCTTGGACACATTAGGTCAATGGGTGGAGCAACAATAATGCAACCTCATGAATAGAATTTATGTAACTTGGAAATTTTCAACAAATATTGAGAAGAATATAATTATCACCCATCCCCATGAACCACAGACATTGCCAAGGTGGGGTGGCTTGTGTGCCCCAAAGATAAAATAACTGGACTGTAGGTGCAACCACAGTGAAGAAGTATTTGTGAAGAGACCAAACAAATGGTTCCTGAAAAGGGACAGCAGCTTTTTCAGTAGTTGTAGAGGCATCATCTGGATGGCTGATTGCTCTGATCTTTTAACACTGGTTAATGTGGTTTTTGCCATACCAATACTGTGAATGGCTGAAAGCAAGGTGGAAATTACAGTAGTTTCTTTTCCTGAGGACATGCCCTGTACTGTATGGATACTTGATGATGGTTCCTCTTGGGTAAAATATTCTGGAGGTAAAATTGTCCCCCATTCAGATCAATGGGTTGAAACTACATAGAGGATGTCATCAACTGGAAAGACAACATGGGCACAGTACACATTATAGCCTAAATTTTAAACTGTAAGGAATCAAATTAAATCTATATAGAGCCTCTGACCATATCGTAATAGGTATGAACTACAGATTAAAATTTAAAGCAATGCAGAAGGGTAGGTAAGTAACAAGATGGGACCTGGATAAATTGAAGGTTGTGGCAACAGGTGCCCTCAGCTCTTGCCCCATTTCCTGTGTTCAGACCTTTTGATAAAGGTACTGAAAGGTGGAACACTCTTGCTCTACTGCAAGGTAAGATAGGTGACTGATCCAAAAGATTTGAAAGCACTCCACCTTTCTACATAGTTTGTTGCAAAGGATTTTTCCAGGCAAATACACTGCTTCATTGACATTCGATAAGTTGTGTTTAGCATTGACAGCAATTCTGAGCATAAGTCACATGTCGTGACAATATGTCTCACATTGAATCAGTGGATTAATGAGTCATATGTGGAGTGAAGTCCAAGGTCTCTTAAGAAACTGCAGCCTGTTGGAGCTGTCTGAACCATCTTTCGTGGATTTGTTATAGTTACCTTCATCAAGTCAGCTGCAGTCCAAGAAGCCTTTTCTATGAGTGCCACATAGAGACCCCCATGGAGCACTTGCTCATGACTTGACTGTAATTCCCTAGTGCAGTAAGTGTGAATATGCCAAGATTTTTTTATTTAAATGTTTTCTGAAAGTGCCATGCATGTAAAGAAACAGGTTCTCCTCTTTTACTCTGGACAGGACATATTTGCCTTTTGCTGTGATGTAAATGGGACAATTTTCATTCTCATTCACAGCTTTTACTCTGTCATAGTGGAGTAGCTCATTGGCCAAAACCAATCTAATACCAACACTGAACCCTGCCTGCCCCACTTCATACCACTATTCAACTGAGATCCCCTCACACTTCCTCCTAAACACCCACTGTCTATCATCCAGGAATTTCTCAGCTCTAATTTCCTCTCACAATATTTCCCAAAATCTCTTCATAAGAACACAAAACTTTCAGCAGACGAAAGGAATGCCATAAACAACCTAAAAATAGATCCTGACTAAATCATCCTGCCTGCAGACAAATGTCCCCCCCCACTGTTGTGATTAATTGTAGTGACCATCAGGCAGGCCTCCACCAGCCTAAAAGTTGTGCCAGAATGACCCCATCCCACAATTCCGACAAGATCACTAATTCCCAGCAAAATACTATTGTCCTTCCCAGAACTGCTCTCTCAAATTTATATCCCTCCTCACCCCAACAACCTCTGCACACCTACCTTCTACAAGCTCTCCAAAATTAAGAAACTGAGTAATATTGGAGCCCAATTATAGCTTGTTACTGTGGCCTCACTGAAAGAATTTTGTCCCTCATTGACCAATACCTACAACCAATTGCCCAAAATCTATCTGCCAACATCAAGGATATCAACCATTTTCTTCATCAGCTCTCCACCATCTTCACCTCTTAATCTCCTGGATCCTTACTAGTCACTTGATGCTACTTCCTTATACACAAACATCCACTACTTCCTTATACACAAACATCCCTCATGCCTATGACCTTGCCACTCTAGCACTCAACCTCTCACAACATCCTTTAGAATCTAAATGCCAATACCTCATTCCTCATAACACTTGCTAACTTTATCCTACTGTTTGGTCTCGTTTAGGTTCACTGATTATATTTTCAGTACTTGGACCTGTGGCCAGTACACCCTATCCTTCTTCCTCCACAATATCAACTCTCAATTTCCATTGTTAGATTTTGCATACCAGGTTTTGACTGATTCATACAAATTTAATGTTGAAGGACAGAACAGACTTGCTGAGCTGTTGGCAGGCACGGAAAACAGAAAATCACATTCACACAACTTAAATTTTTGCCCATGCCTTTCATCACAAAAAGAGACACACAATTCACACAATCACTCAGACAACTACACACACACACACACACACACACACACACACACACACACACACACACACAACCATCATGTCTGGCCTTCTCCAGATCAATGTATAAGTGCCGGTTAAAAGTACACATAAAAATGGTGAATTAGCTGGGCATTCATTTCACCCCAATGAACATCTTTATCAAAAGTATTTAATTGATTCACACAATTTGCCTGGATACTAGCTCTAGTTCATTATTCCAAGCTCAGAGGCACCCCTAGCCTTGATTCTGGGTACAACGTTTCCAAACAAATTTGTAGCAACACTGCCATATTGTAATGATACATGAGGCAGAGCAGTAGGTAAGGTGAAATGTGGAGAATTGCAGAGAAGTGACAGGAATCATACAACTGTGTGTTGCTGTTAACTTGAGAGTAGTGTTTGATATGTAGTAAGAAATTATTGATGTAACACTTACACGCGAGAGAGAGAGAGAGAGAGAGAGAGAGAGAGAGAGAGAGAGAGAGAGAGAGAGAATGAATTTTGAATACATACCTTTGTAATTCCCAGACCTTTTCTCTCAACATTTGCAGATTTCAATACTGTATGTTGAACTCTTCTGTGAAGGCGTTTGACACCTTTACTATGAACTACTTGTTGACATGGAAAATCAGTGGCTTGTTGGAAAAATGATATATCAGGACACAGCCTCCTGGAAGTGAGAAAAGGGCAAAATTATAATAATGATTAATTACACCAATTGTTTATGAAATATTTGGATATACCATCTTAAAAAACCTTGTATGATTAAATAGGGCTTAATCAATCATGGAAATTCCAGGAAGGATTCATGATAGTGCTTATTTTGTGAACCCGTAAATCCTGGGTAATTTGTTTGTATATATCACTGAAAAGATAAGACAGGAATGAGCATGAAAAAGGAAAAGTAACCACTCGCCAAACGTCGAAAGGTAAAGCACAGCAACATTCAGCATGCTGCTGCCAGAGGGAGAACTATAAATGCTTGAAAGAATGCCTATCCCTTAACTAAAGTATTGCACCAGCCAGGGTTTTTCCTTTTTGGAATATAAGGGAACATTGTAGATTATGTTCAAAAAGATTTCGGGTTTGCAGCCGGTCGTCGTAAACTTCACTCCACGATATTTCAACTGGGCACCTGCCTGCCCATTGAAAGCCTCCATCACACATTGGTTTCGGACAATGGGTCACGGTTTACCTCCTCTGCTTTTCGGGATTTCTGTGCCAGATGGGGGTCCATCTGCCTTTCCACCCCCAGTCTAACGGTGAGGAGGAGTGGCTAGTGCGCATGTTCAAGGTCCAGATGCACAAGTATGTGGCCTCATCTTCAGTGGATAATGCTGTGCTTAGATTCTTATCTTCTTACCACTTCACACGATGGGGGAGCATAGTACCGCTGAGCTACTCCACGGTTGCCAGCCATGGCCGATGCTGCACCTGCTCCTGCCACGGCCGTGGCTGGTCGCCGCGCCGTTGCCACGCTGCTATGCTCCTGGCTCAACCGTCTGGGCACGAAGGTTTGGACACAGCCCACGCTGGCTGCCAGAGGCATTGTCACAGGCTACACAGGCCGACGCATATGTTCTGTATGCACGCCAGAAGGCATGGTGCGCCGCCACTGGGACCAGTTACACCCCCAGGCTCCTGCGGGATCCACATCATGGGCGGTGTCACCACCACCTCCACCGCCTCTGCCGGGGTCGATGGTTCTATACCCGGCACTTCCAGCGATCGTCACATCCTCGGTGAGACCAATGCCAATCGTGGACGCTGTGCCCCTGCCTGCGGTGGCGCCTGCTGACAAGGCCAGCTCCACCTCACTGCCTGCGGGAGGAGCAGCCGCTGTAGAAGTGTACGTCCCACAATCCGGCCAGGTGGGACCACTGCCAGACAATATGACCGAGCCGTTGCCCCCGACATCTCCAGTCCTGGGTTCACTGGCGGCACTGGGTTCTCCAATCATAGCGGGCTGCCTCCTGAGGAGGACAAACAACCCTAGACGGCCATGCCCCCACCAGTATCGTCCATATGCCCAGGTGCCGGGGGCAATGATCCCGCACCACCTTCCGATGACGCCACGCCGACGGACATTGCCTGAGTCCGCGCGCGGTCAGTCAACATTTACCCCTGATTGGGGAGGAGTGCTATACATTGCAGCGCACAGCATACTAATTACGTGCCGCCACATGTGGTTAGGCCACCAGCCACGATATGGCAACACTAGCACATACCAGTGTTACCGGCCTCCCACCTAGCGGCCACTGGCACAGTGAAGCCAAGTGAACTGCAACCCGGCTGAGTTGTGTGTGAGACTTGTTCGAGAGCACATATAGCATTGAGAGTGCATACTGTCATACTGACGATCAGTCTTTGTTATTCTGCTCGACACTATTATTAGTGCTCGTGACTGTAGTGCTCAGAAGTTACAACACTCTTGAACATAGAAAGCCTTAACAAATGTATTTAAAACTTCAAGCAATGTTAATGACTAAATGCACAATCAATTTACTTTTAGTAGAAACTATGGAATGTCATGAAAGCAGTGATAGAAATGAGACATCATTTCTTCCTCCATACATAAGAGAAGGATATATAGCTTTCTACAAAAATAAAACAACCCCATACAATATAAACAAATTTCAAGTTATAACATTTTTGTAACTTACCTTACATCTTTGTCTATTTGCAAAAGAACTTCATTATCCTTGAAAAAAGTTTGCCACTTGCTGTCAGGATTTAAATTCAGAGGATGATCAGTCAATGTAACATCTGTCCTACATGAGTCATCTTCATCTGCAACTCCTGGCATCACAATCATTTCCTCTGAAAACATGAAGGCAAAGTAAAACTATACTAATTAGATATGAAAACTTTTCATTTGCTATAAAATACCTCTTACCACTTTTGTACCAGTGTTAGCAAGAAGGTAAGAATAATAGGAAGCAACTCCCATAAACATGATCACTGAGCCACAGGCGGGCATGTAAAAGAAACAATCACATTCACAAACTTAAATTTTTGGCCTCAGCTTCCATCAGAAAAATATATTACATATATTCACACAATCATCCTCACACAAATCATACACATGACTGCCACCTCTGGCGGGCATGGCCCAGCTGTTACAAGCTTCTCAGTCCTGTAGAGGAACTGAGCCAGCAACATACTAAAAAACAAGAAACAACAGCTGTACAATTAATTAGTGACTGAAAATTTGTGCCAGTTCGGGATTCAAATCTGGATCTCCCGCTTTCAATAGCTTGTAACATTAACCTTATCCCATCGTGCATAACTCCAAGATCGACCCAAATTTTCTTATGCTACACATTGTCTATTATCCGTAAGTGCTCACACATGTAATTCCTGCACAGGAAGGCAAAAATGCCATTTCCTTTGCTTTGGTTTGAATACAATGTGCAAAGTCTGTGTTTAACGATGTAGGCAATGGAAATGTCCTTCAGAGTTGCATGCGTATTTGCACGCTTGGCGCAGTAGTCACTACAGTGTCCAATCCTTAATGGTTACAGCAGTTCTGATATATGATGTGGCTGCTTTCGTATGTAGCCCAGTCTCTGTGAGGTACAATATGACAGGACTAGAATAAGAAGTGATAGCTGGGTGGATTGGGCATGTCTTGTACCTCATTCTTCCACAGGAATATGATCCCTGTGTCAAGAGGCTTAGGAGTGGAGATAGCATAAGAATTGACTAGGATCCTCTGGATATTGGCTGGGAGGATCCTAGATGGGATGTTCTTCATTTCAGGGTTGCATAATAGTCAAAGCACTGACAAAGGGTGCTGTTCAGTTCTTCCAGTCCATTGTGGTATTCGGTGACAGGGAGGAAATTCCGTTGTGCCTGAGAGTGGTCAGGCTGTATGGGAGGGATTTTTGTATTGAAATGATGGCAGCTGTCAAAATGCTGTTCCTGTATACATTTGGTAGGTTTGATGTTGACCAAAGTGTGGATGACACTATTGGAAAGGGGGTCAATGTCCAACAAGTGGACACTGATCTGAGAAAGACCAAGTTAAATGAATAGGGGAAAAAGTGTTGAGGTTGTGAAGGAGTGTCCTGGACCCAAGTCAAGGCCATGAAGGTATCAACAATGAACCTGTACCTGTACCAAGAGATGTTTCCTTTAGATGCCCCACAAACAAATTCATATAGGAGGGTGCCATTATACAGGTATCCATGCCTACGCCACAGAGCTGTTCTTATACTTTCCCTTCAAAGGAGTAGTTTACAAGGTATATGAGGAATGAGATGATGGGTTTGGAATCTAAAACCCACAAGAAATCGGGGAAGTCAGTGTATAGGAAGTGGCATACTCAATGAAAAGTATGGATACTTGAGGGGGGGGGGGGGAATTCAGTGAAGGAAGTGCTTGGTATCTTTGATGTTGCAGGTTAGGTTTTGGATGATTATTGGATGTGATGAATGACAAGGGCAGAAATTCTTTTGCTCCCAAAGCAGCCCGACCTTAACCTCCCTCCTTGCACCCTCAACCCAACAGTTTTCCCGACCTGTGTCCTACCGCACCATCCCATTCATGGCTGCTTTATGCCATCTTTGTTCGCTGCTTGGCATCAGCACAAATATCTGTGTATCACATGCCTAGCCTACACTCCACATGCCCACCCTCCCCATTCCTATTCAGCTACCAGGCCTAATCACCCACTCTCCCCAAGCCCCTAGTCACCTGCACACAATGTGAATGTGTGTGTGTAGGGGGGGGGGGGAGAGGGGGGTTGCACACCACTTTTGTTCAAGAGTTTCACCCAAAAGCTTATAAATCTTCTGTCCTTTTTGTTTGTACTCTCTTTTGGGTCAGTGGACTATTTGCTCCCTAGTACAATAATGATCTTTTCAGCCTAAACATTTCAAGATATAGACAGATACTAATGAAAGTAATTTAAAAGGGTTAGAACATGATTGTTCAGTTTTAATTTCTTTTAATGAATGGTAGTTTCCTTTCCAAAGCTCTTTTTCTGTGTAACAAACTATCTACATGGTATGAGTCAGATGACAGCCTCATCTACTAAAAACAACATAAATATTTCAAATTATTTTCAAATATCATAAATTTTCATACATACCAATAAACTGTCTGTACAGCTCTCTCTTTCTACTTAAAGTCTCACTCCATGTACAATGTGTTGGTGGTAAGTAATTGAGCAAAAGTTTCCAGCATAATGCCCTTCTGCCTTGTTCATCTGGAACTCCTTGAAAATAATGTAGTGACAGTTATGTAACTGCAAATTACATATAATATAAGAATAATTAAAACTAAACTATATAACAGAAAATAACTCAAACTTACATAGTAAACTAAACATGACAAATGTCAACTACTGATGGAGTGTCATTCTGTTTTACACATTCACACAGTCAAATCACTTTAATATCACCATATGCTACATCCCCCCCCCCCCCCCCACACACACACACAATTATGACTTGCTCAGAACAAACACATGGATCCAGAATGAAACTTTCACTCTGCAGCAGAGTGTGCGCTGATATGAGGCGGCATCGTGAGTCATGTCAGGATAGCTCAGTCAGTAGAGCACCTGCCCACAAAAGGCAAAGGTCCCAGGTTTGAGTCCCAGTTCCAGCACACAATTTTAATTTGCCAAGAAATTTCATATCAGCATACACTCTGCTGCAGAGTGAAAGTTTCATTCTGGAAACATCCCTTAGACTGTGGCTAAGCCATGTCTCCACCATATCCTTTCTTCCAGGAGTGCTAGTCTTGCAAGGTTCGCAGGAGGGCTTCTATGAAGTTTGGAAAGTAGGAGGCGAGGTAATGGCGGAAGTAAAGTTGTGAGGTGGCATTGTGAGTCGTGTCGGGATAGGTCAGTCGGTAGAGCGCTTGCCCGCAAAAGGCAAAGGTCCCAGGTTAGAGTCCCAGTTGCGGCACACAATTTTAATCTGCCAGGAAGTTTCATATCAGCGCACACTCTGCTGCAGAGTGAAAGTTTAATTCTGGATCCATGTGTTTGTTCTGAGCAAGTCATAATTGTGTGTGTAGGGGGGGAGGCGTGGGCGGGGGAGGGGGGTAAGTGCCTCAGCTATTCCAGGAGAAATCTGTCTAGAATGGTTGGCAATGGGAAGGGAGGGAAAGGGGGGGGGGGGCAGGGTATACTGACAAAAACATATTTCCCAGTAAAAAATATAATTTTTACTGGGCAAAAATACACTTTTTTGGGAAGAAATAAACTTTGAGGATGAAAAACACTTTTCCACTATAAGTGGCAATATACTTTCCATTGAAGCACAGAACTTTTTTTTTTTTTTTTTTGTACACAGTGTAACAACTGATGGGAAGTAAGAACAGTCAATCATTCACTGTTTCATATGAATGTTATGATTTTCTAGTTGTTTTTGGACTGGAATCTAACAAACAACTTTGTTAGTCAAAATATATTTTGATGTTTCCTTCGATTGTGCCATATTTTTTGAGTGTTTAGGCACGAACTTACTAATACAGTGAAAATATGATCACAACACACAACTATTTATAAACTCCCTTGCTGGCTGTCTTCACTTCTCAATTTTAAGGATAATTACACTTTTTGCCATCCTTATGGCATAACTTGCAACTTATCTATGAAAGAAGTAAAATACATAAGACAAACCAAACTTGAAGCTTGATCTGTTTTTGTGTGCATTTCCATTTAAGATTTTTCTGAAACATTTTTTATAATGGCATAAATAGCTGGTCAAACGAGCTCAAAATTATTGCTAAGTTGAAAGTTTTGAATGGGATTCAAATGGTTCATGACTTAAGAAATTCATATTTTACATTTACTTTCCAAGTAACACTTCTCAAACAACTAGTTGGATTTTCCCCACAACCAGTTAGAATTGTAAACACCATGCTTATCAAAATCAGTTTGTTGTTATGCAGTATTGCATAGTCTTTGTTCTTAAGCTTTTGACACATTTTGCTGTCAGCAGTCACTTGTGTGTGCACTATGTTTAGTTGTTGTAAACTGCACATTTTCTATTTCACTTAAATTTTATTTTGGTTCATTCTCTCATTGATGTTTCACTGCTTCAGTATTATTCGGTAGTATCAGACTCAAGTAAATTCCTTACCTGCCAATTATAACCAAGTGGCAAGGAAAGGGGAGGAGGAACAAGGAATAGGGAGGAGGATCATGGGCCAGGAAGGCATATGACAGTTGAAGGGGGCAGGGAAATGAGGGGGAGGGGGCAGAGAAACATGGAGGGGGTGGGGCAAAGAGGAGAGGGCGGGGGAACAAGGAAGGGGCGGGGTAACGAGGAGGTGGCATACACTCAAGTTTTGGGAACAGTGGCCACAAAGTGGAGCAATGTCTCAACATAGTAAGTGGCAGTGGCTGAAACAACAGTTTCTACTGTACGCAACTGATCTAGAATGGTCCCGATGCGGTGAGAGGGCAGAGAGGAAGTCAACCAGGCAATAGGGAGAGGATGGATGTCTTAGAGTTTGTTCCCTTGAAGGGTAGATCAATGTGTATATCAGAACAATACCACATGCTGAGAGACTGTGGCACAGAGGTCATCTGATGAACAGAATAAGTAGCATGCCAAGGGAGGAAAACTGCATCATTTGCAGTAGCATCTGCAATCTCATTCTCCTACACTCTGACATGACCAGGAACCCACAGAAACACCACAATCAACCCACTGGCAGTTAGTAAGTAAAGGCATTCCTGAAACCACTGAAATGGAATGGATATAGCATGCAGAGGCTCTGGAGAGCACTCAGCGAATCTGAGCAGATGACACTATTAGGAGGCAAATGCTGCATGATGTACTGGGTCGTCTGATAAAGGGCAAAGAGCTCTGCAATAAAGATCAAGCACAGGTCAGGCAGAGGATAATGAAAGGAATCATTGCCAAGTATAAAGGCATACCTTACACCATGGGCAGTATTGGAACCATCGGTGTACACAAAGATACTGACTTAAAACTGCGTGAGAAGTGTGAGAAACTGTTGCAGTAGACCAAACAAGGGATAGTGTCTTTTGGAAGCAAATGGAGTTAAATGTTAGAACAGACCTTGGGACAAAGCCAAGGTGAGGAAGTGCTCACACCCTTTGGAAATGTGACAAGGAGTGTGAAATCTAGCTGCCAAAGCAGCAAATGAAAGTGTACTCCAGGAGGTAATAGAGAAGATAGACACACTGCAAACAGATGGTTAAGGGAATCATAAAAAAAAGACAGCACAGGTTGGATGAGCGTCATACATGACAAGCAGCTTGCATATCAAATTAGAAGGACTTCCCTCCAGTAGTATAGCAATAATGAGATGCAGCTCATGTAAACTAGTTTGTTGGGTGCTGCAATAAATGGCAAATAGAAGCCGAAAAGTCTGGTAAGAGACACACTATAATAGGGCTAATTGTGATGGCAAAGATAACAACACTTAGCACTGAGTGCCATTGGTACACCATTCACCTGACTAAAATGTTTGACAGAGTTGAACCCACATTTACATTAAAAACATGTACTTTCAGAAATTCTTGAATATAAATAGGCATACGACCCCAGACTCCACAAGTGTGCAAAGTATGGAGGATACCCATCCTTCAATGGGTGTCATAGACCTTCCCCAGGTCAAAAACTATTTTTCCACAAAAAATGAATCCTAATATGAGTTGACAGGGTGACTAGATAGTCGACAGCAAGGCCATGATTATGAAAGTCACATCGTACATTTGGGAAGAGATTCAGGGATTTGAGCCACCATACCACCCGACCATTAATCATATGTTCCATTACCTTGTAGACACTACTGATGAGAGAGACTGGACAGTGTCAGTAACTGTACTTGCCAGGCTTAGGTATGGGAATAGCTAAGCTGGCGTTTAGGGAATGTACTATCTGCTTATATGTGGTTATAGGCATATTCTGAGAAGAAAATGCAAGCCCTCAGGAGACAGGGTGTTGTAATATCTGTATGTGAATGCCATCCAGTCCTGGGAAGGAGGACCATGAAGAAGAGAGTACACATTGAAGCTCCAACATTGTAAATTCAGCATTATAGCATTCATCGTTTTGTGAGGAGAAAGAGGGTGTACTTTTTCCGACTGACTGTTTTCTAGGGAAAAAAATGGGATAGTAGTGTTTGGAGTTGGAAATCTTGGTGAAGTAACAGCCCGAGGTGTTTGAGATGACAATTGTGTCCACAATGATAACACTGTCAGCATTGAGACAAGGAATTGGGGGATGAGCAGAGGTCTCGGAGAATCGACAGAAGTTACCCCAAGTAATAAAAGAGGGGTGAGAACTGTTACAAAGACCTAATAAATGGGAGTCAGCAAGCATGTTTACTATCTTTAATAATGTGGCGAGTTTTCCTTTGCAACCATTTTTATTGAATACAATTCCCCAATGTGGGATGTCATTTAAAGATGTGGAGAGCACATCTCCAGTCTCTGATCGCATTGTGGCATGTGTCATTCCACTTGGAGATGGGGGTACCTAATGGCGAGGAAGAGGTGTAAGGAATGAAACATTTGGCAGCAGAGAGAATAGTACTAGTGAGATAGTCAACCTGGTCATCAATAATGGGAAAAGATGATCCCTAAGTGTTGCTAAGGAAGAGTCAATTCGCCACTCAGCTTTGTAAAGCTGCCAGTTGCGTGGACACATGGATGTGATGGGTGTCAGCAGCAAATGACACATGGGAAATGGTCAGTGGAGTGTGTATGTGAAAAAACAAACCACTGAAGCCAATGGACAAGTTAACAGTACAGATGAAGAGTTCTAAATGAAAAAGGGTAAGTGTGGAGTCTCATGGAAATATAGGTTCACAAGTGTTGAGAGAAATGAGATTAAGGTGATGGCAGATATCTGCCAAGAGAGAGTCTCTATGACAGAGGCATGGTTAACCCCAAAAGGGGATGCTGAATGTACAAGCAGCAGGATGACCCCATCAGTTGGAATCCCTGCTATGGAGGAAAATTGAAATGGACTGAGGTGAAGTGTAGAAGATGAAAGGGATCATAAGGGTTTAATTTTGTTTCCTGATGGCAGAAAATCATGAAATCATGTGGAAGTAAGTTCACAAAAAAAGCTGCAGCTATACACTAAAGGATCGGATGCCCCAATTGTTGCACTGAAGGATAGCTGCAGAGGATGAAAGGGGAAAAGCCTAATTAAATTACTTTTCCAAATCTGTGGTTGCTGTCCCTGGGGTAGAATAACATCCATATGTTCCTGACTGGCTTCTATTGGGCAAGTGCAGGCAGATTTCCCTGGAGCATTGTGGGGGCTTCATCCGGAGACTTCTGCTGCTGCTGCTGCTGCCACTGCTGCTTCTTCTTCTTTTTCTTCTCCCTCGGAGGATGGGAAGAGTCATCAGAAAGAGAGCACATTGAGGCGATTTAGAGGACGGAGAAGGAACAAGGGGCCTTTAGGCCCTGAAGGTGTAGTTCCTCATTATGGCTCAGACTATCAGGCTTATTGTCTTTAGAGCACTGGGAAGAGGATTTACCTGAGGGAGTCCCACCTCCAGTGGACGCTGGGTCAGATGAAGAGGAGGGGTGGAGGAAAAAGGACAGGAGGAGTAGGTACAGAGTTGGGGAGAGACAAGGGTAAGGAGGAGTGGTAACTGGCTGTGTGGAGGAAGTAGGGTAACAGGTGGAGGTTAGGCAGCAGTAGTGGAGGGAAGGGGGGGGGGGAGAGGTAGAGGATTGATTGGTCGGTTTGGGGGGTTTTAGGGGGACTAGACTACTATGGCCATCAGTCTCCCATTTCATAGCTAGGCGACAAGCAGAAGAACTAAATCGTCAATAAATGCACCTGAGCTGGATTTAAAATAGCGCAGAATTAAAGAACTCATTGTCAATCAAATATTGACAGAGTCAACAAGAGATGCTACAAAAGATGCCAGACACACGGTAACAGATAGGAGATAAAAATAAGATAAAATGACAGAGGCAATGAATGTGGTTGACCGACCATGAGTATAAAAGAGGAAAAGCCAACCACATAGCTTACTCAAGAAAAGCTGTAGTCGGAAGACGCGTCAAGTAGAATATAGAAAATGAACTACAAGACCAACCAGAGAACTCATAGCAACTGGTAAAACCCCCCGCCCGAAGAAATCATAAAACAATATAACCACAGAGGCATTGTCGCCAAGCACCAAAGAGAGAGTGTTCGGGAGATTAAAAGAATGCCATAGTGGAGCTAAAATGGGACACTGAAGTAGGAAATGGACCACTGTCAATGGAGCACCACGTTGGTACATGGGTGGGTCCTCTTGGCGGAGGAGGTGACCATGCGTCAGATGGGTGTGACCAATGCAGAGACGAAGTCCCTGCGGGACCCCAGCTGTGAGGACTTCCAGACAGATGTGTCCATGATCGTCCACAGCTTATTGGGCACGTCCAGAGCAGAGCATTTGGCATTCCACAGTTCTCGTATTTTATTGCAAAGCAGCGGGAGGAAGTCTGGTTCTGGAAGGCCAATCGCCAGAGGGCGGTGAGTGGTAGCCTGTTTGGCTAGCTGGTCGATGCTCTTGTTACCCGGAATGCCAACATGGCCCGAGGTCCAAATGAATGTCACAGAGGGCCCAGAGTCATGAAGAGCCAGTATCGACTCCTGGATGGCCCTGACCAATATATGATAGGGGTAACACTGATCAAGGGCCTGCAAACCGCTCAGTGAGTCGCTGCATATCAGGAAGGAGGTCCTGGGGCAGGTGCGGATGTGTTTAAGAGTGCGGTATATAGCCACCAGTTCTGTGGTGAAGACGCTGCTGCCAGGTGGTAAAGAGTATTGCTCAACATAAGCACCATGCATGTAGGCATATCTAGTGCGGCCACCATCCAAAAAATCGTCTGTGTAAATTACCTCAAAGTTGCACAACTCACAAAGCACGGCATAAAACTGGTGCTGTAGGACCAGAGGAGACATGGAGGTTTTCGGCTCACGGGAGAGATCCAACCGAATCTGCAGGCTAGGAATGGTCCAGGGAGGAGCATGGGAAGTGGAGTGGAAAGGAGGGTTAAGAGGGAAGGAGTCAAGGGTCGAAAGGAGTGATTGGACCCATGCTGCTATCGGGAGTCGTGATCAGGGTCACCTCTGCGGCAAACAAATGACCTCCCCTAGGTTAAGTACTCTATTATTTGGATGCTGAGGGGTACAGTGAACTCTGGCAGCATATAGGGCGAGCAGTTGTTGACGCCGGAATTGCAAAGGGGCGACTCCAGCCTCTGCGAGAAGACTCGTGACAGGGCTTGTACGAAAGGCTCCAGTGGCCAGACATGCCGGTATGGTGGACTGGGTCGAGAACTCTCAGTGCAGATGGGGAGGCTGAGCCATAGACCTGGCTCCCACAGTCCAGATGTGAGTGCACCAGAGCATTATACAGCCGGAGGAGGATAGGACGTGCCCCCCCCCCCCCCCCCCGACAGTATGGCTGAGGCAACGAAGGACGTCCAGATGTCGTGAGCACTATTGCTTAAGCTGGTGCAGATAGGGAGCCAGGTCAAATGTGAGTCAAAAAGGAGACCCAGGAAGCGGTGAGTGTCCACAACCCGAAGAAGCTCACCATCAAGGTAGAGCTCTGGATGCGGATGTACCGTCTGTTGGCGACAAAAATGCATCATCCTAGTTTTCGCAGGGGAAAATTGAAAAACAATGGGCAGAAGGCCAATTCTGCACCTGATGGATGGCTGCCTGTAGTCGTCGTTCAGCTACACTTGTACTGGCGGTAGTATAGTACAGGCAAAAATCGTCTGCATAGAGAGAGCAAGAATCTGATGGCCACATTGCAGCCACTAGGCCGTTTATGGCCACCAAAAAGAGGGGTACACTTAGGACGGGCCCTTGTGGTACCCTGTTCTCTTGGATATGTGGGGAACTGAAGGAGGTGCCAACACGAACTCTGAAAGGGCACGAAAGTAAAAAATTCTGGATAAAAAGTGGGAGGGAGGTGGTGGGCATTGAAATCACCCACCAACAAAAACGGATGCGGAAGCTGGTCAATAAGATCTAGAAGATCAGACCAAGTGATGGGAAAGGAGGAAGGAGCGTAAATATTGCACAGTGTGAAGATAAATCCAGGAAGGTATATCCGGACAGCAACAGCTTGTATTGGAATACACAAAGGGACTGGTGTACTGTGTACGTCATCCTGAATAAGCTACATTACGCCCCCGTAGGCTGGAATTCCTGCATGGCATGAGCACTCATCTCTGGCTGTGAAGTCTGATCCTCTGTGTCCATGGCATCCCTGAGATCGGCGAAGGCCAAATCTTCAGGCGTCACGAGAAGGATGACCTCATCCTCAAGCACGTCAGGTGCAAGAGCTGAGGGCACCGAGGCTGCCAGTGTCTCCTTGCATTTTCTGGTCTTTTCTTTCTTGTCTTCCCGTCGTTCCTTGGGCCTACCGGAGGAGGGGGGTTCCTCCGGAGGGGCTTGAGGAGTGTGGGAAGTGAGGAGCCAAATGGCTTTCTGGCCGATGGTCCTTTAGATGCTGGCTACTGGTGATAACGGTGGAAGGGAGGGGGGTAGGTTCCCTTCCTAGAAGAAGAAGCCAGAGAAGGGGGACCGTTTTCTGGCTGGGGAGCAGGGGTAACTGCTCCCGACGTCTGGGAGGCCGAGGTAGAAGGGAAGTAGAGCAGGTCGAGAAGTGGCCACCAGTGGTGGCGCCATCGTTGTAGCTGCAGCGTATGATGTTAGTAAAGAGACTGGATGCAGCTTTTCATATTTCCTTGGAGCCTCTGAGTCTTATATTCGACTATATTCCATTCTTTATGTAGAGCGGGACAGTCCTGTGAACATGGAGAGTGGTGACCACTGCAGTTGATGCAGTAAGGAGGAGGGGCACAGGCAGTGTCCGGATGTAAGGGACGGCCACAGACCCAACATGTTGCAACAGTGTTGCAGCAAGAGGACTTGTGCCCGAAACGGCAACATTTAAAACATCGCATTGGAGGGGGGGATGTACGGTTGGACGTCACAGCGATACATCATGACCTTGATCTTTTCGGGCAGATTGTCACCCTCAAAGGCCAAGACAAATGCGCCAGTGGCCACCCTATTATCTTTTGGTCCCCAAAAAACGCGTCGGACAAAGTGGACTCCGTGTCGTTGTAGATTTTCACGTAACTCCTCATCTGCCTGCAGCAAAAGGTCTCTGTGATAAATGACCCCCTGTACCTTATTTAAGGATCTGAGGGGCGTTATTGAGACAGGACTGTTGCCTAAGTGGTTACATGTTAGGAGGTTTCGTGACTGAGCAGGGGTCTCCGCCTGTATTAGGACCAAACCGTTGCGAAGTTTGAACATGCCAGCAACTTCTCCAAACATTTCCTCGAAGTGTTCGATGAAGAAGGAAGGCTTAGTTGCCTGGAAAGATTCCCCATCCTGTCTGGTACACACTAGATACCATGGCGCGTATGGGTCAGTCTGCTTTGTGGGCCCACGTTCCCCCAATGATGGAGTTAGGGAGGGAAACGATTTGGGGTCATATCTTTCTGCATTGAAATTCAATTTGCCACACTTAGAGACACCTGACTTAGAGCCAGGATTTTCAGAGGTTTGTTTCCTCTTCATTGCGAAATGTCCTCTCCAATGCCACCCATTCTGAAACAAGGGCTCTCCTCAAGGGCGCCACCCAGCCACAGCAACGCTACCTGGCAGGATGACCGTTTCTGGGAGTCCTGATGTCCCAGAGGGACAAGCATCAACTCCTTGGCATTCATTAGGAGGTCACAGCTCAGGCATCGGCAGTGTGATCCCTGTGCAATTCAGGGGGCTCAACTACACGGACTGGCTAAACATGCTGGTGACCTAGCGGGGGAGGGAGCTAAGGCGAGGAAGGGAAGGCTAACACTTTGACTGAAATTTGGATGGAGATCAAACCCCAAGGGGGACATAACTGGGCCGAAATTTGTGAAAACGGCCAACAAAGACACAATTGCATAACCAGCAGTACCGAGGAAATAGCCGGGCCATCATCGCGAGAACACCTAGAAATGGGGTTGGAGAAGGGTAGGGGGGAGGAAAGGGATTAGGGGGAGGGGGGAGGGAACCAGGGAGGGGAAAAGCGGCTTGGGAAATAGCAAGGAAGGCTGCAATGGCTCAGGGACCCATGTGCGCCACACACGTACCCACAAAAGAGCTGTGGCCCCCCTGGGAGGAAAGGTGAAGGAAAATGTAGATGTTGATGGCGCTGGGTGCAAAGGATCAAATTTCTTACAAGCTTCGGAATAGGACAGACAATCTAGAGTCTTGAATACCTGGATTTTATTTTGTTTATTGTGCACTCGGCAATCCAGCAAATGAGGAGCTTGTGAGCCACAGCAATTCACACAACTAGATGGAGGGATGCAAGGGCTCCCTGTATGAAGGGGCATCCACAGTCACCACAAACAGGGTTGAATTACACCTGGAGGCAACGAAAGCAGCACATAGGTGGTGAGACATACAGCTTCACATTGTATCTGTATACCATTACCTTGGCTTTTTCAGGTATATTATCTCCTTCAGAAACCAGGATAAAAGCTCTGGTGTCTCTGTTAGTACCCTTGGGGCCTCCCTGGACACGGCAAACAAAACAAACACTCTGCAGTTCCAGATTTGCCATGAGTCCCTCACCTGATTGCAGCAGAAGATCCCTATGGAAGATAACTCCATGGGTCATGTTTAGGGACTGATGAGGAGTGATGCTCACTGGGATGTCTCCTAATTGTTGACATGCTCAAAATGCAGCCGCCTGACTGACAGAAGATGTTTCAATGAAGACAGAACTGGACTGCATCTTAGTGCCTAACTTCACCAAATTTATCTTCTGTGCATTCTACAAAGAAGAGAGATTTGGTAACGACATATGTTTCCCTGTCTGTCCTAGAACAGATTAAGAATCTGGGAAATGGTTTTATTTTACACCTAGTCAACAGGCCTGACCCTCTTCCGTTGGTGTATCCAGCAGAAAGTGGAAGGCTGTGGAAGAAAAGACAGGAACTGAAGAGAAACTGTCACTTTCTGACAAGAATTGTTTTATGTGCAAAATTTCCGCCCTGATTCCACTCACTATGGGGGGTCAAAGTTTTGTGCCATGGGTACCACCTAGGCAAGACAAGGATTTCCTGGCAGGACAATCATTGCCAGGAGTTCAAAGGCCCGAAAGGATAGGTAAACAGTCCTGGACATACATGGGGTGTTAACAGCTCTGGAGCCAGTAGTGTAGTCCCTGTGTTGTCAGGAGGCTCAGCTAGAAGGGCGCCCCTCCCCCCCCCCCCACCCCCCACCCCACCGCATGGACTGGCTACACAAATGGGGGACCTAGTGGGGACAGGTGGCTATGGTGAAGTGGGAAAGGGGAAAGGAAGGGATGGAGATATGTGCTGTAGTGGGTAGGTAGGGAGTTCTTCCCTAAATGAGTCAAACTGAAATTTGGTAATGGAAGTCAAGCCCGAAGAGGGACAAAAAGTTGGCCGAAAAATTCATACAGCTGTATCTCTTGTCTCCAAATTTCTCTTTTATTTTCCTGTAGGTGGAATCTATTTTCCCCTTGAGATATATATATATATAATTTTACAGATTTTCATTTGTCTTTTAGCCACTCCTTCTTAGCCATTTTGCATTTCCTGCCAATTTCATTTCTTAGTCATACTCCAGTTCCTTTCATTTACACCTGCTTCATTTACTGCATTTTTGTATTTTCTCCTTCCATCAATTAAATTTAGTATTTCCTGTGATATCCAAGTGTTTTTTGTAGGTCTTGCCTTTCAACCTATTTGGTCCTCTGCTGTACTTCTCTTTATTAAAATGGTTAAAATCTATTCATTATTATGTCCATTTATCAGTGTGGATAGCTTGCAGCTCACAGCAAAGACAATGATTGAACCACAAAAGCCACATACAATAATATCAACCATGCACACACAACTTAGCTTCCGATCAAAACCTAAAGACACACACACATTCATTCATACCATCACACAGGCATAACTAACAGACATCTCCAGCTGCTGACTAGGGATACAGTAGCTGGAGATGATGGCTGTGTGTCTATGAGTTGTGCTAGTGTGAATGAGAGTGTGGGTTCTTTTTCTGATGAAGGCTGTGCCCAAAAGCTAAGTTGTGTGTGTATGGGTGTTCTTTTTTTGTGCCTGTCATGATTCGAAAATCATCTTTGCAGCAGAATTGCAATGTGGACTTTCCATTATCAGTTATATTCATTAATATGTGAAATATATGTATGGTTTATCTCCTCCCCTCTCCCTCATTTGCCAGACCTGGTTTGAATCTGCCCAGAGGATTAACCATGTGAATCAGTGTGGTGCCCAGCCTTGATGGCATTTTTAGGCAGGGGTGTTTTTTTTTTTTTTTTTCTTTTCTTTTTTTTTTTTTTTTTTTTTTCTTTTCTTTTTTTTTTTTTTTTTACATCCCACTA
The DNA here is from genome assembly GCA_026315105.1 of Locusta migratoria. Taxonomy (NCBI): domain Eukaryota; kingdom Metazoa; phylum Arthropoda; class Insecta; order Orthoptera; family Acrididae; genus Locusta; species Locusta migratoria. The sequence continues at coordinate 763,707,773 of CM048744.1, read as the reverse complement.
GGTCATGTCTTAGTTACATGATATGCAAACATTTAGAAAAAGTCTGCATAGTTTTCACATGTAATAGTACTACAAGCAGATAATTGGGGATCACACATTTCTTCTCAGGGGGTATTAGGGTGGTAGCATTAATGGCATCTGGCCAACCATGAAAATAATCTTGGCAAATCTAGATTGACCATGCTGACCCCATGTATGGGAAGAGAAAGGTGAAAGAAGAAGACTATGTGTTAGGTATAAAAGGATTCTGTTAGTGACATAGCAAGCAGGATCTTTCAGTAAAATTATACTTACCACCCTGTCGGCCTCATGTGGTTATGATGGTAACATCAAGAACACCAGAAAACCTTTGCCAATATGTTAATACTCTCAGAAAACCAAATGACATTGAATGACTTAAGAGTTTCATAATGATAATGAAGTAAATAAATAATGGTGTTTCTGCTCTATGGTTGACAGGCTCTTGGATGTATCCTTGGCCATTCAGTAAAAGTAACTGCCCTTGTAAAACAAGGATTTCATGACAAAAAATAGTATGTGACTGACTGACTAATGTCAGCATCATATGATTTGGCAATATTATCATGTGAGGCCACTGGGACGGTAACTAAGATTAAACCGATCACCCACAAACATAAACACACTCTATGGCTTGGTTATGACTGCAACTTTTAATGTATTTTGAGGGTGGCATGCTTTGATAGAACTCATTGACTGCCATGTGGCTGCCACCAGCCACAGAAATGCCTTATGCCTGATGCCATGTGGCCGGCGGCGGCCACAAAGCGCCATTCTGTTCAATGCGGTATAGCCTTGGTTTGGATGTTTCCAATACAGACACAGATACACGAAAGGTATACTGTGGGTCAATTTGGCCTGAAAAACGCTCTTGAAAAGCTCAGATTGGAAGTTTAGCCCTGGTCGCCATGCCTGGCATGGAGGTGAAACATTCGTGTGCGGCAGCCAATATGTTAATTGAAATATGCCAGTAAGATTGCTACTTTTCTGCTGAAATGCTTTCAAAAATTACTGAGAGAGAATCAGTTATAGCTATCTCCACTTAACAGATCCTCTCCTCCAAACATTTTATATTACTATGCCAAAATGTTTTCTATACGGTAATGTGCATAGTAGATATATGTTAAATATATTTAAGTTAATATATTACACAACATAGAGTTATGTCAATTGATAAAGATTTTTAACAGTATCACATCTCATATAACATAGAACCCCATATAGAATTACACTCCTCTTACACAAAAAGAATTTTAATGACAAATGGAGTTGAATGTTGACTTTTATGATTATATTTATAATTATAATGTAGGCTATTATTATGTAAAAAGGATCAACAGGAATCGTAAAGGAACTAATCACTATGCCATAAGGAAGTGGTATCATATTCACAGTTTAGTGAAATACTGTAAATAAAACAATTCATGAAATTTATTCCTGGTATATGTAGATACGTCTGGATGGAAAAATTAACACAAAAGCTTGCCTTCTTATATACATTGAGGAGATACAACAACGCGATCATTATTGACAGTATGGTAATATAGCTAACTTAAAAATTTAATGTGCTAGGTACTTCTTCTGTCATTCATAGAGAATACTCAACATGCATTAGAATAAGAATATGAAAAGTGTAAATTACCGGTGCGACGAAATTTAAAATTGGAATATATATATATGTACTGGCTTATTTGGAGACAAAAAGGAATATTTGGGGAATAGCAAAAGGTATCTATTTTTTAACGCTGTAAGGATGAAGGGGGCGTATCACAGTACGTTGTACTCTACAAAATGCGAGGACAATCAGTTTCCATAAACGAAGTAAACTAGCATGTTTCTTTAAACAAAAGTCTTCCTTTTCGTCGTCAAATGCAGCGGATCGTAAGTTTACATATTTATTTTCACCACACAGAACATTCTTACCATTAAAACAGAGTTTCCTTAATGTTTTCAGATCTATTTCTTCAGAATTTAATAGGTCATCGAATTCTTTTATTCTGAAAAAGAGGGTGTTGATCGATAAAATCATTCTTTATGTGAACGATAAGAAAGGACAGTATCTGCATGACAGTTGTATACCTCGCTCTGTAAGCAGCCATAATTATGCAGCCAACTGAGTTATGGAAAACACTTGACACCCGATATGCGTACTGTCATGAATGCCAAGTTAAAGAACATCTGCGTTACGCGACGAGTCTAGGTACACAGCCTGTATAATTTCGAGAGTATATTTATATTGGCCATACAATGTTTTTTCCGTACCATGTATATTTATTGTGAGAACATCATAATTATTTTTTCTCGTAAGCGCACTTCAGACAAAAGACATTTCTGTCATTTTTGACATTACCATAAACGTTTTGAAAGCGACAGTTCTGGACGAATCAAAACATGATTGACAATATAGTGTTGTGATCGTCTCGTGAAAGAAGTTTTATAGAATGAATACGTACAACGGTCAAAAGTAGTGGATCTTTTTATATGAAGTGTGTTAGACCCTACATGTAATTGTAATAGTTTGACAGTGATGAAAGTTACTGGTTTTGTAACTTAAATGTTTGTTTTTATTTGCAGGTTGATAAACAAGTAGAAGCAAGTACTACACATGACGATGCTGTCGTTTCTTGCACCTTGTAAAGACAGTGAGCCAGAAACGTTATTAGAACTGTGTTTTAAATTTGTTGTGAAACGACCAGATACAATATGTACAGTAGACCCATTCACTAAAGATTATAGACTTAGAGACGGACTAGCTCTCCCCAGTGAAATCTGTGAAAATATTATTCACTTTTACCAACAAAGTGGAAATATAGTGGATGATAAATTTGTCAATATATTTCAAAATCCTCACACTACCAGATTAAAACGAGTGAGGTTAAGGAATTCAGCAATTACAGATGATGGACTTTGCGCCTTACTGAGTCATAGATTGATTGAATTAGATCTATTTAATTGCATTAATATTACAGAAGGATCATTAGCTCATATAAATGACTTTGGAAATAGTTTGTTATCTTTAAGTGTTGGATCACAGGTTCACATTTTGCCTGACACGTTGTATTCTGAAGATTCCCAAAAGTTGCCTGAAGCAGACAAAAGAAGTGCCTACCAGGAGAGAGGCTACATATTGCGCACACCAAATCTTCGAAAACTGACTGTAAAAAACCTTTATGTTCCTGGAGAAAAATTTTACTTTCCATTGTTACTGCATTCTCTCCAGAATCTTGTATATCTTGATTTATCCAATTGTTTTGACTTAGGGGACCTGTCATATCTGTGTGACTTGAAAAACTTATCAACACTTATACTGTACAATGTTCAAAGACTGCAAGATGCAATAGCCTCAATATGTAGGATAACCAGCTTGAGGTGAGTGTACTTGCATTTATTTCCCAATAATTGGAAGTGTTGAATTGATGCATTAAGAATTAGGAATATTTGCTGAATAATTCTCATATTTCAAAGTCTGTTTCTTATGCCAGACATGAGAAGCTATGATTTTGTATACGTCTGGAATCTCAAAAAGAATTGATCACCATTTGAATGATAATTATATGTTTATTGTCTCAACCAGGTTTCAGCCTTAGGCCATTCTCAAGTGACAAAAGTTGCCAGACAAGTTTCCTTTGTGATCTTATGGCAAACACATACCTGTGTTATTATTTTAAAGTAAGATGTGGGGACAAGTGTGTTACCTACCCATTTTATGCTAATGACATGGACTCTACTCCAAATGTTTTTATTCTTTTATTATCATCACCACACTATAGGAACGCCTACAACTTTTATCTTTGACAATAGCCCAGGGCTGAAACCTGGTTGTGACAATAAATATATAATTATCAGTCAAATGGCAGTCAATATATATGTAATGAGAAGCTATGTTGGTACGGTAATTTTTTTTAAATTTTGTTTCTTTAGTGGTAATGTGACAGGCTGTACTGAAGGCCAGGTGGTATGCCATGCTTGAGTTGACCAATGTTTCAGACTACCAATATGGCTCCAAAGGTCTTGGGTTCAATCCCTGGTCAATTATAAGCTTTTTATGTGTAATTTTTCTTTTTCTTCCTCTGGATATGTCTGTTGCTATCAAAAATTCCTAGTTACAGTATGGTTTAGTATATTAAACACTGAGTGAATGAATCCCTTAAAAAGTCAGAGAAAGGCAAAGGAATGCTATCAGCAGTCAGGTTAAAGTGCAGTTTATGCGGCAGCGGCTAGCCTTCGTGCTCGCTAGGTTGGGAACGGCAGGGCAGCCAATCAGAAGTCGCGATGCCGCGGCCAATGAGATTGCGTGTTTCATGACGAGTAAATTTGGCGTCAATTTCGAAGTTCATCCGAGGATATCTGTGCAACGTTTGTGAGATTGTAATTGATTTTCCATGTATAAGAGCTTTTTAGATAATTGTATTACGGACATAAGTGACCTATTATTAATACACCACAGCAGTCAAACGTTTTATTTGTTTTATGACCAGTACGAAGCATTGATCATTTTAAGTGAAAGTTAAGTTAGTTATAGGTTAAACGAGAAGTCTTTTTTTAATTTTAGTATGTGAGCTATGCGCCCAAATCTCCGGTTCAATCAATTTACAGTTGTACGCTCGATATATACATAATTTCAGTCCGAGCTACCTCGATTGCAAGCATTCTTGGAAATTATCACAATTACTTTTACTGACCGGACAAGGGTACATACAAGAACCTATCAACCATAGAGCAGGTATAGCATGTTTTATTTAATTTATTATATATTCAAAACAGTGATCAAGTGACATCCATACTGATAGCAACTGTAATTTATAGATCGTCAAAAACTTTTGCATTCACAGCTTTGATTTGTTTGCATAGTACAATTGTAATGCTCTTTCTTATTGGCCGTGGCATCGCGACTCCTGATTGGCTGCTCTGCCGTTCCCAACCTAGCGAGCGCGATGGCTAGCCGCTGCCGCATAAACTGCACTTTTACCCAGCAGTCATACTTACTAAGCTTAGTGAAGATATATAAATCAATCTTTGGATTCAGGACAGCCCTTCCCCCTCCCATTTTAATTAGTATGTATAGTTCTAATAATAGTGATAATGTAACAATGGAAAGTCCTGGTTGGAATGTCAAATAGTAGAGGATAGGTTACAGCTCACCATAAATAAATTGGTGATCTGCAGACAGGCACATAGCATAGACAATCGCATTGATGCAACTCAATTTTTTGGCGACAGCCTTCATCAGATAAAGATAATAGATTTTCTTAACATTATGCAAACTGAGGGGGATGGTGATCTGGTCATTTATAGTTAATAATAAAATTCTGCTGGGCTCACTATATATATATATATATATATATATATATATATATATATATATATATATATATATATATATACACTTAGTAGCTTCAACATTAAATAACACTATCACTTGTTATGTCATTTTATAATTACAATATGAGCTTGCACATAAGTATGAATAATTTAAACAATGTTTATTTCTTGAATAAAACATGCTGCATTCATGTCACAAATCCAACACAGTGACTATTTGTTCATACCTCTGGAGCTTGTGGAGTACAGTATCAAAAGCCTTCCAGAAATCCAGAAATATGGAATTGATTTGAGATCCCTTGTCGATGGCACTTAACCTTCATGTGAATAAAGGGCAAGCAGTGTTTCTCAAGAGTGGTTCTTTCTGAATCCGTGTTGATTATTGGTTAATAGGTCGTTCTCTTTGAGGTAGTTCATAATATTCGAACAAAGTATATGTTCCAAAATCCTACTGCAAATCAACGTCAATGAGATAGGCCTGTAATATTGGGGATCACTCCTATTGCCTTTCTTGAATATTGGAGTATGTTCAAATGTTTGTGAAGCTTAAGGGACTTAACTACAGGGTCATCAGTCCCTAAACTTACAAACTACTTATGAACTACCTACAACTAAGGACGGCACAAATATCCATGCCCGAGGGGGGATTCGAACCCCCGAACGTAGTGGCCGTGCAGACCGTAACTGAAGCGCCTCAGTCCCCTCGGCCACCGCGGCCGGCAATATTGGAGTAACTTGGGCAACTTTCCAGTCTTTGGGTACGGATCTTTCGCTGAGTGATCGGTTGTAAATGATAGCTAAGTCCGCAGCTATTGCATCAGCATACTCTGAGAGGAATCTAGTTGGTATACAATCAGGCCCGGAAGATTTATTTTTGTTTAGTGAATTAAGTTGTTTTACTACTCCAGGAACATCTACTTCTAAGTTTCGCATGCTGGCAGCTGTTCTTGGATTAAATACTGGAGTGTTCACTTCGTCTTCTTTGGTGAACGAATTTCGGAAAGCTGTGTTTAGTAATTCTGCCTTAGCAGTACTGTAGTGAAGGTATTGTTTGTGTTTTGCCGCTAGTGTACTTCACATATGACCAGAATTTCTTTGGATTTTCTGCAAGATTACGAGATAGGATTTCGTTGTGGTAACTACTATAGGCTTCTCGCATGGATGTACGCGCTAGGTTGCGAGTTTCAGTAAAAGATTGCCAGTCTTGTGGATTCTGTGTCTTTTTAAATTTTGCATGCATTTTTCTTTGTTTCGGCAACAGTGATCTGACCTGTTTTGTGTACCACGGGGGGTCAGCCCCCTCTTTTATTAATTTATTTGGTATAAATCTCTCGATTGCTACTGATATTATGTCTTTGAAAGTAAGCCACAACTGATCTACACTTGCATTTTTAGTTTTGAAAGACTGGAGACTATCACTCAGGAAAGCGTGAAGCGAATTTTTATCTGGTTTATTGAATAGATATATTTTTCATTTATTTTTGGTGCATTTGGGAATTTCGACATTTAGTCTCGCTACTACAACTCAATGTTCGCTAATCCCTGTATCTGTTTTGATGCTCTTTACTAGCTCAGGATTATTTGTTGCTAGGAGATCAAGAGTATTTTCGCAACCACTTACTATTCTAGTGGGTTCATGAACTAACTGTTCGAAGTAGTTTTCAGAAAAAGCATTCAGAACTAGTTCGGACGATGTTTTATATTTGCCGCCTGTTTTGAATACATAATTATGCCAACATATCGAGGGTAAATTAAAGTCGCCACTGATTATAACAGTATGCTTCGGGTACCTATTTGAAATATGATTCAAGCTGTCTTTGAACATTTCTGCAACCGCATCGTCTGAGTCAGGGGGCTGATAAAAAGATCCAATTGTTAATTTACTCCTGTTGTCAGGTATAACCTCTACCCAGACCAACTCACAGGAAGTATCTGCCTCAATTTCGCTGCAGGATAAACTGTTTGTAACAGCAATAAACTCGCCACCCCCCTTTTTTATTTATTCTATCCTTTCTGACGACCATTTGGCCCTTTGAAAAAATTTCGGCCGAATTCATCTCAGGCATCAGCCAGCTTTCAAAACCTATAACGATTTGTGCCTCAGTACTTTCTATCAGCGCTTGGAGCTCTGGAACTTTCCCAATACAGCTACGACAATTTACAACTGTTATACCAATGGTTTCTAGATCTGCTTTCTTCCTGTGACTGACCTGCCCCCTTTGAGACTGAAACCCATTTTGTGTATTCCCGAGGCCCTCTAACCTAAAAAAACCACCCAGTCCACGCCACACAGCCCCCGCTACCCGTGTAGCCGCTTCTGAGGATAGTGGACTCCTGACCTATTTAGTGGAACCCGAAAACCCACCATCCTTTCGCGCAAGTTGAGGAATCTGCAGCCCACACGGTCGCAGAACCGTCTGAGCCTCTGATTCAGACCCTCCACTCGGCTCTGAACCAAAGGACCGCAGTCAGTCCTGTCGACAATGCTGCATATGGTGAGCTCCGCTTGCATCTTGCAAGCAAGACTGGCAGTCTTTACCACTTCTGATAGCCGCTCAAAACCAGAGAGGACCTCTTCTGATCCAAAGCGACACACATCATTGGTCCTGACATGAGCCACCACCTGCAGCTGGCTGCACGCTGTGCTCTTCATGGCATCCGGAAGGACCCGTTCCACATCTGGAATTCCTCCCTCCCCCCCCCCCCCCATATGCACACGGAGTGCACATTGGAATTCTTCCCCTCCATAGTAGCCATTTTCCTAAGGGGCTCCATTACCCGCCTAACGTTAGAGCTCCCAACTACCAACAAACCTACCCTCTGTGAGTGCCTGGATCTTGAAGGCAAAGGGGTGAGTACAGGACAAGCGACACCATCTGCGTCACGAACATCCCCTGCCACAGACAGTGCCTCGAATTTGTTGGCAAGACCAACCGGGGAGGCCTCCACTTCGGTCCCCCGGGAAGTCTTACGCCGCCTGACACGCGCTGAGGAGACCTCCCAATCCACTACGGATTGGCAGGCGACCTCCTCGCAGGCAGTGAGCGGGCTGACCACAGCCCCAGGCCGATCGGAGGGCACAACAGACGCACAGGGCGTCTGCAGCTCCCCCCGCGAGCGGCTCACTTAACATAGTGGAAACCCATCTTTTCTTGGGGTTAGTGTTCGATGACTGGCTGACATGGCTTCCCCATATTCGTCAGCTCAAGCAGAAGTGCTGACAGCACCTTAATGCCCTCTGCTGTCTTAGCAACACAACTTGGGGAGCAGACCGCAGTACGCTGCTGCAGTGCTATAGGCGCTTGATCTGTCCAGACTGGACTATGGCAGCATTACCTATGGCTGGGATCACATTCAGCTCTTCAGATGTTGGACCCAATTCATCACTGTGGGGTTAGGCTTGCAACAGGAGCCTTTCGAATGAGCCCTGTGAATCGTCTCCTTGTAGAGGCTGGCGTGCCACCTCTGCATATCAGGCAACAACAGTTGCTTGCGAATTATGCTGCTACCATCCATGGTTTACCTAACCACCCAAACCACCATCTACTCTTTCCGCAAACTGAACTCCACATTCCACAGAGGCGGCCGAGATCAAGGTTGACAGTTGGTGTCCGTGTTAGGTCTCTACTAAGTCAATTGGAGTCTATTCCTGTCCCCTCTTCCCCTCTTTTTTCAGATACCAGTCGCGTACACCAACATGGTGTATACGATGGCCTCACCTTCGGCTGGACCTGTCATGGTACTCTAAAACCTCAGTCCACCCTCAGACCCTTTGTTGCCAGTTCCTATCAATTATTGACAGCTTCCGGGGCTCTACAGTAGTGTACACCGACGGCTCAATGGTAGATTGTCATGTCGGTTTTGCTTATACGCTTGCAGGACACAATGAGTAGCGCTCCCTGCCAGATGACTGCAGTGTATTCACTGCAGAGCTAGTAGCCATCCTCCCTCAGGGGCTCAGTATTCATTTGCTGAGTACGTGCTTGGCAAACCCAGGATCCTGAGCTGGGGACTGGTAAGCGCCGCAAGTCTTCTAAACACCGTAAACTCTGGGCACGCTTCAGCAACCAGCGCCTGTAGTGCGATGGTGGAACATTGTGTGTACCGGGGTATGGGGATTTGGCTTGACTGCCCGGGTCGTGAGGATGGTACAAACCTCTATAAAAAACCCTTCAATTCCAAGGTTTGCTAAGTGCTGATGGGGTGCATGGCTGTTGAAGAGGCACAGTCGCTAGCGAGCAACCTCCGGGGATACTACCACACCTCAGTTGTATAAGGCTTACCTAGGCACGCGGGGCTCTGTCTAAGTGGACACGCACTTCCCTAGCTACTCGTGGGTCCGAGATGAACACACTGGGGGGTACCAACACCCAATCCAAAAAGAGGGCTAGGATATCCAGTCCTCCTGATTCGGGGAGTAAGAAAAAGAGTTTTGTGAATAGTAACAGAACACAGGCTGTTGTGCAGAATGTGTTTATTGTTGTGAAATGAAAGGGCGGCTCGTTTGAGGGCGTATCTCCTTTCTATATTCAAAAAGGCCTTGAGGGAATTGCTGGCAGTTTAAAATTAGTGAAACGTTTGCTAAATGGGAAAATACTGATCGAAACATAGAGTTCCCAGAGGCAACCAACCTGCAGCAGGCGAAATTCCTGGGTGAATATGCCATAGAGGCAGAGTTACATAATACCTTGAACTATAGTAAATGCATAGTGATCTGTAGACATCTAGAGAACTGAAATCTGAGTGTGCATAGGAGGGTGTTTTGGATGTACAAAATATTATGAAAAGGGTGGATGGTGAGTTGGTGAAATCGGACTCATTCATCCTCACCTTCAATAATCCCCAACTTCCAGATCATGTCAAAGAAGGTTTCCTTCGTCTGAAAGTTCGACGCTATGTCCACAACCCAATGCGCTGCTTTAAATGCCAGTGCTTTGGGTATACCACCCTGGGGTGCAAGGGTGAGGCCACCTGTGGCTAATGTGGCAAGGTCGCGCATGATGAAGCCAAGTGTACATCACCCGCCACATGTGTAAACTGCTCTGGGGATCACCCCATCTGGAGTCGTGATTGCAGTCTTCCTTGAGGAAAAAAAGGTGCAGGAAATAAAGACCACAAAGTGCATCTCCTATGCTGATGCCAAGAAAATCTTCCTGGCCGTGCAACCACCAGCCTTTGCCGCATCTTTTGCTTCTGTTGCCCAGAAGCCAATTGCCAAAAGTGATGCTGTCACACAAACTGAGTCTGTTTGTGTTGGTACTAACACTTGTACTCTGCCAGTGCACCTGCCAGGCGGCTGCTGCAGCTGTAGAAGCTTCCAGTCTGGTTGGTCCCCAGACATCGGAAAAAGGTACTGTAGAAATGATGGCTGCCCCGGTAGCAAAGGTTGGCCAAAAATCCACCACTGCCACTACCTCTGCAACAGGTGCCCATCCGAAGCCACCTAAGGCCAAAAAAGCAGTCAAGAAATTTCTGTAACAGGATAAACCAAAAGTTACACTGTCTGGGCCTGTCCATTTACGTGTAACAGATGCTCCATCCGATTCTGCGTCAGAGCCAATGGACCTTGATGTGCCTTTTGGACAACCTAACCGCCCCAAGTCGGACCCTCTACCCCATAGCATCTCGCCACCTCGGCGGAGGGAGAAGGTGTGGGTGAAACCTGCGTAAGCAATGGCTCCCATACTACAATGGAATATGCAGGGCTTTAGGACCCCTGTGGAGGAACTTCGTCTCTTATCTCAAGGTTGACCTCTGTATGTGTGTCTCCAGGAGACAAATTTTAAGCCTTCCGACTCCCCTGAGATATGTGGTTACACACTACATAGGAAGGATGGCGTTAGTGGGGAGAGATCTAGGTGTGGAGTGGCTATTTTTGTTTGTACAGCCTACTACTCCGAGCCCCTCTCCCTCACCACTAGCCTCCAAGCAGTCGCAGTATCTGTATATGTGCGTCATCGACTGACTGCTCCCTCTATCTGTCCCCTCATGATACTCTTAATGAAGAGGACCTCAAGGACCTTCTTATTCAGCTTCCCCAGCCATTTCTTCTCTGTGGAGATTTTAATGCACATAGTGTGCTTTGGGGGCCTCTGTCCTACTTGCCCCAGGGGTAGAGCCATTGTGCAGCTCCTCTTGTTGTCGAACGCACGTTTACTTAACACTGGTCAGCCCACACACTTTTGTACTGCGACAGGGTCATTATCTGCCATAGACCTCACTCTTTGCTCTCCATCCCTTGCCCACACTATACAATGAGACGTGGTTGATGATCTCCATGGCAGCGATCACTTTCCAATCTCCATTTCCCAACAGTATGGAATCGAACCTGAAAGACATCCGCTGCAATGGATACTCAGTAGAGCGGATTGGGCACTTTGCAGCCAACTTGCTCACCTTGAACATCGTGACACTGTCACAGAATGGGTGCACCATATTACGGCCGTGATGCATTTCTCCGCTGATGCATCCATTCCACAGTCCTGTGGTGGACTGATGAATGCCGATCTGCCATCAGGGCAAGGCGGGCGGCTCTGCGTCGGTTCAAGTGTCGTCTGACTTCAGAGAACCTTGCTGCTTTCCGGGTCGCAAGGGCCAAATGTCGTCAGGTTATTAGAGAGAGCACACAGAGGTCATGGCAGCAGTTCCTGAGTTCCATTAACCGTTCTACAACCAGCACGAAAGTATGGGAGACCATCGGGAGGATTTCTGAAAGAGGAGGAAGGTGCCCCATAGCTGCTGTAATGGGTAACGGAACTTTACAAACACGACCAGCAGACATTTCCCAGACCATGGCTACTTACTTTGCTACTGTTACTTCCACTACTAGTCAGGATCCAGAATTCCGGCGCCACAGAGTGGCTGCTGAGAGGGGTCCCCTGGACTTCAGGTCCAGGATTACTGAGGAGTACAACCACCCTTTCTGCCTGTGGGAATTGGATTCTGCATTGTGTGTAGCCCGAGACACTTCACCTGGTCACGATGGGATCCACTATGCTATGTTACGGCACCTTACAGATTGAAACAAAGTTATCCTCCTTAACTTTTTTAATGCCATTTGGATGTCAGGACACTTTCTCCGACTTGTGGAGAGAGGCTATTTTAATCCCCCTTGTAAAACCCGGTAAAGATTCCACATGCCCCAGCCGTTACCGTAGTGTTGCCCTCACTAGTTGCATTGGAAAGACCCTTGAGCAGATGGTCAACCGCCACCTTGTCTGGATGTTGGAATTCAGGCAGCTCCTTAGTCGCTTCCAGTGTGGGTTCAGGAGATATCGTTCCACCTTCAATAACCTGGCCTCTCTGGAGGCAGCAATACAACTTGCTTTCCTGCGCCGTCATCACCTTCTGGGTGTATTTTTTGATATCGAGAAGGCCTACGATATTACTTGGAGGCATCTTATATTTAGGCAGCTTCATGAATGGGGATTTCGTAGTTTGCTTCCAATTTTTACTCAGTCATTCCTTTCTCCACGTTTTTTTAGATACCGAGTTGGTGGCGTGCTCTCTGACCGCTTCAAGCAGGAAAACGCGTGTCCCTCAGGATAGTGTTTTAAGTGTGACATTGTTTGCAGTAGCCATTAACAGTATCACTTACATTGTGAAACGTCCTATCCATTGTTCACTATTTGTTGATGACTTCTCTGTCTTCTGTTCTTCTTCCAGTCTTGCAATGACAACTCGTCAGTTGCAGCTCACCCTCAGACGGCCCAACGAATGGGCGCAGAAGACTGGTTTTAAATTTTCAACAGAGAAGTCTGTGTGTGTTTGTTTTAATCATTCACGTTCTATTTTTAACTTACCTGAACTACGGATGAAGGACATTGTTCTTAATTTTAAAGGCACTGTGTGTTTTCTGGGTCTGACATTTGACTCTAAACTTACCTGGTTGCCACATCTTAAAGATTTGAAGAAACGATGCCTCAAGGCACTAAGTATTTTAAAGTGTCTTACCCACACTTCGTGGGGAGCTGACAGGACTTGTCTGCTACGGTTTTATAGAGCTTGACTTGACTATGGGTGCACTGTGTATGGGTCAGCAAGACCCTCTTATTTAAAGATGCTGCACACAGTGCATCATGAGGGGATTCGGCTTGCGACTGGTGCATTCTGCACGAGTCCCATACCAAGTCTCTGCGCCGAGGCTGGTGAGCCACCACTTCACATTCGGCGACAGTTCCTCGTTGCACGCCAGGCATATACGACTTTGTCCTCGCCAAATACACCAGCCCATCCTGTCGTTGCCCACCCTCCTGTGGACAGCTTTTTCGTACCAGGCTATGGGCAACGAGGCAGGATTGTCTTTTGGATATGGATGTGTCTGGTTTTAATGTTTTGCAGCAAGGTTGGAGTAAATGTCCACCCTGGCTTTTCCAGCAGCCGAGATTACTTTTAGAGTCGACACATTTTAAGAAGCATTCTACTTCCGATTTTATATTTCAATCTATGTTCTCGAACATTTTAGATCAGCATCGTGATTTTTACCGTGGTGTACACGGATGGGTCCAAACAGGGGGACTCGATAGGCTGCTCCATACTATTTCCCAACACCACCATCAGGATTTACTTCCCCCTGCTTACTCCATTTTCTCAGCAGAACTCCATGCGATCCTGCGGGCGCTGGAGCAAATGCAGCGGGTTCGTGGCATGAAGTTTCTCCTGTGCTCAGATTCTATCAGTGCGCTGCAATCCATACGCAATTTGTATCCAGCTGAGAAGATAGTACAGCTCGTTCATGACAGAGACTGTACACTCTCCAGCAGCGGAGGAAGCAAGTGACATTCTTTTGGGTACCAGGGCATGTCGGCATTCATGGCAACAAAATGGCTGATCACGCTGCCAAGGAGGCTTGCGAAGGTTCTGATATTACACATTGTGCTGTACCCCTGCCGGACATCCTATCTGTGGTGCAATGGAAGCCCTTTTGTTTGTGGGAGGAGGCGTGGCAGGCAGTGACAAACAATAAACTGCGGTTGGTTAAGCCAACTGTTCGACCGTGGCAGACATCCTGTCAGTCATTGAGGCAGCATGAAGTGGCCTTGACACGTCTCCAGATCGGGCATTGTCCTCTGACACATGACTATTTACTCCGTCGAGAGGACCCTCCGATTTGCGATGCTTGGGGTGTGCAAATCACTGTACGCCACATTTTACTGGAATGTATTTCCTACCATGCTGCTAGGGCAGCGGTGGCTCTTTGTGGTCCCCTGCCCTCGCTTTTAGCTGATGAAGAGGTGAGTGTGACGAAAGTTTACAATTTCTGTGAACTTTCTGGCCTCAGCTGGCACGGCATTTTGAGTACATCTAAGACTGTAAACATTCGACGATCACCATCTATTACTATCTTGCCATGTTTGGTTGGGTGTTTCCTTCTTTCTAATTATCGTTTGGCTAGTTTGGTTACATTCCTTTCTGTTCCCTAATTGTGCTCATTTCATTTTATTCAGGTCACACGTATCGCCTAATTATCTTGTACGGGCACTAAAGACCTAGTTGTCGTGCGCCCATAACATCATATCCATCCATCCATCCACTTGTTTCTCTCTTTTCTATATGTGTCCTGCTTTTTACGGTCACCATCTCCTCTTGTAGTGTTACAGGGAGAGTTTTTAGTGTTGTTGAAGGTTCTTAGGGTGAATGACCGTAAAATCAGTATTTCGTCACAAGTCAGGATTATGATTGAGTCTTCTCCTTATCTTCTTTCTTCCCTATATAAAGAAATGCCATAAGAGGTCCAGCTAGTCTGTACCCCAAGCATTTAGTTTTAGTCTTCTTCACCTAAATAAAACATCAGGCTTTCTTCTCCAAAAATTGTTTCATCATGAGAAAATAGAGAGAGAGAGAGAGAGAGAGAGAGAGAGAGATGGCTACTATTGAAATAATTGTCTTGAATCCGAGGTTTAATGTTTAACAAATATTTATTCTCTCTGGTAACTACACAGAGGCACTTCCATATTGTTCACAGAATCTGATACAATATGATTGTCCGTCAATCTTCCAACACATTTCCAGATAATCGCTCTTTAACAACATCAAACAAAGAACACATATTAACTTCAACAAGGAATAAATAAAGTCTCTGTTTAATAGTCCAGAGAATCTTCAGCTCGCTACAGCAAGGGAAACCCTCCATTATTTATCTGAAGGAAAAAAAAATCGGAAAAAAAATCTGACCGCTAATATTTCCTAAATAAATATTATTATGTCGGGTCATAGGTTTGCAGTGCAACTCGTTACACTACAAGCTGAGATCTACTCTCTTTCGCAAGAAGGAAGTAAGCACCAAGACTAAGTTAGCAGTGCACCGCTCTGTCTTTCGACCAACTTTGTTGTATGGCAGTGAAAGTTGGGTGTACAGGTTATCTTATTCATAAGGTAGAGGATACAGATATGAAAGTGGCAAGAATGATTGCAGGTACTAATAGATGGGAACAATGGCAGGAGGGTGTCCATAATGAGGAAATCAAAGAAAAACTGGGAATGAACAACATATATGAAGCAGTTTTTGCGAATAGACTGAGATGGTGGGGTCATGTTATATGCATGGGAGAAGCAAGGTTACCTAAGAGCTCAGCAGCGGAAGGTAAGAGGAGTCGAGGTAGACCAAGAAAAAAGTACTTAGATTTGGTGCAGAATGATTTTGAAGTAAAAAGCATAACGTCAGATGAGGCATCAATGTTAGCATTGAATAGGGGATCATGGAGGAATTTTATTAGAGGTACTATGCTCCAGACTGAATGCTGAAAGGCATAATCAATCTCTAATGATGATGATGATTATGATGGTGATTATGATTATGATTTAATTTAAAGCCGGGATAACAGTTCTTCCACATGAATCTTAGGTGTCGACTGGCTCTGCTCCACAGATTCAAAGAAGTGATGATCAGTTACTGATTAGCATTCAGACCTAGAACGTAGTAATAGATGTCCAGGATACAGATAAACCTCTTTTCTTTTCATCAATGAGAAAGTACATTGTAAGTACTGTCTTTGACCACACATCAATTATTTTGCTCTCAAAATTATACAAAAATGAAGTTGCACAGTTTTCTCACATTCGTTTTTTCTTGGAAAATTTTAATCTTGTACAAAGAACAGAAATAAACTACAGATGAAGTAGAGAATCTGCTTCAGAAGTAGTGACAGCTCTTCAGTCTGATGACAGTTTGATTGCAAATCAAGGTGCTGCAAGTGATTCCAGTTTGAAACCAATACAAATGAATCATAGAGCTGATGTACTGTTAAGTATAACCAAATTTCTAGAGCTGTGCTCTCTATTCTCACCACACACTAAAGTAATGCAGAATGTGAACGTGTTTCCAGCCTTGCGAGGAAAAGTAGAACATAATTAAAGTTATCCATGTCCAATGAATTTCTGAAGTCTGTTTTGAAGACCAATGATTATGTTCCCCGATATGACAATATATTTTCTCAGGACTTCTTGCAAGAAAGCCATAACTATGACTTTTAAGTCAAACTAGCATGTGAGTTGCACTGCGTATTGTATTATTTCTGCCTGTATTATGGTAAACTAGTTTAATTATGTAAAGGATTCTTCAACTACTGCATATCTGTTTAATTTAACAAGAATGTTCTGTTATGTATGCTCCAAAGAAATACCCGCCACGTCGGCTGCTATTTAACGTGAATTTCTTCTTGATTATTATGTTCACTAGACACATTGGCTTACAATGTATGTAGATATGTTTTATTTAAGTATTCTGTTAGAAGCATTTATTATTGTTTTTGTAGCCCATAAGTATTATTATTTCAACAGGATATGTCTAATTTCGTGAAATTTTGCTGCTCATTATTTTTTCAAAAGTTGCAAGTATAAATGTGTCATAATAATGAAGATTTTATTATCATTAGGTCATTATAGCAATAGACTACATCAAATGAAAATACATTTAATAATACTGTGTGATAAAGTATTGACTAATTAGCATATTTTAGTTTATATTACAATAAGACATTGCGTCATTGTCTGCCTTGTGCTCAGAATCTATAGAGTTGTGATGCATAGGGTCTAATGGATCAGTAAGTGTAAGATCCTTGGGGGATACGAGGATCTTGACTTCATCCTCTGAACCAGAGGATATGGGTATCTGTGGCTTTGAAGCCACCAAGGTTTCCTTCTTCTTGGTAGTCTGTTTTAAGGGCTGGGAGTGCTTCTCAGACACGGCCTCGGGGGCTGACAAAGGGCAGGAGGCCCTTCGATCAGCAGCAAGGGGATCCTTCAGCAATTTGCTGCGATCGTCTTTGCCATGTGGAGAAGCCTCAGAATGAAGCATCCCAAGGAACCCCTTCCGAGTGAGAGGGGCCAGAGAAGGCTTCTCCTTTTCCAGCTTAGAGGTGGGGATTGGTGTCCCCGATGTTTTTGTAGTTGCTGCTGTCACAGTGAAAAGAGTGGGAGCCACCGAAGAGGAAGTGCCCCCATATGTCTGTCGAACATCTTGTTGCCTTCAAGCGTCTCTGGGCACAGGCCCGGCGACTGATCCAACAAAGTAAGAGAACCTACTGGGAGAAGTACGTAGCCTCCATTGGTTCCCGGGCTTTTTCTTCAAAGTTGTGGTCGCAAGTTCGATACCTCTTCAGGCACCGCCCACTGGTGGGAATTCCATGCCTCAGCATTCACGGTACAGTTTGTACTGTCGTTACCGATGCTGAGCACCTGGCAGATCATTATGCATGCACCTCGGAGACTGCTGCTTATGGTGCAGACGTAAAGAGTGAACAGAGAGCGATCAGATTTCCTTTCGAACGCGACGTCGGGAACCATACAAAGTCCTATTTACTGAGTGGGAGTTTGAGTGTGCCCTTGCTACATGCCCAGATACCTCCCCTGGATGTACAGTGGCTGATAGTTACCGCCCAATCAGTCTCACCAATGTTCCATGCAAGGTCCTCAAACGGTTGGTGAGTCGGAGGCTAATGTGGATTCTCGAGGGAAAGGGACTCTTAGCGCCACAACAAGGTGGGTACCGTCAAGGACGCTCCGCTATTGAAAATCTCGTGTCACTGGAGTCACCCATCCGTACAGCATTTACTTACCGTGAACACCTGGTTGCTGTCTTCTTCGATCTACACCAACGGGCGCAATCATATCCTGTCTACACTTTATGACTGGGGCTTACATGGTCCACTTCCTACATTCATTAAGAACTTCCTTGCATTGCATTCTCTCATCTAATTGTCAGGAGAACAGTGTCCCACAGGGTTCCATTTTAAGTGTCCCTTTATTTTTAGTCGCCATTAACAGCCTTGTGGCGGCTGTGGGGTTATCAGTATCCACATCCTTGTATGCCAATGACTTCTGCATGTATTTTAGTGCCACCAGTATCGGTGTTGCTGAACGTCAGTTGCAACTGGCCATCCGAAAGGCGCAGTCATGGGCGGTTGTCCATGGTTTTCAGTTCTCTGCATCGAAAATTGTGGTAAAGCATTTCTGTTGACGTCGGGCAGTACACCCGGAACCTGAACTTTATTTAGCTGGAAACCTGCTACATGTCGAAGAAACACAAATTTTTAGGCATGTTATTTGTTGACCGTCTCGCCTGGGTGCCAGACCTTCGCCAGCTGAAACGAAAGTGCTGGTGACACCTCAACATCCTGTGCTGTCTTAGCCACACTGTTTGGGGAGCCACACGCCCATCACTCCTGCAACTCTATAAGGCCCTCATTCAGTCGCGCCTAGACTATGGCTGCATAGTTTATAATTTGGCCGCGCCATCAACACCTCAGGCATTGGACCCAATTTTACATTGTGGTCGAAGCTGGGGTCCTCCCACTGTGGTTCCGCAGGCAACAACTGCTAGCTTCCTATGTTTCCCATGTTCAGGCCTCACCTTTCAACCCGATCCGCCGGCTCCTTTTTTCAGACGCTGCATTTCCTATCCCTCCAAAACGGCCCAGGTTAGGTTACTCGATCTCAGTCCGTGTTCGTACACTTCTTTCGTCCCTTGCGTTCTATCCACTCCCTACCACTCTCCACTATTCCTTTCAAACGGCTCCTTGGTCCATTTCTCATTTGCAGCTCTGTCTGGATCTGTTCCATGCATCAAAGGACTCAGTTTCCCCAATACATCTCCGTCGCCAGTTTCTGCAACTCCTTGAGTCATTACGTGCCACAGAAACCATTTACATAGATGGTTCCATAGTGGATGGCCGTGCTGGGTATGCGTTTCTTCATGACGACCATGTGGAACAGCATTCTCTGCCACGTGACAGTAGCATTTTCTTCGCCGAGGTAGTCGCCATTCTCAGGGTTCGACAACACTTCAAAGCCTGCCCTAGGGGGTCATTTGTCATCTGTACTGACTTCCTGAGTGGCTTACAAGCGATCGACCAGTGTTTCTCTCACCACCTATTAGTGTGGTTGATCTAGGATACTGTTTTCTCTCTATGCCGATCAGGCCATTCTGTGGTCTTTGTGTGGACTCCTGGCCACTTTGGCATACCAGGGAACGAACATGTTGATTGATTGGCCAAGGAGGTCACTATGGCACCACCTCTCAATATTGGCATCATGGAACCAGATGTTAAATTGGTGTTGCAGTGGGAGGTGCGCAAGGCTTGGAGCACCGAGTGGGCAACGGTGAATGCACCGAATAAGCTTCGGGGCAGTGAAACTGTCCACAGCCCTGTGGAAATCTTCACTGCAGCCTATCCGCCGAGAGTTGGTTGTCCTCTGCCGCCTCTGTATTGGGCACACGTGGTTAACCCACGGCTATCTCCTTCGCCGTGAGGCCCCACCCGTGTGTCAATGTGGTGTAGTGTTGACAGTGGCCCATCTTTTGATGGACTGTCCGCTTTTAACCAATTTGCGGCAATCATTTAATATTCCAGATGCACTAGCCTTAGTTTTAGGCAACGGCACCTCCATGGCTAATGCAGTTTTAAGTATTATTCGCGCAGCTGGTTTTTACGACTCAACTAGTGGTGGGTGCTAGAGCCTGATATATTAGGCCCCCGCCTATTCAGCACTTTTAAAGACTTTTTCAGGCCCTTATGTAAAATGCCTACGGGTTTTTAGTGTGTACAGTTTGGCTGGCTCATCCCGTTTTATCTTTATGATCAGCCAGCCATGGTACTCTGGTGTCCCATTTTAGTTGAGTTCCTGACTTTGTTTTACCTATTATGTGTCTTCGTTCTGTGTTGCCAGCGACTTGCCCATTCTCAGACTGTCCCTTTTGTGAGTTTTTATTTTTGGAGCTTTGTTTTATTTTTTTCACTCTTGACAGTGGACTCTTAGCTAGGAACAGGGTACTGATGACCTAGCTGTTTAGTCGCCTCAGAAACCAACAACAACAGTACACTGTGCTATCACTCACTTTTTTTAATAGGCTGCATGATATATGACATATATATCTAAACTGTTTGATGATTTCAGTTGTTTTATAACCCTTCGTACATAGCCAGGTGATACTTCGGAGAGTGATAACATACTTGTGTTTGGTGGTTGGCTACAAAAATTTTGAGAGAGTAGCTCTGATGGACTAAAGTCTGGTTTGATACTAGGATTACCTATTTCTTTCACTGAGTTAATAAAAAATTCATTAAGATTTTGTAGTGGGATATTAATTTTTTCCTTTTTAGTATTCCACCAATAAATGCAAAACTGCTTGGAAAATAATCAACAGTGGCAGCACTGTTGATTATTTTCCAAGCAGTTTTGCATTTATTGGTGGAATTCTGAATATTTTTTGCATTGTAGGTCTTTTTAAATTGCAGGATAGTTTTTTCTACTCATTCCTGCATTCAACATAGGCTGATTTAGCACCAGACTTAATACAGGTGTATATATTGGACAGTAACATAACTTGTTTTTTTAGATCTGTCAGTTGTTTAGTGTACCACATATTTTCTCTCTTTTGTGACCTAGTTTTGTGGTCACTGTCTGTTATTCTGATTTTCTTTACGGGGATACTACTGTTAAATAGGGTCAAGAATGCTTTAAAAAATCTGTCAAATTCTATTTTGGCTGGCAGTTCATTATTTGATGTGTAATGTTCATCATCACTACAATGGCCAAACTAGTCTCTGTCAGCAAGTGAATTACAAAATGCAATGACTTTATCCTCAGTAATGGGTCTGGTAATCATAACTGTTGGGACAGGTCTGCTTGAATTGCTACCATTGATGATAATTCTACTTACATAATTTAGAGATACAGAGTCATGGTGAGAGAAAGGGAACACTATAACTTCACATGAGTGTTCTGTGATCTTGAAGTTAACAAATATGTTATCAAAACATGCTTCATTTTTATTCAAGAATTCAGCTGAACACGGTTGCTGTAGCACAACACTTAAAAATGGAATGGAAATATTTCTGCTTAATTTCTTGTTGGTCTGTTATTAACATGCTGTAAATTGTATTGTCTTAATGACTTTTCCAATTCTGCAACACTACACTTAAATTTAGTAACATCAAAATCAGTATTCAAATCCCCTCCTATTGCAATATCATAGTGTAGCCATATAATATTACTTAATACATTCAGCAGCATGTCCATTTTTTCTAAAAAAATATGTTAATACATCCCTTTGGTGATCTGTATATTGACACAACAATTAATTTATGACTATTGATGATTACACCTGTAACTTCAAAGTGTTGTTCATCACACAGTGAATCTAGGTCCAATTTGGTTATTGTGCAATTGAGTAAATGGTTATCATAAATTGCCACACCTCCTCTAATGTGTTCTTTCCTTTAGCAGTTATTTTCTATACTAAAGTTGTCAAATTTATTAACACAAAGTTCATTCTCTTGCCCAGTGTTCACTCAGACATAAAATGTCAAATTGATTTTCTAGACCAAATTCATTTATGATGAGTTATTTATATTTTGTAGTGTAACATTGTACACTACTGGTTTCTAGCTCGACCCAAGATAATCAAATAATTTATGTTATAAGGGGTTTGGCACTGTGTGAGCAAATACTGCCAGACGGAATTTATTTCCGCAGGTTTTGGCGGGTGAATTTGTGCTCACTGCCACGGAGTAAAAGAACTGCACAGTGCCAAGGAAGAGAGAAGATTGAGGTTATTTGAAGATGACTGTCTGTTGTTTTTATGATTTAAAGCAATTATTATTCTTAATTAGGATTTCGGTCAGTCCATATCAGAATCAGAAATGTAAAACTGATGTAGTTCTTAACGAAGAAAGAATAAAGTTTAATGGTATTGGAAAGAATAGTTATCTTTCAAATGTAGATATGGAAAAAATTTCCAGGTGTTCTGATAACCATATCAAGCAACTTCGGATACTAGTCTGATTATAATGACTATTTTCTTTCAGTACAAGGTACGGACTAGCTGGACCTTGTGAGAAGAACTGCTTGAACTATATCTTATATACTGAAATGAACACGCAAAGTTATTATTTGTGCTGTGGAAATACTGAAAGAAAAATACACAGTGGCAGCACAATTTCAGTCCTTGAACATTAAGGTAACATATGTTAAGATCTAAGTTTACACTCTTATTGCTTCCACACTGACCACTATGGTGACTGTCTTTCAATCTTTTACAAAACGTATCTTTTGGATTTCTGCTTCTTGTTGCCTTTTAATAAAAAATGATTCACTTGGGGTGGCAGCGCATCTTCTGTAGTACACTTCCCTTCTTCTGATGATATTGTTGTTGAGGCTGCTAACACACGTTTTGATGGAACTGCTGTTGTGGTAATTGTAGCCACTGTTTTGGCATCTGTTGGATCTGGATATATGGATCCTGCTTCTTCATCTGCTGTCACATATAATCAAAAGTAAGATGAACTTCACATCTGTGGCATACTTCTTGGCTCAGTTTTCAAGTGTCTTGCCATCTAGTGAGATTGAAGGACTAGAAGTAGAGATCAGTAATTTTCAGTTTTATCCTGTGAAAGATCTACTTTATGAACAAGCAGTTATCACACAGTATAACATTTCCCAATTGGAGGATTCTTTGGCAGGGTTGCAGACTTTTAAAAAATATTGGGAATGGGTGGCATACTGGGGGTCTTTTCCCAAAAAACTGTCTAGATTTTAGATGAAAAATAGTGATTTTTAAAGTTTTTAAGCGTTTTAGAGATGATCAACATTAGAACTCCTAAAACTGGACTCTCAATAACCCGACAAGCCTGACATATTTTCTGGCTTGGAAAAAAAGAAACAAAACACTCACAGTATTTTCATGAAAAGCTAATTTAATTTACAGTAATAATTATGCTTATAGACTATTTATCATTAAAAGAATAAAACATAAAATAATGCTGTCACACAGTAATAGCACTTTGATTAACCCAGATAGCCTGTAATTATTTTTGGTTTAATACCTTCATATAACTGCACAAGAATGTTATAAGTTTTTTTTTTTTTTTTTTTTTTCCACAATCATCCCATTAGTTTTGCAATACTGCCCTTCTTTCTGGAATGATGTCAAAATGATTTTTAAAATTTTAATCTGAAGAATCATTATTATTAAAAAAACATTTAAGATTAAATATATAATATAAATGTCTCAAAAATCGAAGAAAGTTTAAGAAATATAAACCCAACTACGAGGAATTCTTCAATACGTTCTGTATGAACCTCAACTTTGCAGCTGTATCCAACCACTTTGCAGTCAACAATACAAGCTAAAATTGATCTGTAATGGAAGCGTGGTATTCAAAGAAATAAAATATGACACTGTACATGAATTCTTACAGACAAGAATAAAAAAGTCAGCTGCCGTTATCATCCTTCTGGAAGGATGTCAGTGCTATCTGGTTTAATAAGTGAAATAGCCAATTTAAGCTTACTTTGACTAAGGCTCAGCGTTCATTAAATAAAACCAATATCTCAATGTTAATGCCTTAAATCAGTTAAGGTATGTAATGCAAATAGTATTATACAATTAATTGTGCGTGTGTGTGTGCATTAATGAAACAAATATAAATAGGCCTACATGTTAGTTACAAAGTATAAATAAGGCAAAAATTAAACTTTACAGTAAGACACTTTCTCTTATTTTAATTTTTGTGTCTTTTTTTGTAGTCACATATAGCTGATTTAGTTTTGGAGTGTTTGCAACACCAGTCTTGTGCCACATTTAGTTTTAATGGTAGGAGGAGAGCCATATATCACTATAATGTGGAGTAAAAGTGTAGTATATATAGTGGCAAAGAGAAGAATATCTGAAATCACAAATGAAAATCACAAATGTACCCCTCTGGAGTTAGTTTCTGCTTATTAACTCGTCACATATATCATCAAGATTAAGTTTCATTGATTCTTCTCTGTGGACGTTGAGAAGGGCAATGGTATTAAGATGATCCTGTCTCATTAATGAGAGCAAAGATAAGTTTTTACTCTTCACAGACAAGAAAAAGATCGTTTTGCGGTGCAAGATGTTACTGGAATAGTCATCACTGTACATATAAATTTCACTAGTTCTCGCAGTAGGTCAAGTAGGTGTTTTTCCTTTCTCAAATACTTCACTATGTCACCCAGTGAGCTAATTTTTGCAGCATCACTACTTTGGATAATTTCATGAAACATGCTTCAGTGGAGAAGCAGTTGTTCGTTGACTATATCTGATTTGAAGAAAGATAAAATATATTCTGAATGTTTGTTATCATCAAGGAGAAACTGTTCAATTTGCTTTACAAACATGTATGATTTAGTGTTGAAGTATGATTCCAGACAACTGATGGATGAAACCGTTGTTTCACATATTTCAGTGAATGCATCTACAGATGAATTGACAGTCGTCAGTCATACTTCGGGATTTATCTTTTACGGGACAGTTTTGGGGAATCAGCATCCATATCTGAACATTTTCAAATAATTTCATCCCAGAATGCTTAAAATGTGTTTCTCATGAATTTTATCGACGTTACAAGGGTGGAAATCATCTTACTGGCTTCCTCAGAGTGTATCGACTTCCTCTGTAGTGCCATGATTACCGTATCAATGTTGGCAAAGAGTTTTACCAAAACTGATAACAAAAAAGAAATCAAAATTCGGCATATTAATTAACACTTTCGCTGCGGCTGACGCTATCCTACATTGAGCGCGGACGCTTATAAGCGTCAGCCGCAGTGAAAGTGTTAAAAAACCATTTGCTTCGTCTCCACTTTCTGAGCTGTCATTTTTTGATACAGTTAGAAAAACTCTTGCAGTTCTGTATAGTTGGACAAAGCTGAAGACATTGCCTAGTACCTTATGGCTCACTGTATAGAACAGAGTAGTTTCAGATTTGTAGAGTCATCTCTCTTTAACTGAACAAATAGAGCTAATCTTTTAGGTGAACCTTCCACAAAATTCATCAAATCCTTCAAAATGTTCAATGCATTTTGGCATTCTAGGACTGCTTTTACAATGTCTTGTACTGTTAGGTAAAAAGAGTGTGCTAGACAGTGCACAAATACAGATTTGTTCTCAATTTCCACAACTTTTGCCTGGCACCATTATATAATCCTGCCATGTTAGCTTAACCATCAATGCATTGGCCTCTACAATTAGACACAGACAGATCAAATCGTCTTAAAATATCTATAGTAAAGAAAATATTCTTCTATCTCTAATGAAGCATCTACAAATCTTATAGAGATACTAAATGGCTGTTTGGTGGCTATATCCATCATTTCATCTACTATTATTGTAAAATATTCTGCACTCTTGATATCAGCCAATAATTTTCTAAGCAATGTATGACTTAGAATAGCCAAAATTTCATTTTTTACATCATGGGATGTCCATATTTAAGTTTCACACTGCAGCCACATTAAAATTTGCTGGTCCACTGCTAAGTAACATTTTTAGTAAACAAGCTCAGTTTTCTTTCATTTGTGTCCGTTTTTCTTTGGAAATCGGGCTGAATATATTGACATTCGATTTTAAGAACCTGAATTTCAGCACAACTTTTCTGTGGCAACCAGATGATTAATGTGCTTTCAACTTTTCTACTCCTGTCTTCCAGTTCGAAAAGCCAGTTTCTATGAATCCTCCCCCCCCCCCCCCCCCCCCCATTTTGTGAGAAAGCTGATGGTTGACTTCAAATATTTGTTTGCAAATTTTGCAAAAAATAAAATCTTTTATGTTATGGTAATCTATCCATGGAAATTTTTGGCTCCAACAAGAGGGCTGATAACTGTGACCTCCCCTTTTTTTCTTTTTTTGTCACGTCCTCACTTTCATTAACGCCTGTGACTCTGTTTTCACACATGGTAGCACTACCACTGGGTGTAGGGTCATCTTCATCAGCACTTGGCACCTTGGCCAATTTCTCCCTAATTACAAATTTGCCCATTTTTAAGTGCTCAGTATTGTACAAAGCTTTGATGAACAATGTGACTGACTCTCTGTAGCCGGCCGCGGTGGCCGAGGGGACTGAGGCGCTCCAGTCACGGTCTGCACAGCCACTATGGTTGGGGGTTCGAATCCCCCCTCGGGCATGGATATTTGTGCCGTCCTTAGGATTAGCTAGTTCATAAGTAGTTTGTAAGTTTAGGGACTGATGACCCCGTAGTTAAGTCCCATAAGCTGTACAAACATTTGAACATTTTGACTCTCTGTAAGACAAACAAGTGACTGCCACTGTCCAGCTCTGGGATGTTTATGATAGGACCACTGCTCCTAAAGGGTACACACTCCACAGTGATTGAGCACGTCGTTTGAACATGGGAAACAAGAACTAAAAAAATGCGACCAGTAATATCACGCATCTTTGCGACACAGAGAGCGCCATGTGTATCGTGGTGAATGTTTGGTTCTGTAACGAGACTTGGGGAGCTCACATTTCAATTTAACCCACACGGTCCACAGAAGAACGAATGTGCTCTGATTTCGCATGTTCAGTACAGGTCCACAGGTCACTCTGCCATTTAGCACTTTGTGACCTGCGCAGGCCTGCATTTCCCAACGTGGCGAATCACATAATGTGCTATTTCCCGCAGTGCCGGATGATTCTAGGAACTGCTGGATTGGTCCTGCCTGTGTGTCGAGTCTGCCATTCGCGCAGTTTTCGGCGTGGCTGCCACAGTCACATCGCAGAATTGACACACACACACACACACACATTCGCGCAGTTTTCGGCGTGGCTGCCACAGTCACATCGCAGAATTGACACACACACACACACACACACACACACACACACACAAAGGCAGACATCATTTCTATTTTTTACGAATGTCTGTCTTGTGCGTGTGTGTGTGTGTGTGTGTGTGTGTGTGTGTGTGTGTGTGTGTTCATTTGTTTGTTTACCTTTCCTATTTTCCCCTAAGGTAAGTCCTTCCAGAGTGATATAACCTATTTTGTGTAACACATGGCAGGCAAGACCCTCCTCCCACCCTTTTTTGTTAATTTGTTGGTATAAATCTGCCAATGATAGTTGACATTATTTCTTTGAATGTAAGCCACATCTGATTTACACTCACATTGTTAGTTTCGTTCTCACTCAGGAAAGCATCAATCGGAGTTTTATCTGCTTTTTTAAAATAAACATACTTCTCATTTATGTTTAGTAGATTTGGGAAATCAGATATTCGGTCTTGCTGCAACAACTCTGTGGTGCTAATCCTGTGTCTGTTTTCATGTTCTTTATTAGCTCCAGATTATTCGTGGCTAAGTGATCAGGTATGTTTTCACAACTATTTACTATTCTACTAAGTTCATGAACTAATTGCTCGAAATAATTTTTAAAGAATGTGTTCAGTATGATTTTGTAGGTTTGGTGGGCAGCAGGCTACAACTGTAGGAAGGTTGGGGAAGCTGTTTGGTTGAATATTTCTCTTTTCAGTGCAGGATGAAAGGTAGTCAAAACCCTGGTCGAGAATGTGGTTTAATTGCTCCAGCATTGGGAGGTGGTGGGTTACTGGACAGAGAGGGCACATGAAATCTGTTTTGGAACAGGGTTGGAAGGGTAATTGCACTCAGTGGAGGCCTAAGTGAGGCCTTTGTGTTATTTGGAGGAAGACTGCTTGTCACGTTGATGCAAGACCACGTGTGGCAAGACTGTATTGAAGGAATTTTGGTGTGGAATGGGTGGCACCTGTTAAATGAAGATATTGTTGATGATTCCTAAGTTTGATGTGGATGGAGATACAGATGAGGTCATCCTTGAGGTGGTCAATGTTGAGAAAGGTGACTCATTGGGTTGAGTAGGACCAGGTGAAGTGTATGGGGGGAAAAGTGTTGAGGTTTTGGAGGAAATGGTATTGTGTGACCTCATTTTCAGTCCAGAGTATAAAGATGTCATTAATTAATCTGAACCAGATGAGGGCTTGGGACTGT
Organism: Locusta migratoria; assembly: GCA_026315105.1. NCBI lineage: Eukaryota > Metazoa > Arthropoda > Insecta > Orthoptera > Acrididae > Locusta > Locusta migratoria. The sequence goes on along the minus strand of CM048744.1, from coordinate 763,679,165 downwards.
TGTAGTTAGGAAAGATTCCTCTAAATTGGACATGAACAGGTTGGCATAGGAATGTGCCATTGGCTGTGCCACAGATTTATTTGTTGGTTGTATCTTCAGAGGAGAAGTAAGTGTGGGTGAGAATGTTGTCAGTCAAGGTAATGAGGAAGGAGGTCGTTGACTTGGAGTCTGTCAGGTGTTGTGAAAGGTAGTGTTCAACAGCAGCAAGGCCATGATTATTGAGAATTTTGGTGTAGAGAGAGGTGGTATCAACTGTGATGAGGCTGGTATCAGGTGGTAAAGGAACAGGAACTATGGAGAATCACTGGAGGAAATAGTTATTGTCTTTTATATAGGAGGGTAGGTTGTGGTTAATAGGTTGAAGCTGTTGGCCCATGAGAGCAGAGATTCTCTCAGTGAGGGAGCCATATCCGATCTTAGTGGGACTTACGGGTGGTTAGAGTTGTGGACTTTAGGGAGCATATAGGAGGTGGGGTTGTGGGTTTGCAGGGGTGAGTATAGATAATTTATCATTTCTGTAGAGAATTTCCACCAGTAATCGAATACTACTTTCTGAGTATAGATGGTTAACTAAATGTATCAATGGTTACTACAATGAATCGTATAACTCTTTTGGAGACCTGAAATTCTCTTCTATGATACTGCCGAAAGTGAGATTGAGTCAGTAATTAAATAAAAAAAAAATAAGGACTCTTTTTGATATGTCAGATATCTAGCAGAATACTGATGTACTCTTCTACATCTGGTAGTCCAGAGCAATATCTGTAATTTTTCCATTCAGAATAGAGTGTTTCCTGGGCAATTATAATACTCATTAGTGTAGTCATTATACACATTCAAGGGAATTTGCTCATTTCATTTCATATAATGTGATGTTAAATGGATAATTTGGTTTTAGAGGGTTTTAACAACTGAAAATGCTATGTTCTTAAATGAAAGGATGTGAATGCTAGTTGTATTCTTTGATTTGACAAAGGCTCTGATTGTGTTGATCACAAAATATTACTGCAGAAGTTGGACCGTTGTGAAATAAGGGGAGTAACTCACATTTGGGTTGCCTCTTACTTTAAGAACAGACAGCAGAAAGTAATTCTCTTGCAGTATTGAAAATGGCAACAGCAAGCAGTCACAATGGGGGCACAGATAAGTAGTGGTTGCACTAGGAGTCAGGTCTGTGGCTGCTGCTTTTTATTGTTTATATATTGTTGTTTGCTTGTTGTCACCAGCTTGGTAGTGAATAACGTGAGATGCAGTATTTATACAGTACAAAAGATGCAGTTAAAGAAATAAGTTCATCGTCTGTAGAAAATAAATTGAAGCTGTTTTCTTGGTTTCTAGGAAACAGTTCAACAAAATCTGACTTTTGATTACCACAAAAGGGGATATGATTAGTGAGACTGGGCAGTTCAAATTCCTAGGTGTTCAGATAGATAAAAGCTGTCATGAAAATATAATGTCCAAGATCTTGTTGAAAAATTAAATGCTGATATACTTAAACATGAAAGGTACTCTACTTTGCTTATTGCATTTGCTTATGACATATGATATTATTTCTTGGAATAGCTCTCCCATTTCAGGTTATTTTTGACTCTGAAATGGGCAGTTTGAGCAATATGTAGTGTAACCTTGCAAGTCCCTTGTTGATCCCTGTTCTGAAACATGGAAATTCTGACTATGGCCTCTCAATACATATTTTCCTTAATGTCGTTTATTGCTAACAATATCAGGTGTCCCCAAGAGCTGAAACTTCCATCCTGTTAAAATACTAAGTAGAAATCCATTCTGCATTTGGATCATACTACTTTGACTCATATAGATAGGCATGCAGTATTTCCCTTCAGTTTTCTGCGACACAAATTCAAAAATGTTAGGAGTAATCCACATACTTTTGAGTATAAGCTGAAGCGTCTCCTCATGGTTCACTCTTTCTGCTTTGTTGAAGAACTCGTGGAAAAATTTTAAAATAATCTAATTTCTGAATTACTTTTTGGTTATGTTTTTAAAAAAAATGGTTTCTCATTTATGTAGGAATCTTATGTTTTATTTTTACCTATTACTACTCTACTCTTATAATAATGGAAAGTCCAGGTTGAAATTAATAATACATTAAGGACCGTTAACAACTCACCCCAAAGACGTGGTGATGAGCCGTGACAGGCACATACAAGAGACACACACGTACAACACTTGCAGCTATCGGCCATGGCCTTCTTCAGAAAATAGAACACTCACGCAATCACACAGCACACAACACAATCATACAACCATCACTTCCGGCTGCCGCAATTTGAAACTCTTTAACTCTTCTACATCTACACCTACATCTACATAGATACTCTGCAAATCACATTCAAGTGCCTGGCAGAGGGTTTATTAACCTCTATCATAACTTTTCTCTACCGTTCCATTCTCTAATAGTGCGTGGGAAGAAAGAACACCTAAATCGTTCCGTTTTCGAACTGATTTCTCTTATTTTATTGGGATGGTCATGTCTCCCTAAAGTAGGTGGGTGCTAGCAAAATATTTTCACATTCAGAACTAAAAGTCGGTGATTGAAACTTAGCAAACAGATCACACCGCAATGAATAACGTCTTTCCTTTAATGAACCTTCTCAATGTCTTCCGTCAATCCCACCTGGTGAAAGTCCCACAAGGGGCAACACTACTCCAGGAGAGATCGCACAAGTGTGTTGTAGCCAGTCTCTTTGGTGGAGCTGGTGCATCTTCGAAGCATTCTGCCAATGAAACGTAACCTTTGGTTCGCCTTTCCCACAATATTTTCTGTGTGTTCTCTCCAGTCATAGTTGTTCATAATTGTAACTCCTAGGTATTTGGTAGAATCTACGACCTTAAGGTTTAACTGATTTATCGCGTAATTGTAGTTCAGCGGATTTCTTTTAGTGGTCATGTGTATTACTTCACACTTTTCTTTATTTAGTGTCAATTGCCAATTTTCGCACCATGCAGAAATTTTGTCTAAATCGCTTTGCAGTTGCTTTTGATCCTTTGTTGACTTCACTAACCGATAAACGACAGCATCATCCGCGAACAATCTGAGGGAGCTATTCAGATTGTCTCCTAAATAGTTTATAAACACGAGGAAGAATAGGGGACCTATAACGCTTCCCTGTGGAACGCCAGATACCACTTCAGTTTTACTCGATGACTTACCATCAATTACAACGAACTGTGTTCTTTCTGATAGGAAATCGAGAATCCAACCGCACAATTGGGGAGATATTCCATAAGCACGCAATTTCGCTTGTGGGGTACAGTGTCAAAGGCCTTCCAGAAATCCAGAAATATGGATTCGATTTGAGATCCCTTGTCGATGGCACTTAACACTTCATGTGAATAAAGGGCAAGCTGTGTTTCGCAAGAGTGATACTTTCTGAATCCGTGTTGTCTACTGGTTAATAGGTCGTCGTCGTTCTCTTCGAGGTAGTTAATAATATTCGAACAAAGTATATGTTCCAAAATCCTACTGCAAATTGACGTCAATGAGATAGGCCTGTAATTTTGGGGATCACTCCTATTGCCTTTCTTGAATATTGGAGTAACTTGGGCAACTTTCCAGTCTTTGGGTACGGATCTTTCGCTGAGTGATCGGTTGTAAGTGATAGCTAAGTACGGAGATATTGCATCAGCATACTCTGAGAGGAATCTAGTTGGTATACAATCAGGCCCGGAAGATTTATTTTTGTTTAGTGACTTAAGTTTCGCATGCTGGCAGCTGTTCTTGGATTGAATACTGGAGAGTTCACTTCGTCTTCTTTGGTGAACGAATTTCGGAAAGCTGTGTTTAATAATTCTGCCTTAGCAGTACTGTCGTCGGTAGTATTACCATTGCTATCGCGTAGTGAAGGTATTGTTTGTGTTTTGCCGCTAGTGTACTTCACATATGACCAGAATTTCTTTGGATTTTATGCAAGGTTACGAGATAGGATTTCGTTGTGGTAACTACTATAGGCTTCTCGCATGGATGTACGCGCTAGGTTGCGAGTTTCAGTAAAAGATTGCCGTCTTGTGGATTCTGTGTCTCTTTAAATTTTGCATGCGTTTTTCTTTGTTTCTGCAACAGTGATCTGACCTGTTTTGTGTACCACGGGTGGTCAGCCCCCTCTTTTATTAATTTATTTGGTATAAATCTCTCGATTGCTACTGATATTATGTCTTTGAAAGTAAGCCACAACTGATCTACACTTGCATTTTTAGTTTTGAAAGACTGGAGACTATCACTCAGGAAAGCGTGAAGCGAATTTTTATCTGGTTTATTGAATAGATATATTTTTCGTTTATTTTTGGTGCATTTGGGAATTTCAACATTTGGTCTCGCTAATACAACTCAATGTTCGCTAATCCCTGTATCTGTTTTGATGCTCTTTACTAGCTCAGGATTATTTGTTGCTAGGAGATCAAGGGTATTTTCGCAACCACTCTTCTGTTACAATTTCATGTATTGACATGTTCGTTGATCATGGAGATTTGCCCCTCATTTGGATCCTGCAGTGTAGGCCTATATATACAAATTATTGAATACTTGCTACCACACGTGCATTGACACACCGTTTTGTAACCCTGTGTTTGAAGTATGTATTACATAAATCTTCTAAAACTGAAAATTTATTATTGTCTACCATATTACACTATAAAAAACAGAATTGAAGCACCACCCTTAAAGTTGTGGGTTTCACCAAAACTGTATGGATTGCTACATCTCTTTTGTTTGAGGGTGCTGATGTTATAATTGTTAAGTTTCTTACAGAGTGAATGAATTTATATGAACATAGGGTGATTAGCGAAAGATGAGCCTTCTAAAAATTGAGGGAGAGACTTCTTTCCAGTTTTTTTAATGTTAAGAGCAAGGTTAAACGAAGTATTATGAGTGACGCACATACTGTTATTGACAGGGGACTAGAGTACTCTGCTAGCATGTGAGCAGTATGTAACTGGTAACCTTAATCTCAGGCTCTGAAATTTAGAACAACACAGACTCCCCTGAGATTGCTGAAAGCAAAGCACTGTCAAGATTTATGACATCATATCTCTGGCCAAACTTTTCATGTCTACTTTGTTGGATGTCCTTTTGCCATATATGTGTATTATTGTGACATCGATACCGTGTATTATATGAATAAATGATGGGAATAACGAAATGAGACTGACTTCACAATGGAGTACTTAAATTGGGCATGAAATCGATCATTCCAAAAGGAAAAACTAGTGGCGAAGTAGTGGACTAACTTTGCAGAACAGTACTTTGCATTCTGCTAGATACTTGGTCATATCCAGGATAGTTCTTAGTCTTTAGTCATTTAATTATTGACTCATCTCCGCTTGTCAGTATCACAGAGTCCTTAATGGTTAAAAGTCATGAGATACGCCCAGCCACTTTTGCCCTGAAACCTTCCTAATATTATATGAAATTTGCTTAACCCTTTAATTCCCACATTATGAATTCAGCTTTGGAAAAATTCAATTTCAGTGGTTTCTTCATTAATACAGTACACTAAACATAAAAATATGTTTTAAATTTTTGATCGAACTATTATTTTTTACATCATGTATTTTATGCACACAATGCTTGTCTTAAGGTATTTTATTACTTGGGTGTTATTTTGTTGATATTTAACACTGTCTGATCAATAATGCTAGCATAATCTTGGCCACAGCACTGAATACAGTACTCTGCTGAAGTAAAATACAGTAATGTTAACCACACTCACAGCCACGTACAGACAGCAACACAACACAAACTCCAAGACAGACAGATTAATGACTCATAAATGGCTATATGCCATACCAAGCAGCAAAATGTCATACTAGAAGCTATTGTTCATTAACAACGAGGCGACTTTAAGGATTGATACACAAAATATGGTATAAATCAACTTTTAACATGTTGTCTAGGAACAACATTGGAAATGAAAGGGTTAAATTGGCAGAAAAATGAACCTTAGACCCTCCGTTGCTTTTTCTTTAAGGATAATAAATTTCAGCACCTTGCAATTTGAAAAGGTCATAGTAATTGAAAAGAGATGTTATGGAGGATCAAATATCTTTTTGAGTTTCATTTGTGTAATAATGAAGTGTAGATGTAACTTAAATCACATTGTGTGCTTTGCTACAGAATAACAGAAATTAAGGTGCAGGATTTATTGTGAAGAGCAAAACTAGAAACAATAATACCATTTTTAAGGAATTTATGAACTAATAGTTTTCAACAGAAGTACGCAAATATATTGCATGACAATCATTACACTTATATTGTGATGTTGAAGCTTCTTTGAAGAGTTCCAGTATATGATAAAAGAGTAAGGAAAATAAGTCCTACTATAAGATAATGTTGATGAGAGGTATGAATGTAAAAGTAGAACAAAAATGATGCTCTGTTTATTTGTGGGAAATTTGTTTGTGATAATTATAAGAAACGACAGAGCTAAGACCAGTGACAGGTATACCTATAATGTGTTTTTACAGAAGAAAACAAATAGCAAAGAGGTTTGCCAAAGACTAAGTAAACTTGTTTGCCTACCTACACAGTGGTGATATTGCCACCATCAGGCTTCAGTTCTAGACAACAACCTAGTCAGCAAAAATGAACCAAAGTTACATAAACTTTCAAATGACAATATCATCTACGAACAGAACAAAAACAATAGATATCGGGTTGATTCAGTTGGCCCTTTCTACATATTTGTCAAGGGTATTAATGGAAATATCACCAAATATCATCCTATGGCTTTAGGGAAATTATTGTACACATCAAATAATGTCTTCAAATTATAATAAATCTAAAGATTGTTGGAAAAAACAGTATTTGAATCGATTCAAATGGCAGCTGCTGTAATAGTGACGTCAAATGTCAGCTTTAGTATTATGTCTATATATAAAGCTCCAAGGATTGTAATCAGTTGCAACGCTTGGCATCAACATTTTTGTCAGTTGTGCTCTCCCTTTCTTATTTGCGGGGATTTTAATATTCATCGCAATGTCTGGGGTAGTGTCGTTAATGACCCATAAGGTTTATGTCTATTTCCAGTAATTGAAGGTCTGGATTTGGTTCTTTAACAATGATTCCTTCCCCTTATAAATGACATACTGCTGTGGACTTGAGCTGAGTGTCACCTGATTTCCACAAAATATCGTCATGAGAGTTGGGTCTAACCATTACGCCATCAAAATAATGTTGGGCTCCAAGATAAGACTTAGAAGGATGTACCATATTATGTGAACAGCCCATGGAAAATAAAGAATGCCTGCTGAGAAACATAAAAACACTGTATATAGGAGATACTGGAAGAGCAGGCTCTAGCATGGTCACTAATGGAAGTTTATACTGCACTCATGTCAGTCATAAATGTTGCAGGTGGTAATTCAATACTTCAGTGAGAAACTGAGTTTTACTCTGGGAAACCACACGTTTTCTAGCACGACTCTGACTTTTTCTAAGGCTGTAGCCAAACAAAGATTAGCCTGAACTAAGTGGACCTTCCGGAAAGTGGTACTCACTTTTGCAGTAAAGACACAGGAGTAAATATTAACTCATATAAACATTTTTATTGGAAAGACCATACATTACCCTGCTTCTCCACATAATCTCCAAGCAAATTTATGCATTTGTCATAACGTGTAATGAGTTTTTGTATCCCAACGTCATAGTCCGCCGCCAGCATATTGAGATACATGATGCAGATGGTCTTTGACAATTTCATGAATAACTGTTCGAGACACATGAGGAAACTGTTCAGAGTTCTTCAATTGTAACCCGCCGATCTTTCCTCACGCATTCATCTATGGAGTGCAGCAGTTGGTATCTAATGACAGATGGTCTCCCTGAATGCTTCTCGTCGTGTGTATTCCCCCTCCCTAGGCTGATGTTGCGCCACCAGCCCGAACAGAAGACTAGTCCATCACATTTTCTCCATACACCTCATTTAAATGGTGATAAATTTCACAATGTCGAACGTTTGTGCAATAAAACATTTAATCACAGCCCTCACCTCACAACTGGTGGTGCTCTCAATTTGTTAAAACATTATAAACGATCACAGGCAACACACAGCATCACACAATCTTGCACAGAGCAGGCACACATGTCACTGATGCGGTCTGCCTCTGCCCAGCGGCTACCCGATTCGTCAGCACTTAATGCGGCACTAACGGGTACCACTTTCCAGATGGCTCTCGTAAATAACCACAGGGAGCAGACACTACAATGATTCCTAGAATACAGACGAATAGATGTAACCACTAGGAGACTCATGAAGATAAAAAAGAATGAGGCTTGGGTATATTATTGTAATAGATTGAATAATGTCTCTAAAATGTCAGAAGTGTGGATGACAGTCTGACGTCTCAAAAATCCTAAAAATCCTAATGTCCTCCAGTAGTAGATTCTGTATGGTTAGAAGGATTTGTGACAAAATTGCCTCCACCATCTTGTTCTGAAGCCCCTATGTATACTGTGATTTTCATCATCCTCTGGCAACCCTATTCTCCCAGCTTGACCTCAAAGCAGTTACACAAAATTTCACGGACACCTCTCCAGGAATTGTGTTCATTATGACACGATAAAAAAGTCTACCATCAAATACTTTGGCTCTGCTTCTATGAATATTCAACTAAACATGGGGAAGAGAGGAATTGATGGAGGAGAGGAATGGACTACACAGATTATCATCCCAATATTGAAATCTGGCAAAGACCCCAAAATTCACACCTCAAATAGGCTGATTACCTTGTCTTTCTGTGTGGGGAAAAACTCTTGAAAGAATTATTAAAAATTGTCTAGAGTCATGGCTGATAACCAACAAGCTACTTCCTAGACCCCAGTTTGGATTTTTAAAAGGCAGAGGAACAGTGAACAGCATCAGCATTTTGTGCACTGACATTATGTCAGCTTTTCATCAAAAGAATTTCTATCTCTATCTTCCTTATTCTTAGACATGACTTCTTAATACGATAATGTGATCATAACTATCATTTTAGAAAAGCTGAAGAGGTTAGGTCTTCCCACCAGTTGGATATATGAATTTAATACTTTTCTGGCAAAGAGGACGGTTTATGTATGGCATCAGCACAAATTTATAGGAACCCTGTTTCTGTCAAGAGTCTTACCTCAGGGGGCAGTACTTAGCCCCTTGTTATTCATTCTTTATAATAGAGATTTGAAGAAATTATCCCAGCAAATGCTCATTTACTTCAATATACTGATGATTTATTCATCTGATACCACGAAGGATTCCTCAGTCAACAAGCTCATTGAGGCAGTTATAAAAGTGGGTGATTGGCTGCTTACCAATGGCCTCTGAGTTTGAAATCCACAGTTGTTATTTTTTCAAGACAAGTTGTGCATCTTAAGGAAATATGGGTAAGGAATTATTCCTTCGAAAAATTCTTGGAAATGTGGTTTGATTCCAGACTGAATTGGATTCCACCCATCAGTTCTATTGTTGTTAATTGTGTATCTTCTATGAAGATTATTCATTCCCTAACTAGACTTTGGTAGGGTGCAAACACTGATGTTTTACTAACCTTATTCAGAGCTTCAGTTAGAATCAAGATTGAGTATGGTTGCACAGTATATGGAAATGCCAATGTCAAGTATATCCACAAATTAGATACTCTGCAATACAGCTGTATTTGAACTTGGGGTGATGATGCCTACTCCTACCAACACACTTTTAGTAGAGGCACTGGAAATGCCTCTTCATTTTAGACAACATTGGCTTGCAAGCAAAAATATATTGAAAAGGATAGCTTTGAAATCTCATCCATTAATTAGCAAATATGAAAAGTTTAGCTCTCTCCTGAGTAATAGGATTTTAAATTATCCTCCAGACTTTCTTTAGAAGTTTTCAGTTGCTTAAATATTTTTGCAAAAAAGTATCTTCACTACAAGAAGGCTTCCCATGTGTGAAAGTCCTTTTTGACTCTGCTCATCCTCTAATACAGTGCATTACCTGGAATTTAATGAATACTGCAGCAGCTATCTTAACGTGATAATCAACAATTATCTCCAAGGGAAATGGAATGGCTCAAAAATGTATTAGAAGGGAATGTTGGCCGTGCAATCTAATGTTATTGAATGGGTCACTATGAGCTGTACAAACTTCCTTCATCTGCCCTTTCTTATACAGTGGAAGCAATTGCAATTGCCATTAAATATTATTTAACTCAGAATTATGATAGAAAGTATGCAGAAAGCAATTGAAAGAAAATAATGGAATAAACATAGTGGTAAGCTCGTGATTGACATAGCCCATGAATTAACAGAATGCTCACAAAGAAATAAATGGAACTAACTTTTATGGATTAAAGCTCACGCAGGAATATTGTATAACAAAATAGTGGATCAACTAACCAAGTAAGCGACTACTTCTGGACCTTTTTTTAAATATACAGAGTTGCCTTTCACTGACTACTTTTGCTAGATAAAAATAAACATCAGATCACAGTGGGAAGAATAATGGAGATCATCATCCAGTCTAAAAGGAAAATATTATAGCTGGCTTCAACCTACCATACCCAGATTACCGTGGATTCATAATGTGGCAGTACATCCCAGTGCCATTTCCATTATCACAATAATGCATTTCAACCATGGCTGATTTCCTTCTCATTTATTCTGTTTACATATAAAGAATTCTGATACCTGTGATTGCAACAACTCGGATGTGGGGGACATTAACTATATAATTTTAGTTTGTCAAAAATATCACCATCATAGAGAACAATTCATCTCTGATCTCATGAAACTTAGGGTCCCGTTCCCAACAAGCATTCTTAGTCTACTTATAATGAATGATAAAGCAGTGCTCCGATTTTGAGCTAGATTAAATTTAATGAGCAATTTGACACCCTTATGGAACACCTTAAGGCAACTTAAAATGATTTGATAATTTTCTTGTGTGTGTTGTTATTAATTTGGGACATAATTTTTAAATGACCTAAAAACAAGTATGTTAATACAATTCAACTGTGAGTGGCTAAATGATGTACTGATGCCAAAGGCCGAATAAATAAATAAAAATAATATAAAAAGTAATTAGTGTTGTGGACAAGATCTTCTCAGGTATTGTTGTACGGAGAGTGTGTATTAGTGGAAGACAAGTTGGATGGAAATCAGTGTGGGTTTGGGCCTCTTAGAGGCTTTCAGGACCAGATCTTTAGTATATGGCAGAGAATGCAGAAGTGCTATGAGTGGAAAGGGAACTATAGATATAGAAAGGCTTATGAATGTGTTCATAGGACGAAGCTATTGTCAGTTCTGTAAGATTATGGAGTAGTAGGTTTTGTGTCCCAGCCTCGTTGCCGCTTTTGTGTCTCGTTTTCGTCGTAGGTGTCAGTGGCCGAGTGGAATGAGATCAACACAGGAATAAAGATAGCATGCTGGTGCAGGTACGGAGGGGAGCAGCCAGAAACTAGAAACACTAGAGTAAATTATAACGAGATATATATTGCACAGAATTTATACAATACTTAACTTTTAGATAGTTCAATATGGCAGAATGCTGATACATAGTTGAAGCCTGCCTAGTGCCTATCCGATAGCCAAGTCTTTACTGGTGCCTATCTGATTCCGAAGGTCTTAACTGGTTCCTATCTCAGTCCCAAGTGAACGATGTCGTTCAGTGGTGGCCACGGGCGGAGTTGCAGCAGAGGGCGCTCGTGGCTGTCGTCGTAAGAACTCCGCGCCGTGCGTGCATGGTGGCACGTGGCGAAAGTAGGTGGTGCGCACTTTGTACTTGTGCAACACCACACCCCTCTCCCCCAAACCGTTGCGCCATCGTGGCGTAGGGCTGAGGGCACGGCGACGGCACTGGGAGGAGAGCCTGGGCGGGGGCGTTACTGGTGGGACGGGCGTCGTAGCAGAGGCTGGGATTGAGACGCCGTCCGCGCCCCGGCATCTGCCTTGTGATCCCCCGGAAAACCCGCAAAAACGAGGGGAAGGGCGCACACCTCCACCCAGCGGGAGCAGGTCATCTTCTTCTGAGGTGCGTGGCCCAGGCGGCGGCGGCACGCACTGTTCTGGAGTCGTTCTTGGTGAAGCTGTCAGCTGCGGCGGCGGTGACGGCGGCGACTGCGTCGGAGGTGCGTCGACGTCCATAGGGATCTCGTAGTCCGGGGATGAACGATGTGGCTGTGCTCCCTGGCGGTGAACTGGGTCTGGAATCAAGAAACCGGAGACAGGATCGCGCGGCCTGTGCAGGCGCAATTGGTTTGCGTGGCGCCGCAGCTCCGACCCTGTGGAACAACGTACAACAAACATATTGCGACCAAGCACGCGTTGAATGGTGCCCGGCAACCATGTCTTCTTGTTTCCAGCAAACACCCTGTACAGCACCGGCGTAGAAACCTGAAAACGCGAAGCGCCATACGAACCGACTCGGTGCGTGGGAGGCTGCAGCAGGTGAAGGAGAGTGCGGTGACTGCGGCCGTGTAGCAGCTCGGCAGGAGACGGGCCGTCACGTGGCATGCACCGATACGTAGACAGGAAAATTTGAAGAGCTTGCTGCCTGGAGTGCTGACCTTTCATCTTTTCCATGTGAGACTTGAATGTTCGAACGAAACGTTCTGCTTCACCATTGGACTGAGGGTGAAATGGTGCGGTGGTGATATGCTGAATGCCATTCACACGACAAAACTGTTGAAATTCCGCACTAACAAACTGAGGTCCATTGTCACTGACAATTGTTTCAGGCAAACCTTCGATGCAAAACACTGACGTTAAGGCACTGATTGTACTAGACGCCGTCGTTGAGTTCATGGCAATCACAAAAGCAAACTTGCTGAAAGCGTCTACCACGATTAACCAGCGCGTATTCCAGAAAGGTCCGGCAAAGTCAATGTGTAAACGTTGCCATGGTCCCTTGGGGCGTGGCCAGTCTGAGAAACGTTGCGGAGGAGCCGCCTGATGGTCCGCACAAACAGTACACTGTGACATCATGCTCTCTATCTGGGCGTCCATACCAACCCAGGTACAATGACGTCTGGCCAGTTGCTTTGTCCTAACAATACCCCAATGTCCTTGATGCAGGAGGTGTAATACGTCACGTTGCAGGGAACGAGGAACAATCACTCTTGTTTGGTTGTTGTCTGTATGTAACAACAGAACACCCTAACTTAAAGATAATGCATGACGCTGTGCAAAATAATGTCGAACCAGAGGCCGTTGAATGTCTTTGGCTCTGGCAGGCCACCCAGAGCGAACAAAACGTGCTACCACACTTAGGTCTTCCTGTGCAACCCGATGAGAGTTCAAAGTGAAATCTGCGACAGCGGAAGCATCTTTGGAGTCTATCTGACAACATGCCATTTCTGAAGAATCAAATGACACATCCTGGCCAACCGGAAGTCGGGAAAGTGTGTCCGCGTTGGCATGTTGAGTGGTAGGTCGGTACAAAATCTCATACTGATAATTAGACAGTATTAAGGACCACCTCTGAAGCTTTTGTGCCGTTTGTGGCGGAATTGGCTTCATGGGTGAGAACAACGACGTGAGAGGCTTGTGGTCTGTCAACAAATAGAATTTTCTGCCATAGAGGTAATCATGAAACTTTGTGACGCCGTAAATGATTGCTAAGGCCTCCTTTTCTATCTGACTGTAATTCTGTTGCGTTGGCGTCAGTAGCTTGGACGCAAAGGCAATAGGTCGATCGTGAGAACCAATATGATGCGACAAATCCACACCCAGACCGTACGCCGAGGCATCAACTGCTAACACTACAGGCTTCTGTGGGTCAAAGGGAATCAAACATGCATCACTGAGTAGTGCAGACTTTAGTTTGTCAAAGGCAACCTGGCAATCTTTAGACCATACAAAAGGAACATTCTTCCTATGTAAGCGATGCAGTGGAGATGCAATCTGAGAGGCAATGTGGGAATAAATCTGAAATAATAGTTAAGCTTTCCCATTACTGCTTGCAATGCATGCACATTCTTAGGAGGCAAGTCTTTGATTGCTCTAAGATGTGACTGTAAGGGATGAATTCCTTGGGCATTAATCACATGGCCTAGGTACTCTATTTCAGTTTGAAAAAACGAACGCTTTGCTTTATTACAACGTAGACCTGCTGCAGTCAAAACTTTGAAAAGGCACTCCAGGTTTGCTAAATGTTCTTCAACTGTACGTCCAGATACCAAAATATCATCCAAGTAGTTCGAGCAACACGGTACAGAAACTGTCAGCTGTTCCAAAAAACGCTGAAAAATAGCTGGGGCGGAAGAACTGCCAAATGGTAGGTGTTCAAACTGAAAAAGGCCCATGTGAGTATTAATGACAAAACTTTTTTGACTCGTCATCAAGCGGAATTTGTAAGTATGCCTCTGCTAAATCAATCTTGGAAAAGAAGCAAGACTGTCCTAATTTCTCCATTAGTTTGTCAGGTCTGGGCAGGGGATAAGTGTCTACAATTGTTTGACTGTTCACTGTTGATTTGAAGTCCGCACAGAGACGAAGTTTTCCTGACGGCTTGTGTATAATTACTAAAGGCGAGGCCCACTGACTCGCAGAAACAGGAGAAATCACCCCATTATCGTGCCAACGTTTAAGTTCTTCAGCAACTGTATCACGAATTGCGATAGGCACTGGTCTAGCTTTACGAAATTTTGGAACTGCAGATTCTTTTAAAGTTACATGTGCCACGAAGTCTTTAGCACAACCTAGTTCCGGCGAAAACAAGTCACTGTATTTTTCACACAATGCATTTATTTTGTCCTGAGGCACTACCGACGAAATTTGAAGCACATCTCTTTGAATTGATAAATCAAATGCATCTAGTCCAAAAATATTCTGTGTAGATTTGGCCTGAAGAACAACAAAAGCAACTGTCTTTGTAACACCTTGAAAAGAGGCAGGCAGGCTACACGTTCCTAGCAGGGGAATATTTTGACCTGTGTACGCTGTTAGCACTTGTTGAGACGGCGACAATTTTGGTGAACCCAGAAGTTCCTAAGTAACTTTATTAATTAATGTAACAGCGGAACCAGTATCAAGCTGAAATTTCACAGTCTTATTGTCAATGGAAAGATTCACAAAAAGTTTTTGCTTGTGGCGCTCGACAGGTGCACGAATGTGGGCAACGTCTGATAGAACTTGTTTACTACGCTTGCGCATGTGTGGGCTGCGTAGTGAAGGAAGCGGCGCAGACTAGGCACGCAGCGGATTAACAACACTGTCACTAGATGGCACTATAGCCGGATCGGCGTCCGCGCATTGCGAGGCTACTGCACTAAAATTACTTTGAGTAGCTACACCAATTCTACTGTCACTAGCTACACAATACTGGGCACTATTACAATTAGAAGTTGCAGAAGGCACTAGGTTCACTACAGGATAGCACTGTACATAGTCATTATGCTTGTCCTGAACCATTTTCCGTTGCACAGATTTACGCACTCGTCGGCGCTTGCGGCATGGCTCACTACATAGTTTTGCAATAGGTGCAGAATTATTTTCTTGCAATTGAGAGTTAAGAGAAACACTGTCCAAATCCACAGCATGTATAACATTTACTGTATGAACTGTTCTCGCACTTTGCGAAGCACTGTTCCTTATGGTACCGTTCTTTGAATGTTTGTTTTGCATACACACTGTTTGTACGTGTCCTGATTTGCCACATTGATAACAGGTCGCTTTGCGATTAGGGTATTGTGCACGTTTGTGGCGAGATACACACTGAGGGCAAGACTTACGAACATTTTTTCTGAAATGAGCGTTGGCGCCCGTTATTCAAATTACTGTTTCTAACACGATGGGGCGACCTTTGTGTCGCACTTTTACACAAGCTACTGTTCACTGTCTGTTCAGCACGGCCGGTAGAAAAATAAGAATCACTAGGGCTACACTGAGAACTATGGCTAGGAAAGCTTCCGTTGCGGCGCACTGAATTAACACTGTGGCTTTGCATTTCTACATCTGCTAAGTCAAAAGTATCATGAGCTTCAATAAGCTGCAGTACACTGTCTAATGAGGGGTCAGACTGTTTCAGAATTGCTGCCCTAATTCTGAGGTCCTGAATGTTCTGCGTAATCGCATCTCGCAACATCACGTCACTATACGAAAGTCCACAAGATCAAGTAAATTTACATTTGCGGGTTAAGCCATTCAATTCCGTAATCCACTCTTGGTGTGACTGCTGCGGTAAATTTTTAAGTCTGAAAAATCGGTACCGTGCAGCGGCTACAAGAACTTTTCTCTCATAATGAGCATTTAGTGCCTCTACTATTTGTTCAAAGTCTACATCACGAGGACATGCTTGCGGGAATAGTTTCTGCAGTAATACGAAGGTTTTGGGGCCCACCACGGACAATAAAAGATGCTTAACAGTCTGATCTGTAAGTTGATGAGCCGCGACGAGTTCTTGAAACTGTGCGAAATAGTCGCTCCATTCTTCCTCACGTTCGTTGTACTGGCGAAGCGTTGCGGCGGCAGGTGTGGGCTGCTGAAGCGGCGGCTGTTGTTGATGGTTAGCTGCTTGCACTGTGAGCTGGGCCACTGCTTGCAGGAGCTGGGTGATTTGCGCCGTCTGTAACTCAATAATTTCCATTAAGTTTGGGTTCGGAATAGTGGCCATGCTGACCGATTAGGTGCCGCACATACAAGTAAATTATAACAAAACAGAAATGCAATATGAAAGGAGACGCTCTGCAACAAAAAAGTCCACAAAACACGTAACTGAAAACGTTCCCCCAAAAATCTTAGAAAAAGGGTGGGTGGGCGGGAGCAATTTCTGCGTGCTCCGACTGCTGCTGTCTGGCTGCTGCGAGCGGGCTGGTCCAGGGTTCTATCACTCCTCGTCGCCACTTTTGTGTCCCAGCCTCGTTGCCGCTTTTGTGTCTCGTTTCTGTCGTAGGTGTCAGTGGCCGAGTGGAATGAGACCGACACAGGAATAAAGATAGCACGCTGGTGCAGGTACGGAGGGGAGCAGCCAGAAACTAGAAACACTAGAGTAAATTAGAACGAGATATATATTGCACAGAATTTATACAATACTTAACTTTTAGATAGTTCAATATGGCAGAATGCTGATACATAGTTGAAGCCTGCCTAGTGCCTATCCGATAGCCAAGTCTTTACTGGTGCCTATCTGATTCCGAAGGTCTTAACTGGTTCCTATCTCAGTCCCAAGTGAACAATGTCGTTCAGTGGTGGCCACGAGCGGAGTTGCAGCAGAGGGCGCTCGTGGCTGTCGTCGTAAGAACGCCGCGCCGTGCGTGCATGGCGGCGCGCGGCGAAAGTAGGTGGCGCGCACTTTGTACTTGTGCGACACCACAGTAGGCAATTAATTTCTTTCACCAACTTCCTCTTCCAAATGCGAACATATTTTGTTAGCACCCACCTACATAGGAAGACATTATCATCAAAATAAAATAAAATAAGAGAAATCAGATTGAAAACAGAATGATTTAGGTGTTCTTTATTCTGTGAGCTATTAGAGAGTAGATCTGTATAAAAAACATCATAAAAGCAGTTTGTTGAACCCTCTGCCATCCACTTCAGTGTGACTTGCAGAGTATTTATGTAGGTGTAGATTTTTTCGTTGCAGACCCCACTTACACCTGGTTCATGATTTTCCATTTCATTTCCGGCACTATCTACAACGTTTCAGTTCCTCATGCAGGATTGTGTGCGCATATCCCACAGAAATGCCAATTTTGGAGGCAACGTGTTCCAGAGACCATGGGGAATCCTCCAAAACAGTTTTTCCCACTCATTCGATCATCTTGTCAGACTGGCTGGTGCAAGGCCAAAATTGTCTTGGTTTGTTGTACTTGCAAATGTATATTTGGACACATCCATGACACAATCACCATGTGTCTCACTCAATTGGCAATGAATTTCAATTCACCTTGAAAACTGGGGAATATTAATGATTACAAACTATTCTTGTACTAAGAATGTCACAACTGTAAGTATCGATAACAGTCTTAACTCTCTCTGTGCCACTGCCTGCACGCCACCAGACTTCAGTCTGATGCAACTTCGACCGCAGACATGTTGGCAGCCCATCACCGCCAGCTACTACATTTTATGTTGTTCAGACTGCTGCTTTCAACTAGCTAATATGTTCTATAACTGTACAACATGAGCGCAATCAGCTCTGTGTGCGTTAACATATCATGTTGTTGTTTTATTTCTGATGTAGACACTCATAGTAGTAGTTGAAGTCTACATCTATATATATATAAAAATGAATTGCTGTTTGTTAGTCTCACTAAAACTCAAGAATGGGTGAACCGATTTGGCTAATTTTAGTCTTGACATATTCGTGTAGGTCCAGGGAAGGTTTAAACAATGATAAAATATGGAAAAGTTGTCCAGGAAAGAGGAAAATTGGGAAAAACTGTAACAGCTTTTTCCAGTGCGCTATCAATACCGTTCATCCATTTACGATAAAATTTTGTACAGTTCATGTTGAAAGTTACCCGGAAAGTAGGAAAATTTAGGAAAACCGAAAGCGATTTTTTTTTTTCTATGAATAAAAATCAATTGCCACATGGTTGTAAGACCATCATTTGAGTACAGCTTGACAGGTCAAGGTTTGCATGAAATAATTTTTTTGTAAAATCTACTGGAAAATTGAGAAAAACTGAAAATGTGTTTTTCAATGTGTTTCTGATTGAATTCAGCACTATAACTGAATATTCACAAGACAAAGAGGGGGGTAATTCTTCTTTTGTTTTGTTCCTTATGGTCTTGGAAAAGTTTTGAGTGAAAAAATAGGGACAGTTAAAAAGGAAAGTTGCAAAATTCAAATCTAGTTCCTTTTTCATTGTGTTTATAAATGTACTCAACACTATAAGTTGAGAACTGTTCATCTGATTGCAATAAAATTTTGATCACTTGACGTTCAATGAAAGATGAACAATCTTGTGAACTAAAAATTTGGGAAAGTTACCCAGAAAATAAGAAAATTTTTGAGAAACTGTGAGAGCCTTTTTCAATGGGATATAAATATCATTCGTCTGAATCCGATAAAATTTTGCATATTTGACATTCAAAGGAAGAGTAATGTTCTTATTAAATAAAAATATGGAAAAGTTTCCTGGGAAATAGGAAAATTCAGGAAAAATAGAAAAAGGTTTTTCTATGAAATGTCAATACCATTCATCTGATTGCGATAAAATTTTGCACTTTCGACGTTCAAAGTGACAGGAAGGTTTGAATGAAGTAAAAGTTTGGAACAGTTGACAAGAAAATAGGAAAATTTGTGGAAAACTGAAAGAGCACTTTTCTTTGGGATATCAATATTATTCGTACGACCTCGACAAAATTTTGCACATCTGACATTAAAAGCAAGAGTACATGCATATTAGCAATTGCAAAGCATTGCCGGGTTGAGTAGATAACACAACGACCAAGTCATTATTTTACATGTTTTAAATCTAAATTTTCCTCATAAGTTTTCGATATTTTATCACCGTTTAAACCTTCCCTGAACTTCCACCAATGTGACATGAACAATATTCTGAATATATGGGCATGATCTGCCCACTCTTTCCGTCTACTACCAAGCAGATACTTAGACTATCTGATGACGCCTTTATAAAGCTACTGGGTCTAAAATACATATGATTTAAATTAATATGGTTTATATTAAGAGGTAAGTGATTCAAACTTGCTACAGGTATCAGTATAGGACAGATCAGGTAAGGCTTGTGGTTTCTATGCAGCATTTATAGATCATCTTTCTCATAATATTTCCCCATACTTTACCATAGCAAATCATACAAAAAACACCACCTTGTGTTTTAGTCTGTGTTATGTTAGCTTCACTGCATGCTTAAGGGGTTTTTTTCTTTCAGTTCGAAACCCGAGATACTTCACAGGACCTTGTGTTGAAATTTTTGGAAACACTAAATTTCCAAATAATCAAGCTGAAAGCAATCTTCATTGGCCCATATTCTCTAGCTTTCTAGAATGTTCACACAATGAAGGAAACAGTCTGCTGAGAGAGCTTTTTATAAATACATAACATATAATATTATGGAAGGTAATTCTATAAAATTAATACTGAGTTCCCACGATCATTCACAAAATGTGATGGTGAATTAAAATGTTTGGATGTAAGAAGACTTGATACCAGGAATTTGGCATTGTTGCATGGCAGTCTCTAATTGTATCCATTACTGTACCATTATGATGCTTCAAATGTGACTTCCTATAGTATATTGTCGCGTTGAAATGGGAGCAGGCTTGACTTCGAAGGCAACTGAACACAGCACTTACACTGAAAGCACTTTTATTACGAACTCAACATACACGCAGCACTGACTGCCCCTCAGGCAGAGTGCTCTGCTATTTATACACAGACAGAATTTACCAGAAATTAGAAGAACAGCTAACATAAGAAACAAGTAGAATTTACAAGTGAACATAAGGAAGATGTAGAACATTCTGGCATTACTAATTACAAAGAAATAAATATTTTGCCGGTGGGCGGGATTGAACCGGCAACCTTCAGCACCGCAGTCTGTGACGCTATCCCCTGCGCCACGCCAGCTGTCGGTGTTCGTGGTCTCTCGCGGCATTGCTCCCTCTCCTGGAGAAACAGCGACCTGCAGTTATGATCCCTATAGAGCCAGCTGCAATGTCCTGGATATTGACCGTGTCATGGGTCCTCTGTATGACAGTTCAAGAGAATCCTTCCCTTCTCCACGATTATCGACGACAGACGTTCCTGTCGTGGTTTCATCAGGAACATTACCGTCCTTAAAGAGTCCTTGAACAAAAAGCCATTGTCGTCTACCTGCTCTTCAGGATCGTAGTAAGGCTTCATGCGCAGGATGTGAACAATGTCTCTTCATTTTTGACGTTTTTAAGACGACTCATAATCCTCAACATCGTATGTGATGTCTGACAGTCGGTGTATGACACGATATGGACCAAAGTATTGCTTCAATAACTTTCCTGACAGTCCAACCTTCCGTACAGGGGTAAAAATCTGTACCAGAACTCCTGGGCTGTACACAACAGGTCGGTGCTTGTCGTTATACCGCTGAAGGTCATTCTCATGGGCGTCCAGTGTCCGTGTGCGACCCAGCTGTCTTGCCTCTTCGACCCTGGTGATGAGGTGTTTAACATAGTCATCGTGAGTGTCGTCCGGTTGGAACGGGAACAGTGTATCAATTGTCATCTCAGCTTCACGGCCATGGAGCAGGAAAAACGGAGTGAAGCTTGTGGTGTCTTTGTCTTGCGGTATTGTAAGCAAATGTCACGACTGGCAGAATTGTATCCCAATCCTTCTGCTCAACATCGACGTACATTGATAGCATGTCGGCTAAGACCATTTGTCTGAGGATGGTATGCAGTTGTCAATCTGTGGACAATGTCGCACCGTGACATTACTTCTGATACAAGTATTGACTGGAATACTTTTCCATGATCAGATATCATCACACGTGGTGCTCCGTGCTTCAAAATAATGTCTTCTACAAGGAATTTTGCAATCTCTGGAGCTTCTGCAGTCGACACAGGTTTGGTGACAGCGTAGCGTGTGAGGTAGTCAGTGCAGACTATTATCCGTAGATTACCGGTTGGCGACTTCGGGAACCTCCCTAAAAGATCGATCCCAACACGGAGGAATGGAGCTGCTGCCGGCAGAATCGGTATGAGATGCTCTGGAGGTAATTGCGGCACATGCTTCCGTCGCTGGCACTCTTTATAGTGACTCACATAGTGCTTGACAGATCGGTAGAGCCCTTTCCAGTAATACCTGCGTCTAATTCTGTCTAGGGTCTTTACGAATCCCAGATGACCGGATATTGGAACATCATGGAAATATTTAATAGCTGGCTGGAGATGAGCTGGAAGGACCAGTAGCCATTTGGGGCCCAGTGGATCATAGTTGCTCTTATACAATGTTCCGTTTATAAGTTGGAACTCTCCGTTGGTCGGTTCTCCTTTCTTCAAGGCCTCTATCGTTTTTAATAGTGCTGGATCTTCCCTCTGTTCAGTAGTGATGTCATCTAATTCAGTATGGGCTGAAATTTCATTAATGCTGTTGTGTTCCACTAATGGATTCCTCGAAAGGCATTCGGTATCCTTGTGTTTGCGCCCGTTCTTGAATACCACTGTGACATCGTCTTAGTAGACATTGGAGTCTTAGTGCCCATCTTGCTAGTCAACCTGATGGATCCTTCAGGCTAGTCAGCCAACACAAAGAATGGTGGTCTGTCATGACGGTGAATGGTTTGCCGAATAAATACGGCCGGAACTTGTTGATAGCCCAGATAACTGCGAGACATTCTTTTTCAGTTGTAGAGTAATTTATCTCGGACTTTGAGAGTACTCTCGATGCATAGGCTATCACTTTTTCAGCACCTTCCTGAACTTGTACAAGTACTGCACTAATCCCATAACCACTGGTGTCTGTGTGAAGTTCTGTTTCTGTATTCTCGTCGTACAAGGCTAGCACTGGTGCGGAAGTTCGAGCCTCCTTAAGTGTCTGGAAAGCTCATTCTTTTCTCTCATTCCAGTAAAACTTGACGGCTCCCTACAGAAGTTCTTGTAATGGACGTGCCTTGTTACAAAATCCTTTTATGAAACGTTGGTAGTATGAGCACAGCCCGAGAAAACTTCTCACATCACGAATGTGCTGAGGAGTTGTAAATTCTGTGACTGCCCTTACTTTATCTGGATCAGGACGGACACCATCTCCGTTGACTAGGTGCCCCAGGATTTTTATCTCTTTGGCGATAAGTGGCACTTCTTTGGATTGAGGCGGAGACCTGCAGTCTGAACACAGTTCAACACAGTTGACAGGCAACTCAGATGTTCTTCAAATGTTTTCGAGAAAACAACAATGTCATCTAAGTAGCAAAGACACGTCGTCCACTTAAGGTGTCAAAGCAAGTTGTCCATCATGCGTTCGAATGTGGCTGGAGCATTACACAATCCAAATGGCATTACTTTAAATTCATAGAGGCCGTCAGGTGTAATAAAAGCCGTCTTCTCCCTGTCGGATTCGTCAACCTTGATTTGCCAGTAACCTGTCTGCATGTCCATAGTTGAGAAGTATGTAAATCATTTCAAGCAGTCTAAGGTGTTGTCAATGTGTGGCAGTGGCCAGACATCTTTCTTTGTGATTCTGTTCAGCCGCCGATAGTCGACGCAGAATCGCCACATGCCATCTTTCTTCTTTACAAGGACCATCGAAAACAACCAAGGACTCTCCGTAGGTTGAATAATGTCATCGTGCAACATCTTCTCCACTTCCTCCCGACTTATCCGTTTTTCAGCTGCCGACACTCTGTACAAATGCTGGCTAATTGGCGGATGGTCCCCAGTATTGATACGGTGCTTTATCGTGGGCCGTTTCGTCTGACTTTTCCCCTGCTGAGGTGTGAATGCACCCAAAAATTAGCGTAGTATACATAACACCTACTGGCGTTGTTCCTTGGTCAGTCCAGGCCCTATTGTCAGTTCCACGTTTGTTTCCTGCAGTGTGTTGTCTGTACTAACAGCAGGGCATGGGTCTTCATTGATGACGTTGAGCTCACCGTCCTGGATTGATTCAGCTGTCCTGATACACATTCCCTTTGGGATAATTTGTGACTGCTCGTGACAATTTGTAATCCAAATCTCTCCTTGACCGCCAGTAAAGCTTATGATAGCTGCTGGTATGTAAATTTCTTTTGTGAGCCTGATAAACTTTTTACAATCAACTAGAACTTCACAGCTTAACCAGTCATCTGTGTTTCTGACTGTAACTCTTCTCATTGTCAACAGCGGTATCGTCACTTTGTCAACGACAAATAACTCCCCAGAAAATTCTGTATTATGTGTATCCATCTGAACAACTTCTTGAATTTGCAGCTCAGATCTTCCACAGTCAATGATAGCTTGAGATACCTGAAGGAAGTCACATCCGAGGATGACATTGTGACTACATTCTGTTAATACGACAAATTAAAATGGCTGGATCCTGTTCTTGATGGTTATTCTTACGACACAAGTTCCTGCTGGCTGGACGTACTTTCCATTCGCAACCTTCAGCACAGTTGCTCCAGTATCACAGAACTTTGTCTTCTTTAGTGTGCATTGGTAATTATCCGACAATACAGAGAAAGATGTTCCTAAGTCAACAAGTGCCCGGACAGGTTGGACGTCGATGAGATTTCCCGACATCTTAGCGACTGTCGTCCATGGAGGATTTTCATTTGCGGCGGCCTCACCTCTGTAGATGGTCGCCTCGCTTAGTTTTCCTGGGTGCTGCGGCTAGGGCAGCGGCTAGTACCTCTGTACGGCAACGGTGAACAGCTGCGGCGCGTCGGGGAGCGATCTCGTCTAGGGTACGGCAATGGGCTTCTTCCCATGGGTCGACTGAACTCATCAGCAGGTGATTGCCTGGGATAGAACTGCTCTGATGGCTGACGTCTTGCGGCAAAATAATCGGCGAAAACTCGCCTTCTCTCTCTGCAGTAGTGTACGACATTTCCAGGGCACCCACAGTGGTGTGTTGTCTTCTGTCCTCCAGACGTCTGTTCTTCTGCGGCGTGTCCTAGTTACCGGAGGAGTTGGTTGTGGTCGCGTGGCTGGTTCATGGGCTGCCGTTTGGCGACTGCAGCATAAGTCATAGCAGGGCGACACCATTCTTCACGTCGGGTGCGATTGACGGGGAAGACAGGAGCTAATGTCTGAAATACCTCTTCCTCAGCAGCATCGGCTCCCTCGTGACTTTCAGGGCTTACGTCCGTGGCCATAATCTGAAGCTCTCTGTCTAACAGTCCCGGTTGCCATAAATTCTTGTAATTCTATAATTTGTCATATGAGAGAAGCGAAGTCATGCTGGTCTTCCATAACGGCCATAGGGTCTACATTGGGGATTCTGTCATACTTCTTGCATCCAACCCCCCTTTGTTGCATCTTTTCAATACGCTCGCACCACTTTCTTCTGCCGTAGCAACGTCTTTTATCTGAAGAGCTTGGTACATATGTTCTGCAATACCCTTCATCACGTGTGTGGTTTTGTCCGCCTCAGTCATGTTCAGATTAACTATGTTACACTGGGCCAAAACTTTCTGTATGTACGATTGTGTCAGCTCACCATGTCGTTGGGCCCGGTTCTTCAGTTGTTCTTCCGCCGAACGGATTTGTTGCTGGCGGTCTCCAAACGTCTTCTTAAGTTCCTCCTGGAACGTCTCCCAGTCATTCAACTTTTCTTCATTGTTCTCGAACCATAGCTAGTAAACATTAGCCAAGCACATCGTATGATCCCACCTGTTGTACTTGGCGACTCGGTCAAACCCTTTTAGCCGTTTGTTTCTTGTCCAGCATCTCTAGAGAACACCGATGGGTGTCTGATGTTCAGCTGGCTTACTGCTGGTTTCGTTTCCATGGTTCTTCTGATGATTCGGACTTTTGGAAGGATGTACTCGGTGTATCCCTTGTATTCCAGTTCCAGTCCGTGTAAGCGACGGCTCTTACGTTGCCTAGTTGGAGCCACGGTGATGCAGCTGTTGCACAGGATACCTGGCACCTACACCATACAATGTTGTGTTGCAATGGAAGCAGGGTTGACTTCGAAGGCAACTGAACACAGCACTTATACTGAAAGCACGTTTATTACGAACTTAACATACATGCAGCAGTGACTGCCTCTCAGGCAGAGTGCTCTGCTATTTATACACAGACAGAATTTGCCATAAATTAAAAGAACAGTTAACATAAGAAGCAAGTATAATTTACAAGTGAACATAAGAAAGATATATAACATTCTGGATTATTAATTACAAAGAAATAAATTTTTTGCCGGTGGGCGGGATTGAACTGGCGACCTTCAGCACCGCAGTCCGTGACGCTATCCCCTTGCGCCACACCGGCAGTCGGTGTTCGTGGTCTCTCTCGGCAATATTATCATGGTCTTTATTGCTTATTGTCTTTTGTAGTAACCCCTTATCATCGATAAACTGTTAATGGACATTAATTAGAACAAATTGTACAAATAGTAATGTGATTTTAAAATATCTTTAATGTGCTAGTGCTTTGAGAGTATTTATCAAAATAAGGGCTTCATTGACACACAATTTGTCATCTGTGTGCAGGTGACATGGACATGATGTAGCGATGACAGAAACTGTAGAATAAAGTGATTGAGCCTTTGGGAAGAGCATTAAAGCTGTACTGTTTAGAAGCCAAGCCTCCAAACCTATGCTACAGCTACCTTAACAGGCATTTCAAGGCTCAACCATAACTGCTACCTGTCCAAAAAAAAATCGAGCTAATTCAAACAGTTCTAAAAATGTTGATTGTTAAGATGTAAATTTGTGTGGGAAATATTTGAATTTCATCCTGTTAATTTAATTTCTGCCGCGGTGGAGTAGCCGAGCAGTCTAAAGCACCTCGCTGCGGAGCGCGCGGTTGCTAGCCGTGGAAGTTTGAGTCCTCCCTGGGGCATGGGTGTGTATGTTTGTCCATAGGTTAGTTTACCTAGGTTTAAGTAGTTTGTAAGCTACGGACTGATGACCACGCAGTTTGGTCCAATAGATTTACAGACAGACAATTTAATTTCTATAAACATGTGTGTTGGTTCCGAAAGGACAGACATCACTTCTGGTCCTGCAGTTGTTATTCTTTCATATTCACAGAATAAATGAGTACACATGGGTACATATTTTCAGCTTTGCCCAATCGCAGTTGTCATATATTCTGTGAATATGAATTTAATTTCTGTAATCCATTGTTCAGAAAAGTATTTTTGTTTGTATTTTGGTCTGTCTCTGCCTCAGTTTCTTTAACTGTGAGCCAAGCCTGGGACAGATTAATGCGGGACTTGCTTGGAAATACTGTATTTCATCATACTCGCAGTAGCAATAATGTGCCAATTTAAGTTTTTTAAGCATTTGTCATTTAAAGACAGTGGGAGCTAACATTATTGTATATGTACCATTAGACCAGCATAGAGCAGATAGTATTTAATGAATATGTAGTGGTGGTTGAAAATTTCTAATACCATGTTTTAGTGCAGTACAGGAACTTAATCTTCTTTGATGAATTGATTGCAACATTTTAAGTCACATATTTTCCAATATTGATAATACACACCTACAGTTAGTAGACTAGTATTGAGTCAGTACCTGTGAACAAACTTTTAGTATTCTTGGCTGCTTCCAGTTAATTTCTATTTCTGTATACTAACTAGTTGAATGGACTGATCACATTTGTTTCAAGTTCTTGTTTCAAGAGAGCCTTATTTTTTGTGAAATGTAAGTGATTCTCACTTTCAACCAACCCAAGAACTGTACAACTTGAATAAAAAATATCACTTAAAGATTGCTTTTTATGAATGTCTTTGTATTTATATTTCTGTTTGTCTCTTTCCCAACTGTTTTACCATTCTTAGGTACTTTTTATCTGTCAGTCAATGTATAAACACATCTTTGTTCCCATCCTCCTCCTCTTCCTCCTCCCGGTGTCTCTCTTATTTTATTTGACTTACCTTTAGATAACATTTTAACAATGGAAAATCCTATAGGAATATCAATAATGGAGAATAGGTAACAACTCACCATAAAGAGACTCGTTGAGCTGTCGACACACAAAAAAATAATCACATTCACACAACTTAAATTTTTGGCCTTGGCCTTCGTCAGAAAAAGAAACGCATACATTCATGCCAGGCATCCTTCCCCCTCCACTCGTCACCTCACTCACAGTCTAGATGCTTGTGTTGCTAGAGTGGCCAGATGATAGTTGTGTGTGTATAGTTGTCCGAGTGATTGCGTGAATGTATGTGTTTCTTTTTCTGACGAAGGCCATGGTCGAAAATTTAAGTTTTGTGAATGTGATTATCTATTTTTGTGTCTGTCAGCAGCTCAGTGAACCTTTTGCGGTGATAACATTTTTATGTTTGACCAGCTGTATTTATCATACTCTGTTATAGGCCCACATCAGTTAATACCAATCTTAGTATTATCGAATTTCCGCAGTGATGTTATGAGGAGCTGTGACAGGCACATAGAAAAGATACACACATACAACACTTAAGCTATTGGCCATAGCTTTCTTTAGAATATAGAACATTCACACATGCACGTGACATATTCACGTAACAGTCATCTCCGGTTGCCACTCAGAGCGTACTGAGGCTTTGTGGTGAGTTGTAAACTTATTATATTGTTTCATACCAACCTGGAGTTTCCATTATTAGATATTATTGATTTTCAGTTTTTTCCATGTCATATGATCTTATAGAAGTTGCTTTTGTTTACTAAGTACAAATTGTGAAAGTGTGGTTCACCTTCTATTGAAATATGTCTTTATGTTATCTTTTATAATACAGAACCATAAACTGTAATAAATATAAATAGGTGTGGTACAGAATTAGAATAATGTATTCTGCCACTGAAATACAATATTTTTATTGAAGTGAGGAAAAAATAGTTAAAATTCAGTATTGACAAATTGGTATTTTACATCTACACAATTTCTTTGTAACATCCTATCTAAAAGCACCCCCAAAGGCATATGAACCTTTTGTGATTAAATAAACAATGATGTATCTCTCTTTTAGCTGATTACCACTTGGCTACCTTCAAAAGCTAATTTTATCCTTTTTGAATGTTCTTAAAGTGCTGAGTTACTATTTCTATTACATTGATCTTTGCCTATAATAACATTAACCATTTGACCTTCTCCTTTGTACTGAGCTGAAAAAACTTGTTTATTTGACTATTTCGTAAATCAGTAAAAAAGTGATTTAATTTTCATTCATCTTTTCCAGGGTGCTAGATATCTCGCAGTCAAATGAAAAGCATGGAACTTTCAGGAATGAGAATCAGGTTCTTGCTACACTTGTTGAGAGCTTGCCAAATCTAACTTCATTGGATATTTCAGGAACCAACTTAGCTGGAACAGGTAAGATTTCTGAGAGCTCATTTCAGAATATTATTTGTTTGTTTACAGCTTATTTCTTTGTGTTTTGACAAACTAAATGTTCTGTTGTAGGTGTTGCAGAACATGGCTCATCATTTGTAACTGAGAATGAAAAAACTTTACCTCCTTCTGACATTCCTGGACTTAATTCTCGTGTTTTAAATCCATTTGAATTCTTAGGTCTCTATGGCACACAGCATTCTGCTTGTAGAAGACATGATATCCCTGCAAAATTGGTAATTGTTCAATATCTATTATAAATGAATTTGATATACCAGTCATTAAGAATGACTCATTAATTCATTTTCTGTTTAGATATCAGGTGATGCTTCAGAGGAACAAATATTAATAGCAGCTGCAGCCTACATTGATCGCCCAGATGTACTTCAAAAAGTTCTTAATGATCTCTATCACCTCTTTCGTTATGAAACGTGCAAAAACTTGAACAACGCACTTAATGTTGTTCTTGAAGCAATGGATCGCCATATAAATGAGAAACACATACAGATATCTGGCAGGTACTTATAATTTTTATTATACTTCTTTAGTGGTTACACAATAAACTTGAAATCTTCTCTGATGTCTAATATGTGTTTTAAAGTTTCCATTCATATGTTAAGAAATGCATTGTAAATACATTTCAGAATCAGAATACTATTAAGCAAAGTAACCCAACATAAATTGCTAAAGTTAAGCAAGTTAAGTAAGTTAAAAATATTTGTAAAATACAGAAATCTGTCTGCTCTACCACCTATCAAATCCATTCATCTGAAAACTCTTTTGTTTGCGTACAGTTGTTGTACTATACACATGGTCTGTATCCCACAGTCTCCACACCCTCCCCTTCCCCCATTTTGTCTCTACGCTTCAACTCACATTCCTACGCCGCTCTCTATATGATAGCATGATTCACTTCCTAATTACCCCCAATGTCCTTATATATGAGGTTGATTCGGTTGAAAGCCTAAAAATTATTATATTTTTTAAATTGTAACAAAGAACAATAAGCTTTAATTCGGAATCTGTTAGATGCTATGATGAAAAAATGTGTGTGTGTGTGTGTGTGTGTGTGTGTGTGTGTGTGTGCGTGCGTGCGTGCGTGCGTGTGTGTGTGTGTGCACGCGTTTGTGTGCGTGCGCCCAATCGTGCACAACATTACTCCATTTTTATCCAAATGGGAATGAGCATACATTCTCAACAGGCAGTTGAGTGCTGTCTTTGTTGTTTGGGGATGATCTGTGACACCATCCTTTATTTGATTCTTTCAGTTCTGGTTGGTGGTAGTGGATCCAAGTCTATTGTCTGTAACACTTTATCTCTCAAATACATCACCTTGGATGTGGAAACAATGCAGAAGCTCTTATCAGAGATTGATGCAATGGTCTTTCAATTTATTTGTCAGCAAATGCAACTCCCACCTTTCAAACCATTATTGAAGTGCATTACATCGTGAACAATATTCTACACATTGAAACAATACTAATCTTAACACTTTTGCCTTTTTATTCATAGTTATGCAACTGTTATCCTTGCAGGCTCATCCACTGACACATTGTTCTTGTCTGTGACTACACAATTAGTCTGTCTTCTTCACAGAAGCTACTCAGCTTTTAAACTTCCTACACCACTCATACATTTGCTGCAATGACAAGCACAAATCACCATACTGCACAGTCTTTTTCAATGAATTTGAATTGGTTTGACACCTTCACAATAAATAAATAAAAATTCATAGATCACTGCTCCATTGCAGTGTGCATCATAACACCAAGGTGCCCATATTTTTGTGAACTTTACTTTCTTCTCCTGTGTTGTCGTATCACTCTGACACCTGTAGTCATCATTACATCAAGCAATACTCCTGCCACCTACCAGCATCATTAGGCAACTTTTCAATTTGTTATGGGATATTCAAGGTTTTCATTGGAATCATTCTTGTATCATCCACATTATCCATCCATCTGCCACACCTCCCTCACACATCCCTGGCCAGCAAATTGGCTTCCAGCTGCCAAGCTTTTTGGACACCAGTACCTAACCCATGTTCTTGCCTCCCACCTCTGCCCTTCTCTAAGTAAGTGTTAACAAATGCATTGCAGAGTCATGGTTTCCAAATTAAGTTTCTTTGGCGCTGTATCCATTACTCCTCATCAAATGCAAACCTTGAGTTTCAGTGAAGTGATTAAAACAAAGCATAATATTTTGCCAGTGAAAACTGCTCTACAAATACACTGAAAATCACATAGCATGCTCACATGTTGCCCTCTCCAAGTGCATATACTGCTGTATTCCACTGTTCATTAATCACTTCATATTTTCAGTTTTTTTTCCATGTGATTCCTTCCCTATGACTTGTGAAATTTTAGATATAATTCTTTATTAAGCTAACTGTACAGAGTCACAATGCTTCCTTAGTAATTACTTTAGTCTCATAACTGTGCCATGATTTTAGCTAAAAGTGTCACCATCTCAATTAGTTACATTTCGATCATTTGCAAAATAATTACCACTTATATTGTTTTATTTTGCTCTTACAGCTTGCATATAACAACTATTTACATTCTGCACATTGTGCAGGTGCTTATAGCCATACAGTTTGCAATGGGAGACTCACATATTTTGTTTAGAAGATGAATTATTTTGTAGTCTGTGCCGTTTAATTTTTCTATATGCTAAATATTGCACCTCATAATTTCCTTTAGATCTCTGCTTCAGCATTACAAAATTTGTCACAATGTTTGTAGGATAACTCTGTCTGTTCACAGAAACAATACTTTTACTGTTTGAACTAATAATTTTTCAATAAAATTTGTTTGCAAATGAAATACTTAAGAGATTTGTACTCTTTCACTGCTGATATCTACAAAACATGTTGGTTAATCATTATATTTCTAGCAACTTATATGCATAATTTTGCTGTATAATTTTCTCTTTTTGGAGCAATCGTCCACCTTGTTTCCAGACTCTCACTTTACAAGTCACCAAACAACTTAATAGTATAGATGTGAAAATATAAAGAAAGGAGCAGGGCATATCCCGTATTATATTCTCAACATAAATAAATATTTGTGGGCTCTCAGTGTATTTGAAATATAAACAGGCTGTTTATAGTGCTGATAATATAGATGATAATTATAATTCTATCCATAACCCTCTCATTCCCAGTTTTGTTCCTGGACAACAATGTATTTAAAGTTGATTTATACCATATTTTGTGCATCAGTCCTTAAAGTTGGATTTTTGTTGATGAATAACATGCTTCTAGTACAACATTTTGCCACTTGGTACAGCATGTAGCCACTTCTGAGGCATTAATCTGTCCGTCTTTGATGTTGTGTTGCCATCTGTATGTGGCAGAGTGTGTTAACGTGAGTGTGGGTCCTTTTATTTTATTCAATCAGTGAAATGTCTTGTGTTTGGTGCTGTGGTGAAGCTATGCTAGCATTATTGATCGGCAGTGTTAACTATCAACAAAATAATGTTCGAGTAATAAAATACCTCAATTCAAACCTCTGTGTTGTGCATGAGATACATGACATAAAAAATCAGTAGTTCAACCAAAAATTTTAAAGCACATATTTTGATGTATACTACACTGTATTAATACAGAAAACACTGAATTTTAATTTGATAGTGTCAGACCGAAAGGATTAACACATTTCTCATACCCCTTTGAAAGCTGCTTTCCATTAGAATGCGCAAAACAGGTTACTATCAATAACAGGCAGTCGGGGTGGCTGATGAGAGGAATAAAATATCATGAATAACAAAGTGGAAATTATATCAAAATCTAACACTGGAAAATCTGATATGAATGTTAATAGCGGAGGGAAGATAACAACTCACCATAAAGAGGCTCACTGAGCCATTGACAGGCACAAAAAATAGACACACATATTCACATACCTTAAATATTTGGCCATTGCCTTCATCAGAAAAAGAAACACATTCATTAACACTGTCACTCGGACAACTATACACATGAAACCATCGCCAGTCACTCCAACGCTACAAGCATTTTGACAGTCTGTGAGGAGGAGAGTGGAGGGGGAAGGATGCCAGTTACGGAAGGAGATGGAAAGTTCAGAGTTGCATGATGGATTATGATAGGCTGGTATGTGAGATGCAGCATTAAATACCACAAAGGGAATGGGTGAGATTGGATAAAAGGGAGGTGTGGGGAGGGACTTTGGGGATTTGAAACATTAAAAAAATATAAATAATAAGGAAAAAGTAAATAAATAAAAAAAGCAATTAAGGGGATATTGTAAGGGGTACACACAGTTGGAAGGAAAGCTTGAATTGGAAGAATACATGATAATGGGGGGGGGGGGGGGGATCTTAGGAATAAGCTGTAAGGATGGTAAGTTATCTTAGGT
This sequence comes from Locusta migratoria, assembly GCA_026315105.1. Lineage (NCBI taxonomy): Eukaryota > Metazoa > Arthropoda > Insecta > Orthoptera > Acrididae > Locusta > Locusta migratoria. The sequence goes on along the minus strand of CM048744.1, from coordinate 763,645,904 downwards.
TGAAGCCAGGATGGTTGTGGGATCATAGAATTTGTTGGAGGGACAACTTCCATCTGCACAGTTTCAGAAGAGAAGGTGCTGAAGAGGAGGATCCAGATGGCTCCGGTAGTAGTAAAGCTGCCGTTGAAATAAAGAGTGTTATGCACAACTGCATTCTGTGCCTTGCTTTTTGCCATTGTTTGATGGTGACCATTTATCCTGATGGACAGCTTATTCATTATCATACCAATGTAAAACTCTGTTGAATGATTGCAGGAGAGTTGGTAAACCACATGGCTGCTTTCACAAGTGGTCTGAGTTCTAATGGGGTAGGATAAGCCTGTGACAGTATTGGGGTAAGAAGTGCTGGGTGGGTGGATTGGGCAGGTTTTCCATCATGGTCTTCTACAGGTATATGATACCTGTGGTAAGCGGTTGGGCTTAGAAGTCGCATAGGGTGGAGTGGACTAGAATGTTGTGCAGGTTGAGTGTATGATGAAATACACTTTAGGAGGGGTTGGAAGGTCTTGAGTAGGATGTCTCTAATTTCAGAGTGTGATGACAGATAATCAAAGCCCTGATGAAGGAATTGATTTAATTGTTCCAGTCCAGGGTGGTAATGGGTGACAAGAAGGACTGGTTATTGGGAATGGAGGGAGGATTGGTGGTGTGTTCGGATATGGCATGGGGAAATCCATTTGTGAACCAGCTCAGGAGGGTATGTCTGCGAAGGCCTTTGTGAGGCTTTCGCGTGTTGGGTAAGGAACTTCTCATCACTGTAAATTCACCGTCCACTAGTGGCAAGGCAGTATAGGAGGGATTTTTTGATATGGAATGGATGGCAGCTGTCAAAGTGCAGGTACTGTTGGTAATTGGCAGGTTTAATGTAGATGGAGGTGTGGATGAAGCTGTCAGTGAGGTGGAGATTAACATCCAGGAAGGTGAAATATTATGTTGTAAAAGATCAGATGAATCTGATGTGGGAGGAGGAGTTGATGTTGTGAAACCCAATTCAACACAAATCCCTTCAACATATTCTATGATCCCACAACCATTCTGGCCTCAACTTAAGATAACTTGCCTCCCTACACCTTATGCCTAATATCACCGCCCCCGTTGTGTTCTCAACTCATCATTCTGAATTTTTAAAATTCATTACTTCCTTCGAACTGTGAGTTTCCCCTTACGATGTCCCCTTAATTAATTACTTTTTATTTATGTATTTTTCCTTATTATTTCAAATCCCCCATTCCCTCCCCACACTCCTCTACACGTCCCTTTTTATCCTCTCCCGCCCCTTCCCTGTGTTCAATGCTGCATATCACATTCCCACCTATCAAAGCCTTTACAGTTTTTTAAAGTAACCAAGAAAGCTTAGCAATAGAGTTATTGTACTTGGAGACAGTTAACCATGGCAATGGCTGTAACCACCATCCAACAGAATGTGTCACAAAACTGAAGGAGTCAATGCCGCAGCTTGCAGAGGTAGAAAATAACCATATTGTGATAGTGAAAATGGGCTGAATATTTCATAAATATTTACCTGCCACCCAAGAAAGAAGTGTTTTTAGTTCTGTTAACGCAACTTACTAAAAAAGAGAGAGAAGGAGTTACCTAGTGCTGGTAAATATATTATGGTTAGACCATATAGGAAAGATGCACAGAGCACTAAGGTCACAAGGATAAGAAACAACTGAGTCAACTGTGGTGGAGCACTGTCTCTCTACTGTTCATAGCCTTAATTATAATGGAATCAAGTGGTTAAAACTGGCAAACATTTCTAAGATTGTATTTTCAAAGAAATTTTAGGGATCCAGCTACATGGTAATGTTGTCTGCATCACAGAGAGAACAGTAAGGGTTGTAACCCATCCTTGTGCATACTTAAAGCACAATGACAATCAATGAGATGATTCATTCATATCACACACCATGGGTATATGCCCTTTCCACATCGGCATCATCTCCATCCTCCTCCTTAGGGAGCTGCACCCAGTTACTGAGGACCTCTGCCTACCTTTGAGTTGGAAGAGGTATGTAAGACAGCTCCCTAGTGGAGGACAAATTGGTCATGAGGACCACCTGAAGATGACAATAAGTCATTTTGCTAAAATACATTCTGAATGAATTTTCAGGATCATTTCAAAATTATATATCAGGAAAGCTTAACATACTTAACATTATGGTTTTATTTCTTCAAGGTTTTATGATTCTGGAATAATTCTTCCTTTACAGGTATTTTGTTTAACGCTCAGTTTTCCTATGGTGAGATAATTAGTGAGACACTGAATCTTTTTTCCTCTCTTTAAAAGCCTTAGTTCCATCAGTAATTTTAGTTTTGCTAAAATTATTTCAGTAGCTACCTTATGCAACAGATAATTGCATTTTTCAAGTATGCAAACTGTTGAAAACATTCTTTTCTGATTCTATTTATAAAATTTAATGGAATTATATAGTGATATTTATTATTGTTGTTTGCAGTGCAACACTTTTCTACATAGTAAAAGGAAAAGAAAAGTACACATTTGTTGTTAAAATCAGACGACGGGTTATTTGTACATTACTGAATGGTATGAGTGCACACCGTGATGATGATACAATGATGCGAAATGGCTGTCTTACATTATGCCAGTTCAAGATACCAGAAGATGTAGTAAGTACAACTTCATATTTCCCTTCTTTGTTATTTTGTACTTCACTACTATGAAAATTTTCAGCTGGTAACCATTCATTTATTTTGTAAAATGTGTTTGAAAATGCATACATGCCACCTCAGTTGTTTTCAGTCACCACTAGCTTAAATTGGTTCAAATCATGAAAGTTAAAATGCAAAGTCCCATGGGATGATCTGGCATGTTTCACGTGTACAACTGGACATGGATGAAGAAAGAACTTGTTTGGAGTTTTATATAAATAACCTTCATGGTATTTCATTTAACTGTGGAAACCACAGAAAATGAAAAGCTTTATGACTGTCTACTTCTGTACTACATAAGCCACCTTGCAGTGTGTAGTGAAAGTTCCTTAGTGCTTCTTCATCATTATGCACCTTATCTGCCCCATTCCCAAGTGGTATGTTCCAAAAAAAGTAGTCAAATAATTCTTCAATATTAGGTCATATTTCTCTAATACTGTCACTGTAATAATGTGATATGCTTGTGAGAAGACTAATGTGCTGCTTGGCACTTTTTGGAACACACGTTCATGGGAATGTTTAATATTAAACTCCCACAAACCTGTCCACAAAAAACCTAAATGCTACTGAAGTTTCCATTTTATCCAAAGGTCTTACCTTAAGACCTACACCCGAGTTCAATCATGTTGGTCTTGTCAAAGACCTACTCTCCTTTTCCCGATCCCTACAATGGAAACAATACTTTGCCACCAATCCCTCTGACTGCAACCTACCTAATCCCAATATTGAACCCTGCCTGTCCCAATTCATACCACCATCCAACAAAGATCCCCCTGCACTCCCACCTAACCACCCTCTGGTTACCCTCCAAGTGTTTCTCACCTCCAACTTGTCCTCACCATCCTTTCTCAAGTCCTTTCCCAAGAACTCAAACCTTTCAGCAGAAGAAAGAAGAGCCATCCAAACCCTTAAAACTAATCCTGACATAATCATCCTCCCTGCAGATAATGGTTCCATCACGGTAGTTATGGATCACAGTGACTACCTGGCAGAAGGGCTCCGCCAACTTTCTGACTCCTCCACCTACAAGTTGTGCCGGAATGACCCCATCTCCAAAGTCCAACAAGATCTCTAATCCCTACTAAAATCCTATGGCCCCTCGCAGAAACTCTCCCCTGAATCCATCTCCCTTCTCATCCCAGCAGCACCCCGCACACCCACCTTCTACATGCTCCCCAAAATCCACAAACCTAATAATCCTGGATGCCCTATTGTGGCTGGTTACTGTGCTCCTATTGAAAGAATTTAAGCCCTAGTTGACCAACACCTCCAACCAATTGTCCAAAATCTATCTTCCCACATCAAGGATACCAACCGACTCTCCTCCATTCCCTCCCCCTTTGCCTCCTGGATCCTTATTTGTCACAGTGGGTGCCACCTCACTATACACCAACATCCCACATGTCCCCCCTCAGGGGTCCCACAGCCCTTTTGTGGGTACGTGTGTGGTGCGCACGGGGCCCTGAGCCATTGCAGCCTTTTTTCCTGCTTTCCAGAGGCTGCATTACCTCTCCTAGTTCCACCTCCTTCCCATCCTAATCGCTCCCTCCCACCCTCTCCAACCCCGTCTCTCGTCGTTTGTCTAGATGACGGTTTGGCTATCCCATGGTACTGATTGTCCTGCAATTTTGGTTTTGTCTGCGTTTACACCAGTTTTCGGCCCAGTTTGGTCCCCCTCGGGGTTTGACCTTCCATAGCAAAATCCTCCGATAATGGGTGAGCTAATTGGGGAAGAATTCCCAACCTAGCCCCTACGGTGCGGGCCCCATTCTTTCCTTTGCACTTCCTTTCCTCGCCGTAGCCCCCTTCCCCCGCTAGGTCCCCAGCAAGTGTAGCCAGCCCATGTGGAGGGGCTGTTATGTACCCTTTGGCTAAGCTCCCTGACACCACAGGGATCACTCTACTGGTGTCTGAGCTGCGACCTCTCCATGCAAGCCAAGGAGTTGATGCCTGTCCTCGGGGTATCAGAACTCCCAGCAGTGGGCATCTTGTCAGGTGGCCTTTGCTGAGGCTGGGTGGCGCCCGTGGAGAGAGCCTTTGTTTCGGAGTGGGTGACACCAGGGCGGACGTCTAGCACTATGAAAAGAATTAGACTTCAAAATGGTTGTGCATCGGCCGTCTCTCAAGACAGGAAGAGTTCTTTCAATGCTGCTACTGCAGATACGAGGATGTTTCCCTCCCTCGCTACCCCTTGGGAGGAAGGCCAGGCTCGCCAGTTAGGAGCAAAACCCTTCCCTTGCTACCAGGTTTGCACAAGGACTGATGGAGGAACTTTCACTACCACTAAACCACTGTTCTTTGTTGAGACCACAAAGGACAAGTTTGGTGAAGTGGAATCCATGAGTAAACTTAGATCTGGCTCATTGCTTATTAAAACAGTCTCGGCAACCCTGTCTGAGGCTTTGTGTGCCTGCACCACTCTTGGCGACATCCCAGTGACAATACTCCCACACAAATCTCTGACTATGGTACAGGATGTAATATTCCACCGGGACCACCTCCTTCAAACTTATGAGGAGCTTAGGACCAACCTCGAGCAGCGTGGTGTACATTTTGTTTGCCACATTCAGGGGGGACCTAAAGACAACCGCGTTGATACTGGGGCCTTTACCTTGGCCTTCGAGGGGGACACACTACCAGAGAAGGTCAAGATAATGATATATCAATTTGATGCGAAGCCTTACATTCCACCTCCCATGCGATGTTTTCGGTGCATGCGGTTTGGCCATATGTCCTCTTACTGCACAGCAGTCCCCGTATGCGGTGATTGTGGACACCCACTACGTGAGGGGAGCCCCTGTGTTCCTCCGCCTGTGTGCGTCAACTGTCATCAACACCACTCTTCACAGTCGCCAGATTGCCCTGTGTTCAAGAAAGAAAAGAAAATACAAGAGTACAAATCACTGGAGTGTTTGACATACCCTGAGGCCCGCAGTAAGTATGAACGTCTGCATCCTGTGCAGATGGCGACTACCTTTGCTACGACATTATCTTCTAACCTTTCACCCTCCCCTTCCCTCTCCCATATCCCCCCTACATCCCATTCCCACCCATCCCCCCTCACATCTTCCTCTTCTGTAGCCCTCCCTCTGTGTACCACCCCACCCCTTCCCAGCCGGAGAAGTGCACCCCTTCTCCAGCGCCTGCCGGTGACAGTGCCCCATCTCAGGGCCTTTCGTCCCGGTGTTCTCCAGATTGGAGATCTTCGACCTTCATTCGACCATTGGACTCACAGTTGGCGAGTTCAAAGGTCACCCGATCTTCATCAGTACCAGACCTTACTGACAAAAGTTCTGTCTCAGGGACTGGTTCTCCCCGTCCCGCGCGCGCGCGAGAGAGAGAGAGAGAGAGAGAGAGAGAGAGAGAGAGAGAGAGAGAGAGAGAGGAGAAAAAGAAGAAGAATCCAAAGTTGCAAGATGATAAAGCCCCTCCGGTACCACTCACTCATCCCATTGAGCCTGAGGCTGACCAGCTATTTATGGATGTCGTCCCTTCTTCTTTGGTGACGGACACTGACAAAGCAGCATGACGGATGTTACCCCATTCGCTTCCCGTCTAGATCCTCGTGACGTGATCATCAGATGGAATTGTAATGGCTACTACCATCACCTCGTGGAGATTAAACAGCTAATCTTTCTTTCTTCTGCAGCCTGTGTCGTCCTGCAGGAATTGCGGTTTATGAATGCACATTCACCAACCCTTCGTGGGTTCTGTGCCTTCTGTCGGAACCGGGTTGATCCCCTCCAGGTGTCTGGTGGGATTTGTACATTGGTCCGGACAGATATTGTCAGTACCTCGATTCCTCTAGCGGTTGCTGCCCGGGTTCACTTGGACAGCCAGTTAACCATTTGCAATCTCCGCCTTCCCCCTGACAAGCCACCTACACTTGCTGCCCTAGTTGCCATCCTTCAGCATCTCCCCCCTCCTTCCCCTTCTTGGGGACTTCAATGTCCACCATCCTTTGTGGGGCAGTGCTTATACATCTATCCGGGGCCGTCTCATAGACCAGTTTCTTGCTAACCACGACCTGCGCCTTCTCAACAATGGTTCCCCAACCCATTTTAGTGCAGGTCACGGCACGTTTTCTGCCATAGATCTCTCTCTCTCTCACTTCTCCTCTTCTCCTGCCTTTATTTCACTGGTTGGTGCATGATGACCTCTGTGATAGCGACCTCTTTCTGTTGATCCTTAAACTTCCCTCACACCTACCACGAGACGCGGTATCCCGTTGGGTTTTCCGTCATGCTAATTGGCCGCTATATACATCCCAGGTTGTTTTCCCTTCTTCCCCCTCAGGCTGTATTGATGATATTATAAACCATATGTCCAACAAGATTACTCAAGCTGCCAACTCTGCTGTTCCTGGGTCGACAGCCCCTCCTACTCGCCGGCTGGTCCCATGGTGGAACGCAACTGTTGCCGCAGCCATTTGCAAGCGCCGTAGGGCCTTGCATCCTCTTAAGCGCCACCCATCCCTCGCTGGTCTCATACATTTCAAATGTCTGCGTGCCAGAGCTCGTTACTTAATCAAACAAAGTAAGCGGGCATGCTGGGAGCATGTTGTCTCCTCCTTGGGCTCTTCTGTCCCTCTGACACGAGTGTGGGCTATGCTCCTATCTATCCAAGGTAGATGGCGGCCATCTTCCATCCCTAACCTTGCCCTGCCTGATGGGGTCTGTACAGAGCCATCTGTCCTTGCAGAACATCTTGCAACTCACTTCGCCAATGCATCAGCGACAACTTCATATCCGGCGACCTTTCTCCTTAAGAAACACCAGGCCGAAACCTTCAAATTAGGTTTTACTTCTCACCAGGTGGAACCATATAATGAACCTTTTACTGACTGGAAACTATAGCTGGCCCTCTCCTCTTCTTGTGATTCAGCACCTGACCCAACAATATCCATAATCAATTGCTGAAACACCTCAACCCTTCACAATGACAATTTCTCCTCCAAGTTTATAACCGTATTTGGCTTCAAGGGGTCTTCCCCTCCCAGTAGAGGGAGAGTATTGTGGTTCCTGCCCTCAAGCCTGGCAAGGACCCATCATCGCTGGACGGTTATCGGCCAATCAGCCTGACAAATGTCCCCTGTAAATTACTTGAAAGGATGGTAGCTCGCAGATTATGCTGGGTTCTTGAATCCCGGGGACTTCTCTCACCTTACCAGTGTGGATTCCAGGAGGGACGATGCCCTATTGACCATTTACTTCGACTGAAGACAGCGATCAGACAGGCCTTCTCTAAACATCATCATCTTGTTGCAGTCTTCTTCGATCTTCATAAGGCATATGACACTGCTTGGCGTCGTCATATTTTACGTCTCTTCATGACTGGGGCCTCAGGGGCTCCTTACCAATTTTTATCCGTCAGTGTTTATCCCACCGCCTGTTCCGTGTCAGAGTTGGCTCTTCATTCAGCTCCCCTCGAATACAGGAGAACGGTGTCCCCCAGGACTCAGTATTGAGTGTTACAGTCTTTCTAATTGCTATCAATGGGTTGGTGAGCTCTGTTGGGTCACTGGTAACACCGGCACTGTATGTCGACGACTATTGTATATGGTATAGCTCCTACTCAGTAGCCGCTGCTGAACGTCAGCTCCAGAGCCCCATTCGGTGAGCTTCATAGTGGGCTACGTCCCATGGTTTCCAGTTTTCCTCATCAAAAACGAGGGTGATGCATTTCTGTCGTCGTACTACATTTCACCGTGATCCAGAACTGTTCTTGGGTACTCAGCGCCTGGAAGCTGTAGCACAGCATCATTTTCTGGGTCTTCTCTTCGACAAAAAATTGACCTGGCTGCCTCATATTCGTCACCTAATGATTAGTTGTGTGAGGAAACTTAATGCCCTATGTTTCCTTGCTCATTCATCTTGGGGTGCACACCGAACAACTGTCCTTTGTATCTATCGGCTCTAATCTTGTCCCGATTGGACTATGGGTGTCAAGTTTATGGCTCGGCAGCTCCTTCTGCCCTGAAATTATTAGATCCAGTATACCATTATGGTGTACGCTTGGCTACAGGTGCGTTCCGGACTAGCCCTGTCAAGTCTCCTTGTTGAGGCAGGAATATGCCCTCTTCAGGTCAGGCGGCATCAGCTTCTGGCGTCTTATGCTGTCACCATCCAGCAATATCCTGCTCATTCCACTTACCAGGTTCTTTTTGCATATGAAGGGCTTCGACCCCCTGTTACCCGGCTGCGGGCGGGATTGCCCATCAGACTGTGGCTTGCCTCTTTTTGTCGAGATTTCCACTTCCCTTCCCTGGATTGCACCCCCCCCCCCCCCATCCCCGTTTCACTGCACGCACACTCCCGTGAATGGTACCGCGACCACTAATTCGGGCAGATCTCTTCCAGGGTCCAAATGCTTTAATTTCCCCCATGGTCTTTCGGCATTTGGTGCGCCCAGTACTAGAAGAGTTTCAGGGAGCCTCTATTTTCTACACTGATGGCTCGAAAACTGTGGGCCACTCCATTTATGCGTTTACATCTCCCATTGGGGCGGAATGCCAGAGGCATGCAGTGTGTTCACGGCAGAGCTGATGGCGATTTATAGAGCCCTCTGTTATATTAAACAGACTGCCGTGGAACATGCTTTAATCTGTGTTGACTCCTTGAGCAGTCTGCTGGTTATTGATCGATGTTTCCCCTCCCATCCTTTGGTTATTTCCGTCCACGATCTCCTTGCTGACCTCCATCGTGCTGCCTGCTCCATTACCTTTCTTTGGGTGCCAAGCCATGTTGGTATTACAGGGAATGAACAGGCTGACTGGTTGGCTCGATCAGCAATTACTCGCTGCCCACCTCCCTTTCTAATTCTGGGTGCGGATCTGCGGGGGTGCAGATCAGATCTTTGCTTCACTGCTAATGGGATAGCAGCTGGAAAGCTACTGCCCCTTCCAATAAACTCCGCACCGTCAAAGATACGACTGCATCTTGGAGTTCATTTTTACTCCCTTCCCAGAGAGAATCGATTGTCCTCAATCGCCACCGTATTGGACATTGCAGGCTGACCCATGGATTTCTTTTACGCAATGACAATCCACCACATTGTGATTGTGGAGCCTTACAATCCATGGCTCATATTCTGGTTGAATGTCCTCTCCATTTGACACTTTGTGGCGACTATGACCTACCGCCTTCATTGCCTCTAGTTTTTTTGTTTTTTTTTGTCAGCTCTAGGACTTGCTTGGTCGGGGTGAGTGGGTTTGTGACTCTTTGCTGTTTCTGTTTGCAGGGTTTAAGGCCTTCTCCCCCCCCCCTCCCAGTCCCCCACTCTTTCACTTTTTACTGTCGTTTTATTTCTCCCTACTCTGAAGCTGTGATCTGTTGACCACTGTGCTGTTAGTAACTTGTGGTTTAGAAGGTTGTGGTCGCTTCTGGAGCTATAGGTGCGGACACTGTAGCTTTCACTACCCTAAGTTGGTTTTAGTCTTGTCGATGAGATGATTTTAATTGCTAGTGGAATGGTCTTTTAGCTTTCCCACATTTTTGTTGGGTTCTGTGGCATGTACAATTCGGAATTAAAGGGACTGATGACCTCGTTGTTTGGTCCCTCATTTCCATCAACACACACACACATCCCACATGTCCATGGCCTTGCCACTCTGGAACACTACCTCTTCCAACGTCCCTCAGAACTCAAGCCTGATACCTCATTCCTCATAACCCTCACCAATTTCATCCTACTTAACAACTACTTTTCCTTTGAGGGGAAAGTTTTCCACCAAATCCAATGCACAGCCATGGGCACCTGCATGGCACCCTCCTATGCCAACCTGTTTATGGTCCGTCTGGAGGAATCCTTCCTAGCATCCCAGAACCTCAAACCTCTGGCCTGGTTCAGGTTTATTGATGATATTTTCATGATCTGGACTCAGGGCCAGGACACCCTATCCTCCTTTCTTCAGAACATAAATTCCTTCTCCCCCATCCACTTCACCTGGTCTTCCTCAACCTACCTTGCCACATTCCTGGATGTCAACTTCCACTTCACTGATGGCTCCATACACACTTCCATACGTTTTAAGCCTACCAACCACCAACAGCACCTACACTTTGACAGTTGCCATCCCTTCCACATCATAAAATCCCTCCCTTATAGCCTGGCCACCCGTGGACGGCATAGCTGCAGTGACAAGAACTCCCTTTCTGAATATGCTAAGGGTCTCACAAAGGCCTTCACAGATAGAAACTACCCCACAGACCTAGTCTGCAAACAGATCTCTCGTGCCATATCCTCACACATCCAAAATCCTCCTCCTAACACCAGTAACCATCCACAAAAGAGTGCTCCGCTTGTCACCCAGTACTACCCTGGACTCGAACAACTAGATTACATCCTTCGGCAAGGTTTTGATTTTCTATCTTCGTGCCCAGAAATGAGAGACATCCTGCCCAAGATCCTTCCCACCCCTCCTAAAGTGGTGTTCCGTTGCCCTCCAAACCTCCACAACATCCTAGTTCATCCTTATGCCATCCCGAAACCCAGCTCACTGCCACAGGGATCATATCCTTGTGGAAGACCCTGCTGCAAGACCTGTCCAATCCACCCACCCAGCACTTCGTATTACAGTCCTGTCACAGGCTTATCCTACCCTATCAGAGGCCGGGCCACCTGTGAAAGCAGCCACGTAATTTACCAACTGTGCAGCAAACACTGTGCAGCTTTCTATATTGGCATGACCCCAACCAGCTATCCATTAGGATGAATGACCACCGTCAAACTGTGGCCAAAAACAAGGTGGATCACCCTATGGCACAGCATGCAGCGGAGCACATGCTTGATTTCAATGGCTGCTTCACAACCCAGGCCATCTGGATCCTCCCATCCACCACCACCTTACAGTTCTTACCCCTCTATCCCAAACCTCACCTATTTCAAGAAGTGTGTGATTGTGCGATCGTGTGTGTGTGTGTGTGTGTGTGTGTGTGTGTGTGTGTGTGTTTGTGTGTACGCGGTCTTGTGTACTTGCAGTGTGCATGCATTATGTATATTTATTTTATTTTATTTTGTTTATTTTATTTTTCTCCCTTCACCCACCTCCCTACTCCATTCCTAAGCTGCATCTTGTTATTCCGATCTAACCCATCCCCACCACCAAGACGTAACCTTCCTATCCCCTCTCCCCTCCCCACCCCTACCGATCCCTGATTTACTCGCCGCAGTGCGTGATTCAAAGTGTGGAGGTGATGGTTGTATGACTGTGTTTGTGTGCCTGTGTGATTGTGTGTGTGTGTTCTATTTTCTGAAGAAGGCCATGGCCGATAGCTGAAAGTGTTGTATGTTCGTGTCTTTTGTATGTGCCTGTCGCAGCTCATCACCACGTCTTTGTGGTGGTTTGTAAACTGTCCTTACTATGTTATTAATTCCAACCTGGACTTTCCATTATTATATTTTCACATCTTGATGTTTCCCTGTTTCTGACTCTCAGAAAGTCTTCAGTTCAGTTGTGAAGCTTCTACAGTAATGTAACATATTTTGTTCAGTAAGTTATTGTTGAACTATGTCAAATATCTCCAAAGTCAAGAGAAATTGCATCAAGCTGAATACTGCTGTATTCTCAGCACTTGAATCCCATGCTTTTAAAAGTATTTTTATGTCACTGGAGACAACAATTTATTGGAATTTATATATTTAAGAAATTATGTAATAATAAAGTTCTGCGTTGGAATGGTATTGCTTTGTTGAAGAGCCTCGGTGCTACTGATATGAGCTGAAAGGGGGATGTTATGATGGGCTGGGGTGAAATTATAATTTGTATTAGAGAGGGAGACTCATTGACAGAGGCCACAGTGTTGGAACACGAAGCAGGGTGGTCATATTGTGCAATTGATACGCATGTGGACCAATCAGATGTCACAGTAGCCAAAGTTGGATTCTGTAGGTACAGAAGAATTCCCAGTTGTGTTATGCAGTTTTGAATTGATCAAGAAACATCAACCCGAGGGAGGACCATCACATTTTGTACCAAGCAATATGGGATCCCCTGACTTCGTCACCAATGTCTGCAAACATATACTAGAGACTCTACAACAGCCTCCAAGTTTGCTCGCAGTGTTTCGATGACTTGCATCTGCTGGATTTGGGTGTAATTGCCCCATGCCTTTGTTGCTATTGACACTCCATTGCTAGCATTTGGAGTGGTTCTGTGCACAGGAGGCATGGATAGAGAAGAAATGGTGTTGCATCATTTTTTGTGATAAGTCCTGCTTCTCCATAACCTTCAGTGGCCATTATGTTCAGGTTTGGCAGTGTCAAAGGCAGAGGGCACATGCTGCTAATATTGTGGAGAGACATATACACCCAACCCCTGGCATCATTGTGCGGGGAATCTTAGAATACCTTTTCTGGTCTCTTCATGCTTTTGCAGACATTGATGGCACAATAATACAATACTTACGACATTCTGAATTCCCATGTCATTTCTCCTTATGGCATAGCATCTGAGCCCCACACAGTCCCATGCGGTGTTGCAAGGAGATAATGCACACCCACACATAGCACATTTGTGTATAGACTGCCAACATTGGCCTTTTCTGGCCAACAAAGCCTCCCGACGTCTCCCTTTTCTGGCATGTGTGGGATGACATTGGAATGGACCTCTGTTCTAGCACCAAACTTTAGGATAGGATCGCTGCAACAACTGTGGACTAACTTGCCTCATGGAAGAATCCAGAGGCTGTTTGACACCATTCCAAACCACATAAGGACATGCATTGCCACCAGAGAGGGTCAACACCCTACTGATGTGACACCAATGTTCCACTTGTAATTGCCAAAGGCCATTTGTCTTTCATCCCATATGGTAATCAATTCAATAATGTCACATGGTTTTTCATCATGTATAGATACATTCACTTCAACCCACTCCATTTGGGCATATAACTTTTGTCAGGCAGTACAGATGTCTGTTAAGCAAATGACTGTTGCAAATAGTAAGACCACAATCAATATATAATTCCTTTAACCTTTCTCTTGATAATTAGTACAGTTTGAACCAGCAAGATTAATTGTAACTTCAAAAGTTTATAATTTCAAATTAGGATTCCAGTATTAGTGAAATAGAGAAATTCATTAAAGTAGGTTTATGTTTCTATGTGTACCATTCTGTTGAAATATTAATGTGTTACTTCTTTAAAGTATAACTGAACTTCATCAAATTTCTTTCTTTCACTTTTCTGAAATGATGAAGATACTGTACTTTTCAATGTAATGTGTGTCACAAGATTTTATTATTTATATGTCAACTTCTTCTGTGTTTGATATTTGTGTTCGGAACATTTCATAAACATATAATAGTTTAATAACAGTAGTATATATTATTGATTCTTCTAATGTCAGCAACTTATGCACTCAACATTTAGAAATTTACATTTTAAAATACATTGATTAGCGCTTAATATTATTATGTTCAAAAAACTGTTATGTACATAATGTTGCTCAGAGGAAAAATAAACAGCTGATTCAGTTAATATTTTGAAACACCACAGAACATTAATATTTTGAAACCTTACAGAATGTAACTGGTAGTGAATGTAGCATATAGTAAACAGAAGATGATTAATTTACCTATACTTTCTGTTGGAAGCTGTAAGTCCTCCACACATTTGTCTTGAAGACCTCATTGCATTTCATTTTGCATTTAAGGTCAAGTATAGATCATGTTGTGGAGCGATCATACTTGAATTGACCTGTGACAAATGTTTCCCAACTTGGAAATATTGCCAGGGTATCTAATTGTCACTTACATATATATAATATTATTACTGCAATTTCACTGTGATCTATCTCTGACTTCCTTTATTATGTGTAAATCCTACCTATCAAATTAGGGTTGAACTGGCACTTATGGCTTTGTAGTAAGTTTCATCAAGTGACAACATTCTACTCACAATAAAAGTCTAGAAATAACTCTGGCATCATCAGTTAAATGTACAGATTTTCATTAACTTTGAACAATTACTTTACCTTCATTGTTATATTATTTTTGATATTGATGAATATAGATATTGGTTTGTTATTAACATTTTAATACATGTTACTCCCTTTGGTAATGGGCTGGTTCTCTTGCAGCTATTTGATTATGAACGCCTTGTTCATATACTTCTGCACATTGTATCTGAAATGGAGCAGGAAGGATTTGTACAGAGAATAGGAATATACTTACTGAACTCCTTGGCCTGTCAGGTTGATGGATTCCAAAAGCAACTTCTGGGTGACCTTGGGGCAATAAATGTAAGTCATAAATGTCAAATTTATTGTAAATGCAAGTTTATTAGACTAACCATTCTGTTTTTAGCTTCAGCATCACTCACGGGTAATACATTGTGTGTGAAGGAATACTTTTTCCCTCAAAATAACCTTGTCATAATCTGCTAAGCAGGATACAAATTGATGTAATTTCTCAGGTTTTTTTGTGTGATCAACCTATATTGTACTATGTGATGTACAGCCTTATTGTAGAAAACATATTTTGTGCATAATATTTTGAATATCAACCCAACTGCCTTCTGTAAGTTTTAAAGATACCCATTTATCCAAAAGTTGGGTGTTCACTGCATGACATGCGAATCTGTATCTCCAACTGGAGCTGCCAGAGATGGTGGTAATATGTGCTTGGAATATGCCTGAGTGATTGTATGAATGTATGAACATCTTTTTTCTGATGAAGGACATGCCCAAAAAAAAAAAATAGTTTTGTGAATGTGATTGTCTATTTTATGTCCCTTTCCGTGATCAGTGATCATCTTCACAGTGAGTTGCTGTCTATCCTCTGTTGTTGGCACTGAAACTTGGATTTTCCATTTTTAGTTTAATTGGGGAGGGGGGGGGGTCTGTTGGAGATGGCGCAAAAATAATAAATTAGGATTTAGGTTTCAATCTAAACTAGGCTTGAGGTCAAGCACTCAATGTACAGTATTAGTATGTTACCAACAATCTCATCCATCACTTTTGGAAAATGCTGAGATAGTGGGCTGTATGAATAAAATGGAGTATCTACTTTATACTCTGGATTCCAGAGAACATACTCAGGTTCGCATGAATAAAGGGAGTTGGAGAATATACTAAAGCCGAGTATGTTCTCGGCATGATTAACGGGGTGGGAGAAGCTGCTCACACCAGAGAACATTCTCCAATTTCATACGAATAAAACTATAGAAGTTTCTCATGATGGGAGAACATTCTCAGATTTCTGGAGTGAGCTCTATGGCATACTCCGTGCTGAGTAACTTTTATTAATGTTACATTTTACTGAGATTTATAATAAAAATGACAACAATTTTGTTACTTAGAAGGCAAAAAGAAGTTCCTTTATATGTAGTCATTAAGAAATATGGGGGGATCTATAAAGTTAATACAAATAAAAACATTTTGTTGATGAGTATCTTCCTTCGGAAAAATCGTGTGACACTTCCAGCATTTTATACAGTGACGAGAGTGATGTAAGAGGTGTTTTCATTACTGACATAAAAATAAAACACAAATGGATTCAGCTGCATGTTTACTCATTTGTTTGGCATGTATATTTACAGTTGTAAACAGTCACATAGCAAGATAATATTGTTTTAAAATAGGGTCTATTAGTAAGACATTATGCTGTTAGTTCCAAATAAAGTGTATCCCAGGACTTCACAGTTTCTATCACAAAATAAATATTGCTGCAATACCAGGTAGGCCTACTGAAGTACTGTTTCTATCCAAACCGGTTGTCCTATTTATGATGCGTTTTCTGCCTTCGTAATCGTAACTTGTGTCATGTTAGAAGTAAGTAAACATGACAGGAAAATTAATAACTGATTAATTACATACCTAGCAGCCTGTTTTAAAATCGCATGGCCTAACGCTTATGAGCAAACCATTGGGTGTCATATTTGACAAGGCCTATCTCATGTTAGAACACTCCGACAGCATTCCACATTGTAACAGATGAATATGTGATGCATTCTTATTATATCATTCACAAATTGTGCTAACCCTACTTCATTAACAAAAGAGTTTCACGCGTGACGTAAATTTTGTATCGCCAGCAGAATACATTTTCATAAAAAGTGCATATTTAGTCTTAATAATATGCTCCTTCACAACAAACTAATATCTAAACACAGTACAGTTCTTTCTGCACACATCAATGCCTACTCCATATTTGTACACTTAATAATTTGCCTGATTGGGCTAGTTTAAAGAAATACACGATTGGACAGCTGATCTTTGGCGGACATGACACACGGAGAACTTACTCAAGTAGGAGGGCAGGTAGCGAGAATGAACTACCTGCTCAGGGCATATGCTTCGAAGTTTTTATTCATACGAAATTGAGAACTTACTCAGAGAACGTTCTTTTGCTCTGAGAATCTTCTGTGGAGCATGTGCTTTTTTTTTATTCATACAACCCATTATGAATTTTGCAGAAAACAGTATGTGCACTGGAAGCAAATATGCATGAAAATGTATATTGAGTGTCAGGAGTAAGTTATGTTACATTATTGTTGTATGACATAAATTATTTATATAAAAGAGCAACATTTTGATGCTTAATACTAACTACAAAATAATACAATAATGGAGGATAGGTAACAATTCACCGCAAAGAGGCTCACTGAACTGCTGATAAACACGAAAATAGATAATCAAATACACACAAATTCGGCCATGGCCTTCATCAGAAAAAGAACACACACACACACACACACACACACACACACACACACACACACACACACAGAGAGCTATCATGTCCCACCACTCCAGCAACACAAGCTTCTAGACTGCGAGTGAGGTGGGCAGTGGAGGGAAAAGGATGCTGGGTAAAGGTGGGGATGGAAAGTTCTATGTTGCATGATGGATTTTAAAGGCTCTGATAGGTGGGATTTTGAATTGAGGCGATGAATACAGTGAAGAGAAGGGACAAGAAAGGATAAAAGGGAGGTGTAGAGGAGTGGGAGGACTTAAATGATGATAATAATAATAATAAGGAAAAATAAAAATAGGAAAAATAAAGTTAGGTAAAATAGGAAAAAAAATAGTAATTAATTAAGGGGATATTGTAAGTAGTGACACAAACTTGTAAGGAAGACATAGGATTCAGGATAATGGGTGGGGAAGGAAAGGGGGGGGGGAGATGTTAGGCAGAGGGTGCAGGGATGTGAAGTTATCTTAGGTTGACGCCAGGATGGTTCAGAAGAGTTAGTGGTGAAGGGGAGGATCCAGATGGCTTGGGTAGTGAAGCAGCCATTGAAATAAAAAGTGCTGTGCTCAGCTGTATGCTGCGCCACAAGGTGGTCTATCTTGCTTTTTGCTACAGTTTGGCAGTTGCCTTTCATCCTGACAGACAGCTGGTTTGTTGTTATACCAATATAAAATGCTGTGCAATGATACCAATACAAAATGCTGTGCAATGATTGCAAAAGAGTTGGTATATCACATGGCTGCTTTCACAGGTAGCCGGACCTCTGATGGGGTAAGATAAGCCTGTGATGGGACTGGAATAGAAATTGCTGGGTGGGTGGATTGGGAAGGTTTTGCTTTGGAGTCTTCCATAGGTATTGACTAGGATGTGGTAGAGGTTGGGTGGGTGACAGAACACCACATTAGGAGGGGTCGGAAGGATCTTGGGTAGGATGTCTCTCATTTCAGGGCATGATGACAGGGCTCTGCAGTGAGTTGTTCCTATCCTCCATTATTGATTATCCTATCGGATTTTCCATTGTTACAATACAGTTTTTCTTAAATGTTGCCATCTTTCAAATTGAATCACATATTCTCCATTATCTGGAGGAGCACTGCAGACATTACCTCCACCTGTTATCAAGCCTGCTGCCACATTGGAGCGCAACTATCCAACCTTTACCCTATGCACAGTGTTCCTCCTTGTGAAACCCTTATAGCACTAACACCCTGTCTAGCTGACCTCTTGAGTGTTACAAATCCTTCAAAACTCCCTATGAACAGTTGGCACCATCCAAAGTCAAAATAATCTTAGAACACTGTGGTGAACCTATCAACCAAGAAACTCAACCCCACAAAAGATTGAAAAGTTTGTCCCATTTAAAGGTCTCCCCTTCAGCTCCAATTTAACCATGTTAGACTTGTCAAAGACCTACCCTCCTTCCCCTAATCATTACCATGGAAATACTACTTAGTCCTCAATCTCTCTAACCAAAGTCAAACTGATCCCAACATTAAATCCTACCTCTTCCAGTGTATACCACCATCTGAATGAGATCCCCACCCCCCGGTGCTACCAACTAACCATCCTGTGATCGCCCTCTGGCAATTACTCACCTCTTAACCTGACCTCACCATCTTTCCCCAAGTGCCTTACTAAGAACGTGAATCTTTTGGCAGAAGAAAGGGAGTCATAAATAACCTCAAGACGGATCCTTAACTAATTATCCTTCCTGCAGGATATGGTTCCACCACTGTAGTGATGAATTGTGGTGTCTACCTGGCAGAAGGCTTCTGCCAAACGACTGACTCTTTCACCAAAATTACCCCTCCAATTTTCCCCAAAATTACCCCTCCAATCTCTTTTGAAATCTACCACTCTTCCTGGAACCTCTCTCCCAAATCCATCTCCTTCCTCACCTCACCAACTGCTTGCACCTACATCTTCTACATGCTCCCCAAAATCCACAAACCAAATAGTCCTGGAGACCCAGTTGTTGCTGGTTTCTGTGCCCCCATTGAAAGCATTTTGGCCCTCATAGATGAACACATCCAACCAATTACCTGAAATTGGTCCTCCTACATGGAAGATAACTAGCCCTTTCTTCTTTGACTCTCCATTATCCCCACAGGTTTGCCTTCTGGATTCTTACTCATCATAGTTGACACCACTTCCTTATAACCAGCATCCCTCATCCTCATGCCCTTGACACTCACAAACATTCCCACTTCTAACATCCTTCAGGATCTAAACCTGATACCTCATTCCTCACTCACTAATTTTATGCTGAGAAACCACTTCTCTTCCTCTGAGCAGAAGGTCCACAACCAAATTCACAACATATCCATGGGTATCTAAATGGCACCTTCCTTTGCCAAACTATTTTTGGATCATCTGAAGGAAACCTTTCTAGCCTCCCAAAATCCCAATCCTCTGGTCTGGTTCATATTCATTAATGATACTTTCATGATATGGATACAGAGTGAGGAAACTGTATCCTTCTTCCTCCACAACTTCAACTCCTTTTCTCCCATCCACTTTGCCTGGTCTGCCTTAACATAGCATGCGCCTTTTAGGATGTTAAAATCCACCTAACTAATGGTTCCATCCACATTAAATCGACCAACTACACCTACATTTTGACAGTTGCCCTCCATTACACACTATAAATAAAAAATTCCTCCCATATGTCCTAGCCACCTATGAATGGCGTATTTGCAGAAACAAGAACTCCCTTGCTCAGTATGGTGTAAACCTCACAAAGTCCTAAACTGACAAGCACTATCCCCCAGACCTAGTTTGCAAACAGATTCCCTTACCACAATCCCACACACAGCCAATCCTCCCTCGACCTACAATAACCAAACTACAAATGGGCATCCCTCCTATGACCTGAGACCACCCTTAATTGGGACAGTAAACCACATTGATTTGATTTTCTTTTGCTATGGCCTGAAATGAGACTCCCATCCAAAAGCTGTCCCACCCCTCATAAAGTAGTGATCTGTCACCCGCCAAAGCTCCACTACATTCTAGTCCATCCTTATGCCATCCCTAACCTCAACCCTGCCATAAGGATCATATCCCTGTGGAAGACCTCATTGCAAGACCTGCCCAATTTGCCCCCCTAACACTTCCTACTCCGATTCTGTCTCAAACTTATCCTGCCACATCAAATGCCAATTCACCTCTGAAAGCAGCTGTGTGATTTAACAACTGTGTTGCAAGTATTTAACACCTTTTAATATTGGTAAAACTACCAACAAGCTTTCCACCAGGATGAATGGCCGCTAGCAAACTGTGGCCAGAACTAATGTACACCATCTTGTGGCTTAACAGCCACATGCAGCTGGGCATAACATGCTTGACTTCAATAATGCTTCAATACTGGGTCCTTCAATACTGCCTCCCACTACTAGCCCAGTCAAATGGTGGTTTTTCCGTAACAAAATTCTGAAAGTTTTTTTCTCAACGGTTCTATATGTTTTTGGGGACGCTGAATTCGAATTTCAAGTTTGCTGCCTTGTATGAGGTCGTCTTCACAACAAAAAACTCAAAAACCCTTAAATTTTGCGCACTTTTTTCAGTTTCTTGCTTATATCTAAAAAACTATGCATTTCTCAAAGATCTTCATTCTGAGCAAAATTAAAATAGACAAAATTTCCTACAAAATACACTATTCATATTTGATTTTCTGATGATTAGTATAGGCACTAGAACTCAATGAAAAAGAGCAAATATTTGGCTGTTCTGCGAAAACGTCAAAATGCACAATTGCATGCCTACAACTCAAGAAATATACATGTTATCAACAAAATCCCTACATCACTTGAAAGTACATTAAATTTCCTACAAGGGACGTCTATAATATTCCATTTTCTCGTAATGTGGGGAAGCACCAAAAATAATATTATGAGCAATGCTTTCTGCGCCCAATACTGTAATGCCCCCCCCCCCCCCCCCCCACCTGCCTCTCTCTCACCAGCGCTCTATTTTCGATTAGTTGCACTGAAAAGTTATGTTTTGAATGGATTGAAGAGAAATTATGTTTGAAAAAAAGCATTATCAAATTATATATAGATCACTTTAGGTACATGCCATTGAACAGAAAGCTAAAGTTACATAGTAACATGAAGTACATATATCATGAAATGAGTGAATGAATAGTTCAGGATTGGGTCATCTCTTCGTTTAAGTTTTCCATCTGTAAAAAAGAGAGAGAGAGAGAGCCTTTAGTGTTACAATATGGTTACAAAAGACAAATAAGTTGTGTAGCGATACTTGTATGAAGACATACTGATGTCATATGCACAGTTATTTTATTCGTCTCCATTTGCGTGTTTTCGGCACAGGCAATGTTTCTTGGTCATGTGAAGATTCTGGTAAAGCATCTCGAGCATTGTAAGGTCCAGGTAAACTACTAGGGTCTTTGCAAAGTCCAGGCTGAACAGTCAGTTGTTGATCTTCAACTGAAAAAATTTAATGGAATGATTAACATTATGACAGAAAAATTGATTAATAAAGACACATAATGCTGCAAAATATTACAAAATTTAATACCTTCTTTCACATCGGCTGCTTCAGACAGTGGTGCTGCAAGTGGCTCGTCCAAGTCCTCTTCGTCTTCTATATTCAAAATGTCGTCAATGTTTGAGCACAATCCTTCACATTCCTGGCACAGTTTCATGTAGAAAAGTCCTGCTTGCCTGCACCCACATCGACCATGGCAATCCGTCTTGCATTTGCAAGACATAAGTTGCAGAAGCCTCTTTGGAGCCAGGGTTTTCAGTGTGGTAATGGGAGCCAACCCACTGTTTGTCAGCTTCCAGCCCCACTGCTGTGGATCCAAGTAGTTTCCAGTCCACTGCTGCACCCGAAGAAAAACTCTGAAGGTGTGTTGTTGAGCCGTAGCTTCAGTGGGAGGTATGGAAGCCATGTTTGCTGTTGCTGATTTGACGTATTGCTTATACCTCAGCTTATTGAGTGTAGTGGTTGTGTGGTTACCACCATAAAGGGCAGTCACAAACTTCTCACCAGCAGCTGTTATTTCCTTTGGATGGGCTGAAGGATCTATGAATTTAGTGAGGTATGATGTAAGACACGGATTTTTGGAGAGGATCTTCAGAAATTTAACCTTGCCTTGGTTAAATAACGCAGATGTAGAGTCGCAGCCACTCATTGCATTGAGGAAGAGCATGTGATTGGTAACACTCTTCTCTATGGCACTTCGTAGATGGTAGAGGAGCTGAGGGGCTGTACCTCTACCTGGTTTGAGGAAACATACATTTGGGTTAGTTTGGAGACCCATCATTGTGACTAGAAGGTCAACATCTTCCCCCACAATTGTGAGACTTTTGTGGGTTGAAACCGGGGCTCTGCTGTCTGCACTATCAATGTATCTGCTCATCAGCTGCCTGCTTAGAGGCGACTCCACTTTCGCTGCATTTTTTCATCAGTATGATGATCAGTCTAACCTTGTTTTTTGTATTTGACAGGAAATTTTCTTGAGAAACTGTTGGTGTCATGGTGCTGTTAAATTTGCTCTCCATAGACTGCTTTTTTGTCGACCTCCTGAAGTGCTCCATGGACTTTGTAGTCTTCTATCCATCCAAGTACCAATTAAACACAATTCTTGCACTTTGACTGTATTTACTTTGTACAAAACTGATTATGATTCACAAATTTGCTTGACCATACGAATCTGTGCAATAAAAAGCCCCCATCAATCACAAATACTTTACTGCTTTCCAGCAGTAGGTTTAAAAGCTTTGTACAAAGCAGATTTTGTGCCTTTTCGCCGTCCACATTTATTGAACAAAGTTAGGGAATATGGAGCCAATTCGTAGGTTAAGAAATCCTCTACTTCTTCAACTGATTGCTTACAGATGACCATCTGTTGAAACAGTGTGGTTTGGTTTAATGGCCACAGGTTGGTCGTTAATGAGGATGGCTGAGCTAATGGTTGCAACAGTCAGCACTCGGTCGGTTCGTTTGAACTTGATGGTTTTAAAGTCATTGCCTACAACTCTTTCAAGACCTTTGGTTTCGACCTCACTGGCCAAATGACAGTTGATTTTATGTCCTCCCACCACACCTTTGCTGACTGATATTAGCTCCGATATATCAGGAAAAGGTGGGTGTTTATGAAACCATTCCAACATCTTTTTCGTATAGCTGTTGTCTAGATTTACTTTTGCATCATGACTGTCCACATGCTTCTCAGTTGTTCCGAAGTTTACACCGCATAAATCCTCAATCGCTCAAAAGTGTCTGGAGGGGTAACCTATCAGCAGGTCTGTGGCCAACAAAGGAATGGAAGGACTGTCCCGTTAGGGGGTGGGGACAGGGTTCGACCACTTTGACTCGTCTGATGGTCATGTAATGTATTTTCAGGTGGTCTAGGAGATTTTGTTAAAACATTTGATAACCCAATCCCGGGCTCGACATTCACTCATTTCATAATACATGCTGATTTCATATTCAGTTTTCTGCTCAGTGTCATGTAACTAAAATGTTCTAAATAGAATATGATAATTTTTTCAAACATAATTTCTCTTTAATCCATTGAAATATCACTTTTCAGGGCAACTAATCGAAAATATAGCGCCAGCGAGAGATAGTCAGGTGGGAGGGGGCATTACACTATTAGGCGTAGAAAGCATTGCTCGTAATTTTCTTTTTACGAGAAAATGGAATATTACAGATGTCCCTTGTAGGAAAATTAATGTACTTTAACGTGGTGTAGGGATGTTGTTGATAACATGTATATTTCCCGAGTTGTAGGGCATGCAAGTGTGCATTTTTTACGTTTTCGCTGAAGGGCCAAAACTTTGGTCTTTTTCATCGAGTTCTAGTGTCAACACTGCTCATCAAAAAATCAAACATCAGTATTGCATTTTGTAGGAAATTTAGTCTACTTTAATTTTGCTCAGAATGAACATCTTCGAGAAACACACAGTTTTTGAGATATAAGCAAGAAACTGAAAAAAATTCGAAAATGTTGGTTTTTTTTTTAGTTTTTCGTTGCGAAGCTGACCTCCTACAAGGCAGCAAACTTGAAATTCGAATTCAGTGCCCCCAAAAACATACAGAATCGTTGAGAAAAAAACTTTCAGAATTTTGTTACGAAACAGGCTGTTTTGAGCACCAATTGACTGGACTGTACCAGCTATTTTTAACTACACAAATAAGAGTTATCCTTGCAGTATATTCTCTGGTTCTGAAAGTAAGCAATCCTCAACTGACAGTAACGTTCTGTCTACATACACACCACATCCAACATTTTCAGCCCATTCCAATGGAACGAAAAAAGGAAAGTTAAACAAGCGCGCGCGCGCACACACACACACACACACACACACACACCTAGGCAGACACTTTTAGGTGTGTTTGCGTATGTATATCTGTGGGTAGGTGTGTTTGCGCTTGTTTACCTTTCCTTTTTTCCCACTAAGGTAAGTCCTTCCACTCCCGGAATTGGAATGACTCCTCTTCCACTTCCTTAAAACCTGCATCCTTCCCTTTTTTTTTTTTTCTCTCTCCTCTTTCCCTGATGAAGCAGCCACCGGTTGCAAAAGATTGAATGTTTGTGTGTGTTTCCATTTGTGTTTTTTGTGTCTAATGGCGAGCCTGTGCTTTGGGTAAGTCAAACAATCTTTACTACAGTATGTCTGCCTGTGTGTGTTTGTGTGTATATATATATGTGTGTGTGTGTGTGTGTGTGTGTGTGTGTGTGTGTGTGTGTGTGTGTGTGTGTTACCCTCCATTTTTCCCCCCCAAGGTAAGTCTTTCCTCTCCCGGAATTGGAATTGCTCCTTACCCACTCCCTTAAAACCTCATTATTTCCTTTTCCCTCTCCTTCCCTTCTGCCTGAAGAAGCAGCTAGGCTGCGAAAGCTAGCATGTGTGTGTGTGTGTGTGTGTGTGTGTGTGTGTGTGTGTGTGTTACTATCACTACCTGTGCTCCTTCACCTGGTAAGTAATCATCATCTACTTTCTATATTTGTTTTTATACATATTTTTCCCAGTGGAAAAAAAATATGTATAAAAATAAAGATTGTTTGACTTACCTAAAGCACAGGCTCACCGATAGACACAAAAAGCACATAATAAAAACACGCACAAACATTCAAGCTTTCACAACTGTTGGTTGCTTTGTCAGGAAAAGAGGAAGGAAGGAGGGGGAAAAAGGAAGGTATGCGGGTTTCAAGGGAGTGGATGAGGGGTCATTGCAATCCCGAAACCGAAAAGACTTACCTTAGGGGAAAAAAGGAAGGTAACAAATACACACACACACCCACACATATTTTTCCCTGCATTTTATGCTTTATGAAACCATGTTCATGTAGGGGAAAAAATGATTTAATCGACTAAATTGACACTGGCATGGCTTTCGCCTTCAAGCATAGTATTTATAAAAGTTATGCAGTTAAGTTTCTTGACAGTTTGTATTTATTCAAATGCATATTTTGCATTTCATTCTTTTCAGTATACGCCAAACTGACTCACAATGGGAGCAGTCCATCAGTCTCTGCGCAAAGTGTCAGCTTAGCGTAGTTTACACGACTGGTAGTTTTCACGGTTTGCATGATGCATTTTGAGAATCTATACATATTGTGAAGTGCAAATATTTATGTAATTATTTTTTGTGACTTTTAAAATGGTGAGAATGTTGGTTTGCTTGTGTGTTTTTCTACACATTGAAGGGGGCACAGTATGTTTATATATAACCTGAAAAAGATGATTACATTGTGAGATGCCAACACTTTCACAAAAATACTTGGGTATTTATTTCTGCTTGAGAATGTGAATAAATTATCAAATATCATCATGCAAAACATTGAAAAATACAATAAATACCAAACTTGTGCAATGTTTCATTATTTAAATAATGAATGCTAGTTGAAGGCTTGCTGACATCAATTATGATGAATGAAATTATGTGAAAAATTTCCACATCCTATAAAGTTACTAGTTCCAGTTCTGCGTGGCACTTAAAATGGTACAAAATTCAGATAACCAATCTTTATTACATAATAAACTTCCTGGAGAGTATTTTGATGCCAATTATGTAGGTACATATATCATACATAAACTACGAAAATGCAAGGGTGATCCAGTAAGCAAATTTTATAGTTTAAAACATTATTTTCCACATTTTATACCATTTTCTTTGAAGTCCCTTGAAAAGTGTAAAATGAGGTTCTACTGTATGTAATTTTTCGAGGGTGAAATGGGTTCAGGGAAAGGGGAGGGAGGTTAAGATAGGCCGAGAGAGATATACATCTTCAAAAATACTCTGCAACTTACATTGACGTGCATGGCAGAGAATTCATTGAACCACTTTTATGATATTTCTCTGCCATTCCATTCTCTAATAGTGTGCCGGGGGGGGGGGGGAGGATTTCTCTTACTTCATTGTGATAATCATGTCTCCCTATGTAGATGGGTGCTAATAAAATATGTTCACATTGGGAAGAGAAAGTTGCTGAAGAAATTTCTCAAATAGATCTCACCCCATGAATAACACCTTTCTCTTAATGATTTCCACCCGAAGTCGTGCATCATTTCCATGATACTCTCTCCTTGCATCATGCTAATACAAAACGAGCTGCTCTTCTCTGAACTCTCTCTAAATTGTCCGTCAGTCCCACTTTGTGGGGATCCCACAATGGCCAGCCATACTCCAGAATTGGAGGCACAAGTGTTGCATGGGCTGTTCCTTTAGAACAACTTTTGCATCTTCTATTTGTTCTGTCAATGAAACGATGCCTTCAGTTGCCTTACCTATAATATTTTCTGTGCGTCCTTTCTGATTTAACTTGTTCGTAATTTTTATTCCTAAGTATTTAATTGAAATTTACAGCCTGTGTATGTGACTGATTTATGGTGTCAACAAAGTTCATCAGATTTCCTTTAGTGCTCATATAAATGACTTCACATTTTTCATTTTTCATGGTCAACTGCCAATTTTTGCACCATGCAGATAGCTTACCTAAATTATTTTGCATTTGATTTTGATCTTAGGGTGATTTTACTAACTAATAAATGACAGCATCATCAGCAGTCTTAGGGACCTGGACATATTGTCTCCTAAATCGCATATAAAGGTAAGGAACATTAGGGGCCCTATAAAACATCCCTGGGGAGCGCCAGATGTTACTTCTTTTTTACTTGATGACTTTCTATCAATTAAATTTTATTGTGTCCTTTCTGACAGGGAATTCAATCGTATAACTCGTTGATATTCCATAAACAAGCAATTTGATTAGAAGATGCTTGTGAGGTACAGTGTCAGAAGTCTTCCATGAATCTTGAAATATACTAGAATCAATTTGAGATTTCTTGTTGATAGCACTCATCACTTCATGTGAGTAAACAGCTAGCTGTGTTCCACAAGAACAATACTTTCTGAATCCGTCTTGACTATGGGTCAATAGATTGGTTTGGATTTTCCGCCGTATGCAAGACACCTGATTTTTAATTGTTCCCAAACATGTTTCAGCACATTTTGTGCTATCATCAGTGGGATGGTTTATTTTTGTCCTTTTTACATTAGGCTACATAAAACTCCTTAAGTATCCTACGTATTTGTTGTTTTGGTACAAACTTGTCATGATTCTTTTCCTTTTCTGTTATAATTTGGTTGTTGCTGTTGGTTTGAATGTGTATGTCACTCTTTTCTACGTTTTTTTCGTTCTATGCATTAGGCTAATTTCTTATATATTCTCTGATAAATATAATGTGTTTTTAGAGAGAGAGAAAAAAAGGAGGTGAACAGAGAAGGGATAGAAGTACTAACTAAAGGCTTGAATAAACTAAGAAATAAATACCCAAGCAATGTCAGTTTTTCAGCTAAGTGGTATACAATATGGACTGGGAGTTAAGTGATTTAAGTTGTTTTATTACTCCAGAGATATCTACTTCCAAATTACACGTGCCAGTAGCTGTTCTCAATTCAAATTCTGGAGTATTTGTTTCATCCTCCTTGGTGAAATAATTTCTGAAAACTGTGTTCAGCATTTCTTTTTCAGCACAACTGTTATCACTAGCATAACCATTGCTATCGCATGGTGAAGGTATTGATTGTGTTTTGCCACTAGTATACTTTACTTACAACTAGAATTTCTTAGGATTTTCCACCAAATTACATGACAGGGTTTCGTTGTGGAAACTGTTGTAAGCTTCTCGCATTGAAATTAGAGCTAAATTTCAAATTTCTGTAAAAGATTGCCAGTCTTGAGGAATTCGTGTCCAGTTAAATTTGACACGCTTTTTTCTTTGCTTTAAAAGAGTGATCTAACCTGTTTTGTGTATCATGGTGGGTCAGCCCCCTCTTTTGTTAATTTGTTTGGTATAAATCTCTCAACTGATGTCAATATTATTTCTTTTAATGGAAGCCACATCTGATCTACATTCACAGTGTTACTTTTGAAAGACTGTAGAGTCACCCAGGAAAGTGTTAACCAAATTTTTATCTGCTTTCTTGAATAAATATATTTTCATTTAATTTTGTTAGATTTGGGAAATTTTATATTCAGTCTCGCTACGATAACTCTGTGTGCACTAATACCTAATACTCTGGATTATTTGTTGCTAAGAGGTCAAATATGTTTTTGCAACTATTTGCTATACTATTGGGTTCATGAAGAAACAAGACTAAGTAATTTTCAGAGTGTGTTCAGTACAATTTTGGGCGAGATTTTATGTTTGCCTCCGGTTTTGAATGTGTAATTTTGCCAACATATAGAGGGTAATTAGTGGTGTGAGGGCATTAAAAATCTTGGTGCCACTATATAGAACCAGGAACCATACTCTTTATTTTTCAGATCATAAAGAATACCATGTTTCTTATGGGTGTTGTTATATGAACTACTGATTTTGATTGAACTGCTGTTTGTGAGACAAAGCACAGTAGAAAAAAAAAATATATAGGAAAGTCATTGTAAATATTTGGAGAGCTAAACAGTTTTGTGCACGAGTGCCTCAGGTGAACTCCATACACTATTCTTATAGCTTGCTTCTGTGAATAGAAACTGTTTGCTATAGGTTGATTTCCCCAGAATATTACTCCAAACACCATTAGTTGAGGGAAGTAGCCAAAGTATGCTGTTTTTATTGTGCTCATCTCCCTACTGTCTGTCATGATTCTCAAAGCAAATGTTGATGAGCTTAATCTTTTATACAGTTCTTGAATGTGGTGGTGCCATTTCAGTTTGCTGTCAGTATGCAGACCCAAAAATTTGGAGAACTCAACCTTTAAAATTCCATGCTTGCCCATTTATAAATTAATTTTGTTGGAAACATTTGAATTATAGGAAAAATTAAGATAATTTTTCATTTTTAAAGTGGCAGAGTGACAACTAGTTTCAAGCCAGTTTACCACATCAGTGAAAGCCTCATTTGACAGTGGAAAAGAGACATATGAAAACAGTGACACAATGACTTTGAGAGGGAGATAGTGTGTAAAAAAACTACATATTATGAGAGACTGGGGAAAATATAAAATACGTTTCCATGCCACAATTTGGCGTGAGGAAGGCAAGAATGAGAACCAAGGCAGCTGGTTCCCCACTTTTCTGTCAGAATCTTTAAACAGGAACATATGTGTTGTGACTAATACAACACAAAACTTTCTATAACACAGTTTATTAACACAACATACAAAGTCTTGATGAACATCATCATAGTTCAAAGTTAACGGTTGTGGTGTGACCGTGTATAATTTTAGTTAAAACCACCACCCAGTTGCTTTTATACTCCGTAAACTGTCTTGAGCAGTTAAACCGGCAACCCACGCGCAATGGAAATATTCTAGACCTTATAGCCACAAACAGGCCTGACCTTATTAACGATGTCTGTGTAGAGACAGGAATTAGTGATCACGATATCGTCATAGCGTCGATGGTGACCAAAGTTCATAAACCAGTCAAGAAGGCTAGGAGCGTGTTTTTGTTGGGAAAAGCCGACAAGCAAATGTTACGATCGCACTTAGAAAATGAATGGGCATCATTTAATTCTGGGACTATGGATGTAGAGGAATTGTGGACTAAATTTAAGTGCATTGTAAATAAAGGGTTAGAGAAATATGTGCCAGTAAAGACGATTAAGGATGGAAAAGATCCACCGTGGTATAATAATAATGTTAGAAAGCTGCTGAGAAAGCAAAGGCTGTTGCACTCTCGATTCAAAAAAGAACTCGCAAATGATGACAGGCAAAAGTTAGTAGAGATTCGTGCGTCTATAAAAAGATCGATGCGTGAAGCATACAATAATTATCACAGCCATACCTTAGCAAAAGATCTTTCCGAGAACCCGAAAAAATTCTGGTCCTATGTAAAATCGATAAGCGGGTCAAAGCCCACTGTCCAGTCACTAGTTGATCATTCCGAGGCAGTAATAGAAGAAAGCAAACGGAAAGCTGAAGTTCTAAATTTAACCTTTAAGAAATCTTTCACGCAGGAGGACCGCACAAATGTACCATCATTTGATCAACGTACTAATTCCGAAATGGGGGACATAGCAATAGGTATTTCCGGTGTAGAGAAGCAGCTGAGAGAGCTAAATACGAAAAAGTCTGCTGGTCCGGATGGTATACCAGTTCGGTTTTTCAAAGACTATTCTGCGGCATTAGCCCCCTACTTAGCTTGCATTTATAGTGAATCTTTAATTCAGCGCAAAGTTCCTAGTGATTGGAAAAAAGCGCAGGTGACTCCCGTGTATAAGAAAGGAAAGAGAACTGACCCATACAATTACAGGCCAATATCGTTGACATCGGTTTCATGTAGAATTTTGGAGCATATTCTCAGTTCGAATATAGTAAATTTCCTTGAAACGGAAAAGCTTCTTTCCATGAATCAGCACGGGTTTAGGAAACATCGTTCATGTGAAACTCAGCTTGCCCTTTTCTCACATGACATCTTGCGAGCCATGGACAAAGGGCAACAGGCGGATTGTGTTTTTCTCGACTTCAAAAAGGCGTTCGACACGGTGCCACACTGCAGACTGCTAACGAAGATACGAGCTTATGGAATAGGTTCACAGATTTGTGACTGGTTGGAAGACTTCCTAAGTAATAGAACGCAGTACGTTGTTCTCGACGGCGAGTGTTCATCAGAGACGAGTGTATCGTCAGGCGTGCCCCAGGGGAGTGTGATAGGACCGCTATTATTTTCTATCTATATAAATGATCTGATGGAGAGAGTAAGTTGTAATTTGCGGCTGTTTGCTGATGATGCTGTGGTGTATGGGAGGGTGTCGTCTGTAACTGACTGTAATAGCATACAGGTTGACTTAGACAAAATTTCTAGTTGGTGCGAAGAATGGCAGCTAGCTCTCAATGTAGAAAAATGTAAGGTGATGCGCATGAGTAGAAAAAACAGTCCTATAATGTTCGAATACAGCATCAGTAGTGAGCTTCTTGATGCGGTCGCGTCGTTCAAATATCTAGGCGTAACATTGCAGAGCGATATGAAATGGAACGAGCATGTAAGGACAGTTGTGAGTAAGGCAGACAGCCGACTTCGGTTTATTGGGAGAATTTTGGGAAGAAAGGAGATCGCGTATAAAACGCTTGTACGACCACGTCTTGAGTATTGCTCAAGTATTTGGGACCCGCAGCAGATCGGTTTGAAGGAAGACATAGAGGCGGTTCAGAGGCGAGCAGCTAGATTTGTTACCGGTAGGTTCGACCAATGCGCGAGTGTCACGGAAATGCTCCGGCAACTCAATTGGGGATCGCTGGAAGAAAGACGACGTTCTTTTCGTGAATTTCTGTTAAGTAAATTTAGAGGGCCGAAATTTGAAGCTGAGTGTAGTACAATCTTGCTGCCGCCTACTTACATTTCGCGTAAAGATCACAAAGACAAGATAAGAGAAATTAGGGCTCGTACGGAGGCATATAGGCATTCTTTTTTTCCTCGTTCAATTTGGGAGTGGAATAGGAAAGGAAATGCCTAGTAGTGGTACAGTGTACCCTCCACCACGCACCTTACGGTGAATTGCGGAGTATGTATGTAGATGTAGATGTATATGTACTTCAATTTAGGTTTTTGCATATACTGTAATTATTATTAGAGGCCCAGTAATGCTGTTCCTCACAAATTTAACTTTTTCTTTCTTGTCAGGCTCGGACAATCGTCTCCGAAGTAATCAGTTGTAAGAGAAAGGAGACTCATAATAACATACTGATTATTTCACTGATAAATAAAAACACTTCAAAGTTTTTAGTGCTAAATCAACAAAAGGGTTTATTGGAACCCCAATAATACATCACATTGTAATTAACTGAATTAACATCTCTCAAATAAGACTTGAAGAACCCCTCTTAGCAGTTAGTTCTTCTCTAACCATCTCACAAATCATAATCCTAATGACAAAAGAGAACTAATATCTTTAGTCCATGGATCCTATATAATTAATTCATATATCTTCTTTTTCTTGAGTTTTAATTTCCTTCTAGTACATTCCTTGGACTTGAAGTTTAACTGCCCGGACATTCACCTGGACAAACTAAATTATCCGGGACAGTACTCATAATTATAGCTTTTAAATGTCTCACAAGTAAATTATTTTATCATATTGGGTCATTCAGGAGGAATGTAGTGCAACTTGTTACACTACACGGTGAGGTCCATTCATTGAAGACGCAAACGAATCTACTTCTCTGTAACAGGGAAGTTGGGCAGCTATCCGAAAGCACTAAATCCAAATTGTTCTCATGTATACCAGTTTGTGGACAAGTAGAAAGTCGGAAGTTGAAACAGTGTCAACACAATCCAGGTGAGCACACAAATAATGGTCCAGTGGGCAGGCGTAGATCGGCAGTAAACAGTCATGGATGCAGTAGCAACTCGCAGCATTATTCATACTAAACTCGGTGTTAGCTTTAGTGCCTCCTCCAGATATGGCAGACTGCAGCCAGTGAGTATTTGGTGGAGGGATCTTGGAGTGTGTGTGAGTCCGGACAGTGACATGTTCAGAATATAGTACTTTTTTCATTTCTTTGACATTGAGATCGACTATTCCTGGTCAGTCGATGTTTATGAGGCACAGCCAACCTCGCTGGCAATCATATTTCTGGCATGGCTCCTGCTCTGCCACTGCCTGTGCAGCATGGACATGTGTTGGTTGGTCTGCTCAGTAGAGACTCTTCTTCATGGCATGTCAATATGTTTTTTTTTTTATTTTTTTTTTCTTTGTGTGTGTGTGTGTGTGTGTGTGTGTGTGTGTGTGTGTGTGTTTGTTTCAACAGGGCCATTTCCCAACTGGTTGACATTTTACTTAAATCATTACCACATTGATTGACAGATACTAAAATTTGAAAGGCTAAGTTTATCAGAATGAAAATAAATGGTAAACAAAAATCTTTATTCTGACTAATCACAAACTAAGCCACGCAATTTACACAAAAATGTTTATGACTGTTCTTTGACCTGTGAATGATTCTATATACTGTGGTATGTTTAATCAAATTTGATTCTATCCATGTGTGCATGCATGCGTGCGTGTGTGTTCTTGAGCGTTTTTAGAGTGCTAAAATTGTAAATTCCTATGCTAACTAACATAAAACATCTTGCAGAAATGGTTTGAACAGGTGTGTGTTATTTTGATTGGGTCACCCTTACTTTGGAGGTAAACTGTACTGATTGAACACATTTGTTAAATGCACAAATTCTGAAAGTTATCTGTCTCAATTCTATGTGCAAGATTTTATGCATAACATTTTGTTATATTTCAAATGTCAATCCCAAAACGTAAGGTATGGGTTTCTCATTTAACAAGAAGGAAACAATTTCTGTGTCAGTATTGGTACAGAAATCGATCATTACAGGTGTATGCAGTCTTCAGTTCCCAAAAACTAGACTGTAAAACCAACTGGTACACTTTGGTTATGTTTTGTCAAAATGTTCAAAGTGACTTCCTAGTGCCAGAATATAGGTGTTTATTCATCATGTCATTGAATCGTGCAGTTTGAACTGTCTGAAGGGCTGCTACAGTGTGTGCATGGACTGTAGGGTCACCCCACAATGGAAAGACTTCGTGTCCCCACAAATGAAGGTTTAGGGGTGGCTGAAGTCAGATGAGTGAGTTGGCTAAGTAACTTGTAGTAGTTAACTTGAATATAGAAACATAATGAGAAACTGCAACACTATTGGATAATGGTGAAGGATTTTGTTATGAACTTGGTTTTCTTCTGTGTGAAAATAAAGAAAACAGAAAATTAATATTTGTGTGCTAATAAAATTCTTGTCATGAAGAAGACTGATTCATGCTTTAGACACAAGCACTGTTGTCTATGGAAAACTGATAATTAGATCTTTAAAGGTTTCTCTTCTTGCCTTGTTTCTAAAAGTGTGTAGTATTATATGCTGAACTATAAAAACCATTACATACTGGGGATAAGTAGCAATTCACATTAAAGGTGATTGATGATATGCAGGCGGGCATGTAGAATAACATTCACACAATTTAAATTTTCATCCAGAGCCTTCATCAGAAAAAGAAACACATATATACACACAATCACTCAAACATGACGTATACACAGATGACCACCATCTCAGCACAACAGCATCTTGACAGCAAATGAGGAGGGGAAGGAAGTGGAATGGAAGGAATCATAATAGTCAAGGCTGAGGAAAAAGCATTCTGCACTGCATGACATAGTGTAAAGGTTCTGATAGGCAGGAATGTGAGATGCATCTTGGACTGCACTAAAAGGAAAGGGCACTGGAGTGACGAAGGTGCAGAGGTGGTAAAGAGACATTTTAGGTTGAGGCCAGGATAATTGCATGACCATAGAAAGTGTTGTAGGGACAACTCCCAGCTGTAAACTTCAGATGAGCTAGTGGTGGAGGAGAAGTACCCAATGGCCCAAGCAGCCATTGTAACTCAAGTGCGTTATGCTCGGCTGTGTGCTGTGCTACTGTCAAGATGTTGTTGTGTAGGAGCAGTCAGAGATGGCAGTTAGGTGTGTATGAGTTATGTCGGAGCAATTGTGTGAAAGTATGTCTGTCTTTTTCTGATGAAGGCTGTGGTAAAAAAAAATTAAGTTGTGTGAATGTAATTTTCTATTTTGTGTGCCTGTCTGCAGTTAAGTGTTCGTCTTTGTGGTGGGTTGTTATATTTCCTCTATTACTAAGTGTCCCATCTGGACTTTCCATTGTTAATACTTTCATCCAGTTGGAGAACAAAGTAATATTCCACTAATCCTTGCAGCATTCAAATACTATTATTTGCAACAGTAGTAGTTCATTATTGCATACTTAACCCACACATTTTTCATTCATTAGAGGATGCTAGCACTAATTGAAGACAGGCTGTCTCGAAAAGTGTGTGATGATGTCTTGGAAGTTGCTTGGTCAACAATGTGGAATGTCACTGATGAGACAGCAATCAACTGCCAAAGGTTTCTTGATGGTAGAGGAATGGAGTTTTTCCTTGGATGCTTAAGTGTAAGTATACAAAAATTTGAGAAAGTTGTGAACATTCACATTGATCAGTTTAAGGTGTAATTACTTATATTTCCACCTTTATTTATTTTGTCATATCTTCTAAAGTTAACTAATGTTAAATTGTAAATTTTCCTTTGTCTCTCTATTGCAACTGAAATAAACCAATATTCTTGATTGCTAAACATATTTTGCCTTTATTGTATGCAAGGTATCTTAAGTGGCAATTTTTCTAGATAGTGATCTATGTGTGCACTATTGAATTTCAACCTTTCTTCCTGTTATTCATTTATCCCATATAAAATTTAGTTACTCTTCTTTTTTATTATTGTTATATGTTTCTGTCACTCTAGGGTCTTTTGACATGTACTGATGTCAGTTCATTAACCATGTTGTCTTATAATGAATCCCTGTATTTTTACAATTCTCCTATTTTGGTTTGAAGTTTTGGTACGTTATAAGATCACTGTAACATTTTACACAGTTACAAACACAGTTGAAATTTACAATATGTGATTGCATTTTATATTTTTTCTTACCATGTAGATGCTGTAAAACTGAAACCAGTTGCAAAATACACACACACACACACACACACACACACACACACACACACACACACACACACACACACATAAAATATATATATATTTCTGTCATTAGTTTCGTTATGACATGAGATGGATGTTGTTCGTTATGACATGAGTGTTGTGTCCTACGACATGATCTAACATGATGTAGTACGTGCAGTCATGTGACTGCTAAAAATCGGCACTATAGTCAGCTGCATACTGTTCTTACATGCGTTGGTACAACAATGTTGGCAGCGATTTCATGCAGAGTGAGTCAGTTCTTTGTTTGCAATGTAAAATGTGATGAAATATTGAATTTCCACCCCCACAGAAATTTTCATTGCAAATGATCAATGTTTGAAGCCATTAATATTTTCTAATTAAATAATGGTGTTATATTACCTGCTCATAGGTAGATTAATCTTGAGGTTCTTGTTGTTCGTTGCTCTCGGTAGTGGCTGGCTGAAATTTCATGAGGTGAAAACTAATCCGTTACAAATAATGTAGGCGACACACAGCATTGCAGGTCTTTGACACTTTTAATGATTCAAATTTTTTTTTTAATGAAACAAAACTACTTAAAAGTGGGCTGTTTTGGCACAGATTGAGGAGCTTTTGCGTCACATTAAACCACAGAGATTGCTTAGAGTATTATTATTATTATTATTATTATTATTATTATTATTATTATTATTATTATTTTATTAACAATAATAGTTTTTCTTTACTTTTATTTTTTTTTCTCCCCAAGGTCAGGAAAAAATTTACTACAAAAAAAGAAAAAATAAATAAAGGGGCCTATGTGCCACCGCCACTTTTGCCCTAAGGAAAAAAAAAAAAAAAAAAAAAAAAAAAAAAAAAAAATTAACTGTACCTCTTCAGGCGTTGGCTCCTGTCTATACCTATCCCAAATCAAACTAACCTAGATACACTAAGTGATAGGAGGAAAACATAGGAATGGAAAGGAGTTATTTGCAATCATTTATTTATTTATTTTTATTTCTTTATTGAAATGTTCTATGTCTTGTTCTCTTCGTGCAGTTCTTCACACGCCTTCAGTGGGGAACATCCAAACTCGTCTTCTCGATAATTTTTGTAAAGGTTCCGTTTTCAGTTCTTCAGGACTCGTATCAACAAGAACATCACATTAACTTCTCATAGTTTGAGTCATAAATGCACAGTTGTCCCCATTTATGGCCAGCTGACAAGTACACTACTGGCCATTGAAATTGCTACTCCAAGAAGAAATGCAGATGATAAACGGGTATTCGTTGGACAAATATATTATACTATAATGACATGTGTTTACATTTTCATGCAATTTGGATGCATAGATCCTGAGAAATTATTACGGCCAGAGGTGGTTGTTCTGGGTACTAACGGCCTTGATATGCATGGGCATTGAGTGAAACAGATCTTGGATGCATTGTACAGGTACAGATGCTCATGCAGCTGCAACACGATACCACAGTTCATCAAGAGTAGTGACTGGCATATTGCGACAAGCCAGTTGCTCGGCCACCATTGACCAGACATTTTCAATGGATGAAGAGATCTGGAGAATGTGATGGCCAGGGCAGCAGTCAGAGTATCCAGAAAGCCCCGTACAGGACCTGCAAAATGCGGTTGTGCATTATTCTACTAAAATGTAGGGTTTCACAGGGATCGAATAAAGGGTAGAGCCACAGATCGTAACACATCTGAAATGTAATGGCCACTGTTCAAAGAGCTGTTGATGTGAACAAGAGGTGACAGAGACGTGTAACCAATGGCACCCCATACCATCACACCGAGTGATATGCAAGTATGGCGATGACGAATACACGTTTCCAATGTGCGTTCACTGTGATGTCGCCAAACACGGATGCGACCATCATGGTGCTGTAAACAGAATGACGTTTTGCCATCCGTGCACCCAGGTTTGTCGTTGCATACACCATCGCAGGCGCTCTGTGATGCAGCGTCAAGGGTAACCGCAGCCATGGTCTCAGAGCTCATAGTCGATGCTGCTGAAGACATCATCAAACTGTTTGTGCAGACGGTTGTTGTCTTGCAATCGTCCCCATCTGTTGACACAGGGATCGAGACACGACTGCACGATCCATTACAGCCATGTGGATAAGATGCCTGTCACCTCGACTGCTAGTGATACGAGGTCGTTGGGATCCAGCATGGCGTTCTGTATTGCCCTCTTGAATTCGCCGATTCCATATTTTGCCAATAGTCATTGGATCGCAATCAACACGAGCAGCAGTTTCACGATACGATAAACCACAATCGCGATAGACTACAATGCGACCTTTATCAAAGTCAGAAAAGTGATGGTATCCATTTCTCCTCCTTACAAGAGGCATCACAACAATGTTTCACCAGACAACACTGGTCAACTGCTGTTTGTGTATGAGAAATCGGTTGGAAACTTTCCTCATGTCAGCACGTTGTAGGTGTCGCCACCGGCGCCAACCTTGTTTGAATGCTCTGAAAAGCTAATCATTTGCATATCACAGCATCTTCTTCCTTTCAGTTAAATTTCGGGTCTTTAGCATGTCATCTTCATAGTGTAGCAATTTTAATGGCCAGGATTGTATCACTTACAAAAGTTCGAGGTGTACATCTTAATGAGGCACAAATATTAATAGTCCATTCATAATACTGGTAGAAACACTTCCCACATGATTAAACGATTAATATGGAAGATCTTGTACATAATTGTTCCAAATTAAAGTTGAAACTGACGTGGATTGTACCTCAAATCACGGCCGAAACAATACTCTGAACTTGCGTACATTATGCCTCAGACAACAGAGAAAACAATACCCTCAACCAGTGCGGATTATGCCTCAGATCGCAGTCAAAACAATACTGTATTACATGGCGCAAACACATCTATTTATATCTTCCAAGCAGTGTCATTTAAAATTATGTATTGTTAATTGACTTCATTATGTTAATTATAATGAAAAACTGAACAATGGCACATAACTGGTTATAGTAAAAGATAGCATAAATAATACCAATTAAATTAATATACAAATCACGGTTCAGTTAATAGTTTTTCATTTACGTATTTAACAAAATAGGTTTATCAACAATTCTTTCATAATTAATGGTAATTATACAGATACTAAAGAGCACAAAACTTTCCTAACATTACTTGTGAAACATAGTGATACCTACTTCAATATTGTGAGTAAAGAATTTACTTAGATTTAACAGAAATACTAATTAGCACACTATCTGAAATATAACAATACATCTCTTGCATTAACTAATTAATTTTTTCTAATTAAACAAACTTCTCCAGCATCAAATAATAGAAAATGTCTTCAGCCATTATGTTTCAACAAAGAATAACAAAGTTTTGGAAAAGAAAATGATAATAGACTAATTACATTCATATCCATTATTATGCAACAGTGGTATCGGGAGGTTCTGTAATGCAAGCAGATGGGAACAAATCCCAACATGCTTCATTACATCACCTCCTCATTTAATTTACCAGTTAGTTATTTGAAAAAATAATTATCTGGGTAATTAAATGATAAAAACAAAAGCAATTTAATCAAATATCTACAAATAAACCATATGAAATACACATAGGCACAAAATTCCAAAAATAACTTAAATCTACATTACACATTCTGTTCACTCTATGCTGGCCATAAAATTACATGAAATCCCAGAACAAAATTATTATTAACATAAATATAATAAATGCTTACAAAACAAGTGGGTAATTTACAAAGTTGTACACACCACCCTAAACAAAAATATTGCTTTTCAAGGGAGGAACACTCATTTCCCTGTTTTATTTTTGATTGGCACAAACAGGGTGGACACATTATCTCTCAGTTCTTTCACTTCACGCTACACACAGAGCACTTAATCTTTCACTTGACTTCATGGTGGGTCCATGTCTTCATCAGGTCCAATAGTTGTTGTCCCACATGTTGGGCAGTGTCCTTGTCCTGGAGATGGCTCTCCTCCAGCATAGTACGTGAAAAATATACAAAATTCCCTACATTAGTACCTCAACAAAACTTATTGCTAATTACACAAAAATATCTATTTCCTACCATAAAACTATATACCATATAGGCCTTATTGAAATCCTGTTAAGAAAAAGAATGGAAACTTGCTTTGTACCACAAAAATCTCTATACAGGCTACATTTAATCAAAAATTGAAATGAAATTTAAACCAAAAACTTGATAATCATATTATTTTTCTAATACCAAAATCTAAATTTTTATACTCTCACATCACAGTACCAATACGATCAAATATACTCCTACAGACAGCATATGAACCAAAAATTATGACCACATTCTTATGGGTGTTAAATACCGAGCAGCAAATAAATGATCAAAATATCAAATAAAAAAGATCGTAGATTCTCAAACTAGTGTTACATCAAAAATTTGCAAAAAACACCTTACACAAAACCAGTTGTATCTGCCCAAGATGAAATATATGTAGATCTGCTTAATCTCTGTCTCTTTCAAACTCTCAAATCTTACCTAGCTATCTAGAATCCATCTGCTTAATCTCTCTCACTTTCAAACTCAAATCTTACCGAGCTATCTAGAATCCATTAAAAAATCTGCAATAGCGAAGACAGGCTCCCTAACCATTGGCCCTAACTACTCATTATCATTACTTCATTATACTTCATAATTATGTATAAAAAATAAAAATCGAATAACTTAGCCAAAGCACAGGTTCGTAGACAGTAACAAAAAACACACACAAATACAACATTCAAGGAAGGAGGGGGAAAAGGGAAGGATACGGATTTTAAGGGAGTGGAAGAGGAGCCATTCCAATCCCGGGAGTGGAAGGACTTACCTTAAGAGGAAAGAAGGAAAGGTAAACAAGTGCGCGCACACACACACGTACACGTGCAAACACACCAAGGTAGACATTTGTAGCAATATTCATCATACCTCATCAATATTCTCCATCTTATCTCACCCACCTTTTATCTATATCACCATAATATTCCTTTACCTTATTACTCATTATACCTCATTTCTCCACCAATATTCGTTTCAATAGCCCATCAAAGAAAATGTGAAAATCCTGCCAAAGCCACAACAAATCTCCAGAACCCTACTCCACAGTAACTCACCAGCTTTCACTTTTATTACTTCAATACAGACAGAACCATATCCATTTCAGAACTTCTCTGTTCATTACCATATTAATTTAAATTCATGGCCACAGATACAAATTTCTCACGTAGCTACAGATCACTTTGCTCACAACACACTTGCTAGATCACTACTGCACTATAAAAGTGTAACACACCTACTTGATCTCTGTAAGTACCAAATTTAACCTTCATTGCATAAAATTTGCTGCTACTTCGAATATTCTGTACAGAAGATACATAATTTAGAGGGATGGTGCCTGTTTTACTCAAATGTAACGTAATACACACTACACTATGGCAACCTATGATTATACTATAGCAACCTACAATTACGGTATAGTAACTTACAATAACCCTGTTACATCTAACTATATTAAACAAAACACTGTAGGAGAAAATTTACTGACTTACAAACTACTCATAGGTTAGTAGAAGAAGGATGGAGTGACCTAAGAAATGAAGAATAGAATCGCCCAGCTGAGGGAAGGCATTTCTCGCCAAGTAATTTATTCGTGAAAGAATGATGAATCCCCTGCCTACTTAGTTAAACTTACCACTAGCAAATCAGTATTTACACATCATTTACACAAAAATTGTGTTCCAAGAATCATGCTAAGACTAAGATCTGGTATCATTATGAAATTACATACTAACTTGGTCCTGTTAACTCCACTGATGCAAGTACTACCTTCTTCACACTCTTGGATAACTTATCATTAGCACAAATATTTTTTATTCTAGAAACATGTATAATTATTATTCCATCTATATTCTTAATTGACTCAAATAAAGCCTGAGAAATGCCGTTAAGATCACTATTCCTGTCTAGCAAGCATTTTACAGGTACAACCTACACACTAGTTGACACTATTGCATGCCGCATCTTATCAATACTTAAAACTATTTCTTTTACATACAACAGATCTTCATTAATGTTCTCCCTGGATAAGCAATCATACTTTTTAGATGAATCATTTTGAAGCTACACACATTATGATCTACTTCCACTTCCCTACTATTTTCTAGCTCTAACTCTGCATTTACTTCTTGCTCACTTATTCTTCTACTTTTGTCTTAATAACTACTTTACTATCGTCATCAAAAATAATCATTTACCTCAACTTTCTCATCACTAGATTCTTTCCTATTCTCATTACTACTTGTTCCTCTACACTCAACACTATCACTTACTTCAGACAAACTATTTACCACTTTACCTGTATCCTCAACATTTGACCATAATGTCCGACATACATTCTTCACGTTGCCCATTATCATTAGGTTCAGAGTCATTAAATTCTTTACATTTATCAAAGGAAACATTGCTGCCCCCATCACATGCACTAAACTTGACATCTTCCACCTTTTTCACTTCCTGCTCAACCTCTACAAAATTAGAACCTAAATCCTCCAAATTTTTTACCACAGATCAGAGTTTCCTTCCACTTTATCCTTTACTGAGCCCAACCAAATTTCCAATTCTAATTCACAAGAACTAGCAACAGTTTCCAGTCTTTTTTCACATAAGGTAATTCTGTTATGATTAGTTACACAGGACTTACTAATTTCAGTTACTTTTATATTATAATTTTCTTTTACAGTTTGTTTCATTTTCACAATTAGCTTCTACTTCAATTTTCTTCTTGGAATCTACCAAAGTACTATTTATTGCAGCAACTTGCTGAAAAAAATTATGAATTTCAATACTGATTTTACTTTCAATCTCATTATAGTTTTCTTCCAGTTTCTGACTCAACTTACGACTGCATTCATTCAGTATCTGGCTTCTTGCATGCAGTTTCCAACTAAACTCACGCATTTCTGCAAAAATTAACTTTGCCCACCAAGGAGCTTCATCTAATACTGCCTTTACATAATCGTCACTTTTACTATCCATGGTTGTTCTTTAAGAACTTTACCTTAGAATTACTATGTTTTCTCGGCAGCGATTTGCGATGTACAGCACTGCTTTCAACCTTATGTCCAAGGAACCCAAACAGCAACTACATCTCCAAAGTCAAAACTTCGCTGTGGAATTTCTCCCATCTGTTTACAATCTTGGAATGCTGATTGGCTGATTTTTC
This sequence comes from Locusta migratoria, assembly GCA_026315105.1. Taxonomy (NCBI): domain Eukaryota; kingdom Metazoa; phylum Arthropoda; class Insecta; order Orthoptera; family Acrididae; genus Locusta; species Locusta migratoria. Next base: position 763,602,298 of record CM048744.1, on the reverse strand, counting down.
CATGATGACGTCAATGTTGCTCCTTCCTCTATTGGCTGCCAATCAATGATTTTTGAATACACGAGCAGAAACAGCTTTGAAATTCGTAGTCGTAGGCAAATATTTACAAAATAGTCTTGAAATAACACTTGCATATCACCAATGATTGTTCTGCTGTTCATTGTGTCACACGAAGTAGTTTCATTTTAATTACCACAATTACGATTACATACAAAAGTCCTAAAACTTGGTGCGCCAGATGTGACATTACCTGGTCGTAGATTGATGATTCTTGATAATCTCATTGTTGATTGCTCTCGGTAGTGGGTGGCTTAAATATCATGGGAAGTTAACTAATCAGCTACAAATAATGTAGGCAACACACAGAATTGCAGTTCTTTGACACTTTTAATGATTCATAAATGCCTAGTTGTCCCCATTTATGGCCAATTCTCATTGATTTCAATTAATGTGATGAGGAATGCATATTCAACAAATCAGTAATATGTATTTAACAGTTCATGTGTGGAATACAAAAGTTCAAGGTGTACATCTTAATGTCGCACAAATATTAATAGTCCATTCATAATACTGGTAGAAACACTTTCCACATGATTAATACAGATCATCTTGTACATAATTGTTCAAAATTAAAGTTCAAACTGGTGTGGATTCTACCTCAGATTGTGCCCGAAACAATAGTCTGAACTTGCGTACTTTATGCCTCAGACAACGGACAAAACAATACTCTCAACCAGTCTGGATTATGCCTCAGATCACAGTTGATATGATACTCTATTACATGGTGCAAACACATTGTATTTATATCTTCCAAACAATGCCATTTAAAAATACATATTGTTAATTGATTCATTACATTAATTATAATGGAAAATTAAACAATTATATGCAACTGGCAATAGTAAAAGATAGTGTACATAATACTGATTAAATTAATATATAAATCTTGGTGCAATTAATAGCATTTTATTTACTTATTTAACAAAATAGGTTTATCAACAATACTTTCATAATTAATAGTAATTGTACAGAAACTGAAGTGGGAAAAACTTTCTTAACATTTCTTGTGAGACATAGAGATACCTACTTTAATATTATGAGAAAAGAATTTACTTAGTGACCTAATAATTCATTAACTGAATTCTGTTGTGATACATGATTAAACTATGGAAATTGCAGGGTGTATTCAACAGTATTTTTGAAAAGGATAGGCTGCCACTTAGCACAGAGATGTCTTGATGAGTCACTAAAAGGCACATATATTACCACTTGAAACTTCCTGAAAGATTAAAACTCTGTGTTGGAACCGGGATTCAAACTTCACATTCTGGTCTGGAAAGTAGGAAGCAAGGTGCTGACAGAATTAAAGTTGTCGAGTTGTACTGTGAAGTGTGCCATGTTAGCTCAGTCGGTAGAGCACTTGCCCACGAAAGGCAATGTTCCCAGATTTATATCCCAGTTCCAGCACACAATTTTAATCTGCCAGGAAGTTTCATATTAGCACACACTCTGCTACAGAGTGAAAATATAATTCTGGAAACATCCCTTAAGCTGTGGCTAAGTTATGTCTCCACCCTACACTTTCTTCCAGGAGTGTTAGGTATGCAGGAGAGAGTTTGGAAAGTAGTAGGTGAGTAACTGGCAGAATTATAGCTGTGACGAAGAACTGTGAAGCATTCTGGGTAGCTCAGTCAGTAAGAGTGCTTGCCCATGAAAGACAAAAGACCAATGTTCGAATCCCAGTTCTGGCACACAGTTTTAATCTGCCATGAAGTTTCATATCACTCCACTGCAAAGTGACAATATTATTCTAGATATCAAGTTAACTAAAAGCTTTTGGCTGTTAGAGCCTTCATCAGACAGAGAAACAGACTCTCTCACACATACACTCACATGAACATGATTGCTGTCTCCAGGTCTGGCTACAGTGGCTGCAGACTGTAGTTGTGTGTGTGTGTGTGTGTGTGTGAGAGAGAGAGAGAGAGAGAGAGAGAGAGAGAGAGAGAGCTTGTGTGTTTCTCTGTCTGATGAAGGCCATAACAGTCAAAAGCGTTTAGTTAACTTTTAATGTGTTGTGTGTGATTTTCTGCAACTCATCAAGATCTCTCTGTGGTGAGTAGCAACTTATCCTTTTCAAAAATTATGTTACATTATGATTTCATGCCTCAGTACCCAGTATTGCCCAGGTATTTATTTATTCCTTTTTACTGTTAGTCCATATCCTCTTCCCTCCACTCGCTGTCCATTTCTCCTCCCCCTGTTATCTCATCCTCCTCCTCCTCCTCCTACTGTCCTCTTCCTCCTCTACCCTTCATTCAGAAAAGTTGTTATTGATGGAAATGACTGTAATATTACAATCTGTGAAGCAGCCGTTGAAAGGAACCATATTGTTTTGGGCAGCATGTTCAGAAACTGGTTGGTCCATGGCCACTATTTGTTGATGACCATTAGTTGTCATGCACTCACAGAAAGTAGTGCAGTGGTTGCACCTCAGTTTGTAGATCACATGACTGCTGTTGTATGTATCCCTGCCTTTGGTGGATAGGAGGTGCATGTGACAAGACTAGAGTAGGTGGTAGTGGTGGTAGGATGTATGGCACATATCTTTCATCTAGTTCAGTTGTGGGGATTTGAGGCTAGGTGTCAAGAGCAGGAGGGGATAAGAAATGGGCAAGACTATTGTAAAGATTTGGTGGGCAGGATATTCCTCATTTCTGTGCAGAACAAATATTAAGATCTCAATTCATCTTTGATTATTCTTCTTGATGTTGGTATATATAGAATACATTGATAAAATGAATGAATGAGTAGCAAAATATTGACTTAACAATAACTTGGTGACATTGTGTGACAATTTATTTATGAAGCCATCTTTTTTTTCCTACATTTTTGTTACCTATGTTGTAGAAGCTTCCCTGTTGCAATTTGTATAAATACTAAGGTTATTCTTGAGATATTTAGTATGTCTTCTGAAGGATATAGTTATTTAGATTAAATAATTTTCTTTCAGAAAGAAATATTATATCTCTAGCATTTATCTTACAAATTTGCATCCAGTGACAATAATGTTAAAGGACAAGACCTTTGAAGAATGTCCTAGCAATTTGCTTCTGCACCAGATCAGGAGGATAGCTGCGGGATGTGAAGGCTGTTATCAGCTATCCTCCTGATCTGGTGCAGAAGCAAATTGCCAGAGCCACTTCCTCATCCCCCCAAATTCAGAACCTTCAACAGAACCCCAGAAGTGCCCCTCTTGTCACCGGATACTTTCCAGGACTGGAGCGGACTCTGAATGTGGCTCTCCAGCAAGGATATGACTTCCTAAAATCCTGCCCCGAAATGAGATCCATCCTTCATGACATCCTCCCCACTCCTCCAAGAGTGTCTTTCCGCCGCCCACCTAACCTCCGTAACCTCCTAGTCCATCCTTATGAAATCCCCAAACCACCTTCCCTACTTTCTGGCTCCTACCCTTGTAACCGCCCCCATTGTAAAACCTGCCCTATGCACCCTTCCACCACCACTTACTCCAGTCCCGTAACCCGGAGGGTGTACACAATCAAGGGCAGAGCCACTTGCGACAGCACCCACGTGATTTACCAACTGACATGCCTGCACTGTGAAGCGTTCTATGTGGGAATGACCAGCAACAAACTGTCAATTCGCATGAATGGTCACAGGCAGACAGTGTTTGTTGGTAATGAAGATCACCCTGTGGCTAAACACGCCTTGGCGCACGACCAGCACATCTTGGCACAGTGTTACACCGTCCGGGTTATCTGGATACTTCCCACCGACACCAATCCTTCAGAACTTCGGAGATGGGAACTAGCCCTTCAGCATATTCTCTCTTCTCGTTGCCCACCTGGTCTCAACCTCCGCTAAATTCGAATTCCCACCCAACATCTTAACAGCTTTGCCTTGGTTCTCTGGACAGAGCCTCTGCCTCAAGTGGCATCTCTGTCTAACTTCTAACTTCTTTGCTTTCTACAGTTCTACAGTATGTCTGCCTAAGTGTACTTGCGTCTGTGTAAATGTGTGGGTGTGTGTGTGTATTTGTTTGCCCTCCTTTTTTCTCCCCAGGGTGGGTCTTTCCTGTCCCGGGATTGGAATGACTCCTTATCCACTCCCTTGGAACCCTCATCATTTCCTTTTCCCTCTCCTTCCCTTCTGCCTGACGAAGCAGCTAGGCTGCGAAAGCTTGTATGTGTGTTTGTGTGTGATTTTATTTAGTTTATTTGTTTCTATCGACGAGCCGGTCCTTTTGGTAAGTCATCTCTTTTCGTTTTTTTATTTTTATACATATATATATATATATAAAATAGAAAACGGATGACTTACCCAGGGGGACCGGCTCGTCGATAGACACAAATAAAAATAAAAATCACACTCAAACACACATACAAGCTTTCGCCACCACAGGCAGCTTCTTCAGGAAAAAGAGGAAAAAAGGGGAGGAGAAGGGGAAGGATATGGGTTTTAGGGAAGTGGAAAAGGGGTCATTCCAGTCCCGGGAGTGGAGGGACTTGCCTTGGGGGAGGAAAGGGAGGATAAACAGGTACACACGCATTCACACATATCGGGGCGCAGGCACGCCTAGACAGACATTTGTAGAATGTAAAGCAAAGAGCTTTTTACAAGTGTCTGTCTAGGTGTGTTTGTGTTTGGATATGTGTGAGTGTGTGTGTATTTATCTACCTTCCTTTTTATCCGCTAAGGTAAGTCCTTCCACTCCTGGGATTGGAATGACTCCTTTTCCACTTCCTTAAAACCCATATCCTTCTCTTTCTTCTCCCCTTTTTTCCTCTTTTTCCTGAAGAAGCTGCCAGTGGTGGTGAAAGCTTGTATGTGTGTCATTTTATTTAGTTTGTTTCTATCGACGAGCCGGTCCTTTTGGTAAGTCATCTCTTTTCTTTTTTTTATTGTCATTCATACATGTTTATTTGTAATTTTTCTCCAATTAATGGTTATATTTTAAATCCTCTGGTTGCATTATTCTAGACTTTTCCAGATAAAGAAGAGCTGTTGAGAAACATGATGGGTCTCTTAGGTAATGTAGCTGAAGTGCAGAGTTTGAGGCCACGTCTCATGACAAGTCAGTTTGTCTCTGTATTTGCAGATTTACTAGATTCTGCAAGTGATGGGATTGAGGTGAGTAGATCCAGTAGTTGAGTTATGCATTAGTTCTGACTGATTGGATTTGGAAGTACTGTATCTTATTTTGTTTCTTATATTGTGTGATGGGAAGTGCAGTGGCTAAAAGTTAAGAGCAATAAGCTGTAGTCTGTGAAACCTCCAGTGTGACTATGACATACATTCTTCCAACCACATCAAGTTGGGGAAGTAACCCTGCAAGATGTCAAAGTGGAACAGTATCCAATAACATATGCCCTTTCTCTCATGTTGCAAGGAACTGCCAATGTGTCAAAAATGTGGAACACTCGTATCAGTGTAGCATATTTTAATTGAGTGTGTTTTGTGATGACCTGAGAGTAAACCTGGGTATTCCAGAGAACCTTTCTCTATTTTGAATGATACTGAGGCAAGAGTGGTTTGAGTTGTAAGGTTTTGTATATTGTCAGGTCTCCTGTCCACAAAATTTGGTGTAAGGTTTTAGTGTGTTGAAGAGTGACTTGCTTGCCATTATTTCTCAGCATTCACTAGATTCCAGTAAATTGGCCTATTTTAACTGTATCCTTACTGGTATTATTATACAGAACCAATTCTTGATTTTATCTAGTTATTCTGCTGTCTTCTAACTACCATTTTACATCACTTTGTCTGCCATATTATGGGTGGTTTTTACGTATCAGTGTTGTATTTTAAATTGATACAGCTAGAGTTTAAAATTTGTTACTTTTTTAGTCTCACCATTCCGTTCATTATTACTTTTATACAGCAGCACTAGTACTGATAACTTGACTGTTTAGTGTGCATAGACACTAGATCCTGTTGCAAAATATAGTAGGATCTGGATTTTGATTCAACTATATTTACAGCATCTATAATAGTGGGAAACTCAGAAATAATTTTAGTAACAACAGGAATACGAGTCTTCATGAGTCAGGTAAAAAAGTAACTTATGCAAAAGAAGAAATGAAAGATGCACATTACATAAAGAACGCACATTATACTGCTACGTTGACTGCTAACCCACAAAAACATAACACACTTGGTTGAAGTTACACATCAAACTGCCAAAGCGTTGTGCTGTGTGTGCGCACCTTCTCGTAAAGAGCGCGCCTTGTGCGGCACCCGAGCCGCACCAGGCAGCGGCCTGTTGCACCAGAGTCGGTGCCATTTTTAATTACACAGCACATGGACATATCACACCTCTCCCCTCCGAGGAGCCTGTGTTCACAACACTAAATGTCGATTTGCTCATAGCCATTATCACTACCATTGTTGCACAGACACCGAGGCTGAACCACTGTATATGGCTATGGTAGGTGTTTGCAACGTGTTACTCGCTGTGACATTTTCCAGCTGGAGATGATAGGTGATGATGTGATCGATTGCTGCGGCTGGGAGGCCGGGGCCAAAGGTGGCTGTGTAGTCGGCAGCAACTAGGTGGATGACAGACTCTCTGACTAGGGTGGCATTGACTCCCCCCAGGCACCTCACTCAGGATTTGCACTGACATCTGATGGATTGGGCTGCTCAACTACTGGTGTTGAGTTGAAATCTGCAGGAGAGGTAGGTGCATCACACTGCTGTCCGGAGTTCGGTGACCAAGCAGGAACTCGTGGGCGGAGTTGTCCAGATGGCAGGTAATTTCCCCATCCAGCGCACGAAGGCCTTTGCAGCGAGTAACAGTTGCTGGTGTCCATTTGGGCTTTTACATAAGACCAGTATTTTTTCGGGTTCTCGGAAAGATCTTTTGGTAAGGTATGGCTGTGGTAATTATTGTATGCTTCACGCATCAATCTTTTTATTGATGCACGAATCTTTACTAATGTTTGACTGTCGTCATTTGTGTGATCTTTTTTGAATCGAGAGTGCAACAGTCTTTGCTTTCTCAGCAGCTTTCTAACATTATTATTATAACATGGTGGATCTTTTCCATCCTTAATCGTCTTTACTGGCACATATTTCTCTAACCCTTTATTTACAATGCACTTAAATTTTGATAATAGCCGGCCGCGGTGGCTGAGCGTTCTGCTGCGCGTCAGTCACACTCCGTATGGCAACTACGGGCAGGGGTTCGAATCCCCCCTCGGGCATGGATATTTGTACCGTCCTTAGTATTAGCTAGTTCATAAGTAGTTTGTAAGTTTAGGGACTGATAATCCCATGGTTAGGTCCCATAAGCTCTACAAACATTATTATTATTATTATTATTTGATAATATTTCTTTGTCAGAGATTTGATCGAAAATATTATTATGTGATACCAGCCTGAAGGGATCTGTTTTTTAAAACAGAATAATACCGCCTAGTGTGTTTTGTTGTTGCAGATGGAGTAATACCAACATAAATTCAAGTAATCCATGCACCCCAGTTTTTCATTCATAAATTCGGGGGGGGAAAATATGCTCGGATTACTCGATTATATACGGTAATACCCAAAAAGGAAAGAAACATCTCGTCAAAAGAAAGGGTTGCTGGATCGCGCAACGGTGTCAGTTTACACAAAAACTGATACACCTGAGTAGAACACCGTGAAAGAAACAATGCGCGACATAACATAGGATCGATAACACCAAAAGCCTGAAAGTGTTGACGTAAGTGAGGCTTGTAATTGTCCCAATCTTCCTTGGCCTCATCATAGGAAGGAAGAGGAGGAGGTGCCAATGGCACCGCAACATCACGCAACAAAGTAAACAATTTAGTTAAGAGGTAAATCTGCTGTTTATGCTGCCACTACAGCAGTTGCTGTTGCAGCTCCTGAAGTAACATGGGATCCGGGTTAGACATAAAGAATGAAGGAAACACAAGTACAATACCCCAGAGAAACATGGAAAAGATCAGACACTATAGCCGTAGGACAGGGTTGGTTGAAGGTTTCGGAACACGTGTGCAATAAGACCGACTTGTCGCCAAGTGCTATGTTGACTGCTAACTCACAAAAAAACATAACACGCTCAGTTGAAGTCACACTTCAAACTGCCCAAGTATTGCATCATGTGTGCGCACCTTCTCGTATCAAACGCGCTTTGTGCGGCGCCCATGGAGCACCAGGTGGTGGCCTGTTACACTAGTGTCGGCACCGTTTGCAATTACACGGCATGCAGACATATCATATACAAACAAAGAAAAGTTGATATTTAATGTGTAGATACCTTATAGGTCGAAAACAGAGAAACATAGGCATTTGTCTGCAAGCTAAATTTCTAAGCTGATATAAATGCAGAAGATTTTAACATGGCAGTTCCAAGTGGCTAGAGCATTGAACTGTTGTTATATCTAATACTGCAACATGGTAACACACTGGACTCAGCTAGGACAGTGGTTCAAATCTACCTCTGGCCATTCAGATTTAGGTTTTCCATGGTTTCTGTTAATCACTCCATGCAAATGGTCCCTTCAAAAGTTTATGGCTGATTGCCTTCTCCATCCTTACCCAAAACTTTCTGAGCATGAGCTCTGCTTCTAATGACCGCACTATAAAGGGGCATTATATCTAATCTTCCTTCTTTCCTCATTGCTGTTTAGTCCCTTTCAAAATCAAACCAAACAATCTTCTTGATTTCTATTTCTTCTTTTTAAATATGTTAATGGACTAATTATAATCCATTAAAGATTTTGGTTATGACCCTCTCAACAACAAAATGGATTTCCATGTGTGAGTTATGCCTTGTTTGAACACAAGTTTAGGCTTTTGCCCTGTCAGAGGAAGGTGGGGCATGTTTCTGTGCAATGCTCCTCTCATTTGTTGTGATAAAAATTTTACTTTTCTAACACCTGCACCCACCTGCCAATGTTTTTTATTTCTATTTCTGTCCTAAATTCTTCCCCTCAGGTGCAAGTAGCATACCTGCCAACTCTCCCGATTTACGCGGGAGTCTCCTGATTTTTCGCTTTTTCTCCCGCCTCCTGATTTTGCCATTATTTCTCCCGATTTTTAGCTTTTGTCCTGAAACCCAAGATTCGATTTTCCGCCAATAGTCGAAAGTCCTTTGTTCATTTATCAGTTAAAAATAAATAAGTATCGAAATCCATAGACATTACTAGTTGCGCTTGACTTACATAATGATTGTTTCTACTCTTTACACGTATTTGCAATTACATATGTAGTGTTTCGATGTTGTGCTGTTTTTTAATGTGATGTTTTGTCAGTGTACGTAAGCGAGATCACTTCAGTGGTCTTTTATCGCTGGTAACGTTGTGATTGTTTAGTTAGGGGCATCACTTTCATACGCAAATTGCATAAAGGCAACTTTCGTGTAAACAGCTATTTTCCATGATTATGGGATTTCAATTCGGTGGTATGTGTTCCAGTATGGCAAGAAATATAATAAATTTTTAAGCAGTTTTCGGAACGTTTTTATATTTTGTACTTTTTGTCGATGTCGTATCTCCACTCACACGGTGGGAAAAGCAGTGTACCGAAATACGTGCAGAGAAAATGAAAAGTGTGTGAGTAACAATAAAAGACTGAAATTGCTGAAAAAAGTGAAAGTGGTCATTTGATACATGCAGAGTGCTTATTTACATTGCTTATTATAGAGTACAGTTTACCAATTAAATATGATGTCTACTATGTGGTCATTTGTTCCATAACATGATAACGTCTTCCCAGGTAGGAGTATAGCACAAATATACAACTCAAAAGTTTTTTGTTTTGATAAAAAAAATATCAACGCTTTACCTGGACTGGCTACAAAATATAAGGATGTAATCAACAATTGGGTTAACACAAGATTTTTTGCCATTATGTAGTGTTATGAGATTATAGGAAAAGACTAAAATCAGTTATCTTAAGGTTTATAGTAAAGTGCGCCGCAGTTGATAGAACGTATCTCCTGATTTTTTGAAGAATCTCCCGATTTTCTAAACTGGATGTCCCGAGTTTTACATTTTGAAGGTTGGCAGGTATGAAGTAGTTATTTTCTATTCAACTTGTATGATAAGCGCCTTGTTTGTTTTGTCAGTAGCATTGCCAAGTAAGTACATGTAGTACAGCTACAAAAGGACAGAAATTATTATTCTGTTTTTTTTTTTTTTTTTTTTTTTTTTTTTTTTTTTTTTTTTTTAGTTACCAACTTGTGTGAGAAAAGAATAACAAAGTCTAGAAAAACTTTAAATTAGAAACATATTGTCGCGTTGAAATGGGAGCAGGCTTGACTTCGAAAGCAACTGAACACAGCACTTACACTGAAAGCACTTTTATTATGAACTCAACATACACGCAGCACTGACTGCCCCTTAGGCAGAGTGCTCTGCTATTTATACACAGACACAATTTACCAGAAATTAGAAGAACAGTTAACATAAGAAACAAGTAGAATTTACAAGTGAACATAAGAAAGATGTAGAACATTCTGGTATTGTTAATTACAAAGAAATAAATTTTTGCCGGTGGGCGGGATTGAACCGGCGACCTTCAGCACTGCAGTCCGTGACGCTATCCCCTGCGCCCTGCCGGCAGTTGGTGTTCGTGGTCTCTCGCGCCATTGCTCCCTCTCCTGGAGAAACAGCGACCCGCTATTATGATCCCTGTGGAGCCAGCTGCAAGTCCTGGATTTTGACCGTGTCATGGGTCCTCCGTACGACAGTTCAAGAGAATCCTTCCCTTCTCCACGATTATCGACGACAGACGTACCTGTCGTGGTTTCATCAGGAACATTACCGTCCTTAAAGAGTCCTTGAACAAAAAGCCATTGTCGTCTACCTGCTCTTCAGGATCGCAGTAAGGCTTCATGCGAAGGACGTGAACAATGTCTCATCGTTTTTGACTTTTTACGACGGCTCATAATCCTCAACATCGTATGTGACATCTAACAGGCAGCGTATGACATGATACGGACCAAAGTATCGCTTCAATAACTTTTCTGTCAGTCCAACCTTCCGTACAGGAGTAAAAATCTTTACCAGATCTTCTGGGCTGTACACAACAGATCGATGCTTGTCGTTATACCACTGACAGTCCTCCTCCTGGGCGTCCAGTGTCCGTATGCGAGCCAGCTGTCTTGCCTCTTCGACCCTGGTGATGAGCTGTTTAACATAGTCATCCTGAGTGTCGTCCGGTTGGAACGGGAACAGCGTATCCGTTGTTGTATCAGCTTCACGGCCATGGAGCAGGACAAACGGAGTGAAGCCTGTGGTGTCTTGTCTTGCGGTATTGTAAGCAAATGTCACGACTGGCAGAATTGTACCCCAATCCTTCTGCTCAACATCGACCGCATGTCGGCTAACGTCTTGTTAAAAGGTTCCGTAAGACCATTTGTCTGAGGATGGTATGCAGTTGTCATTCTGTGGACAATGTCGCACCGTGACATTACTTCTGATACTAGTTTTGACTGAAATACTTTTCCACAATCAGATATCATCACACGTGGTGCTCCATGCTTCAAAATAATGTCTTCTACAAGGAATTTTGCGATCTCTGGAGCTTCTGCAGTCGACACAGGTTTGGTGACAGCGTAGCGTCTGAGTTAGTAAGTGCAGACTATTATCCAAAGGTTACCGGTTGTCGACTTCGGGAACCTCCCTGAAAGATCGATCCAAACTCGGTGGAATGGAGCTGCTGCCAGCGGAATCGGTACCAGATACCCTGGAGGTAATTGCGGCACATGCTTCCGTTGTTGGCACTCTTTATAGTGACTCACATAGTGCTTGACAGATCGGTAGAGCCCTTTCCAGTAATACCTGCATCTAATTCTGTCTAGGGTCTTCACGAATCCCAGATGACTGGATATTGGAGCATCTTGGAAACATTTGAGAATAGCTGGCTGGAGGTGAACCGCAACAACCAGTAGCCATTTGGGACCCAGTGGATCGTAGTTGCTCTTATACAATATTCCTTTTATAAGTTGGAACTCTCGATTGGTCGGTTCTCCTTTCTCCAATGCTTCTATCATTTTTAATAGTGCTGCATCTTCCCTCTGTTCAGCTGTAATGTCATCTAAGTCAGTGAGGGCTGAAATTTCATTACTGCTGTTGTGTTCCACTAATGTATTTCTCTAAAGGCAGTCGGCATCCTTGTGTTTGCGCCTGTTCTTGAATACCACTGTGACATCGTACTCTTGGAGCCTTAGTGCCCATCTTGCTAGTCGACCTGATGGATCCTTCAAGCTAGTCAGCCAACACAAAGAATGGTGGTCTGTCATGACGGTGAATTGTTTGCTGAATAAATATGGCCGGAACTTGTTGATACCCCAGATAACTGCGAGACATTCTTTTTCAGTTGTAGAGTAATTTATCTCGGACTTTGAGAGTACTCTCGATGCATAGACTATCACTTTTTCAGCACCTTCCTGAACTTGTACAAGTACTGCACTAATCCCATAACCACTGGTGTCTGTGTGAAGATCTGTTTGTGCATTCTCGTCATACAAGGCTAGCACTGGTGTGAAAGTTAGACCCTCCTTAAGTGCTTGGAAAGCTCTTTCTTTTGTCTTATTCCAGTAAAACTTGGCGTCTCCCTGTAGAAGTTCGTGTAATGGTCATGCCTTGTTACAAAATCCTTTTATGAAACGTCAGTAGTATGAGCACAGCCCGAGAAAACTTCTCACATCACGAATGTGCTGAGGAGTTGTAAATTCTGTGACTGCCCTTACTTTATCTGGATCAGGACGGACACCAATGACTAGGTTCCCCAGGATTTTTATCTCTTTTGCGACAAAGAGACACTTCTTTGGATCGAGGCGGAGACCTGCAGTCTGAACACAGTTCAACACAGTTGACAGGCGACTCAGATGTTCTTCAAATGTTTTCGAGAAAATGACAATGTCATCTAAATAGCAAAGACACGTCGTCCACTTAAGGTGTCGAAGTAAGTTGTCCATCATGCGTTCGAATGTGGCTGGAGCATTTTATAATCCAAATGGCATTATTTTAAATTCATAGAGGCCATCAGGTGTAATATAAGCCGTCTTCACCCTGTCAGCTTCGTCAACCTCGATTTGCCAGTAACCTGTCTGCATGTCCATAGTTGAAAAGTATGTAGCTCCTTTCAAGCAGTGTAAGGTGGTGGCAATGGGTAGACATCTTTCTTTGTGATTCTGTTCAGCCGCCGATAGTCGACACAGAATCACCACGTGCCATCCTTCTTCTTTACGAGGACTACCGAAGATGACCAAGGACTCTCCGAACGTTGAATAATGTCATCTCGCAACATCTTCTCCACTTCCACCCCAATTATCCGTCTTTCAGCTGGAAACACTCTGTACGAACGCTGCCTAATTGGCGGATTATCCCCAGTATTGATACAGTGCTTTATCGTGGGCCTTTTCGTCTGACTTTTCCCCTGCTGAGGTGTGAATGCACCGAAAAATTAGCGTAGTATACATAACACCTACTGTCGTCGTTCCTTAGTCAGTCCAGGCCCTATTGGCAGTTCCACGTTTGTTTCCTGCAGTGTGTTGTCTGTACTAACAGCAGGGCATGGGTCTTCATTGATGACGTTGAGCTCACCGTCATGGATTGGTTCAGCTGTCCCAATACACATTCCCTTGGGGATAAGTTGTGACTGCTCATGACAATTTGTGATCCAAATTTCTCCTTGACCATCAGTAATGCTTATGATAGCCGCTGGTATGTAAATTTCTTTTATGAGCCTGATAAACTTTTTACAATCAACAAGAACTTCACAGCTTAACCAGTCATCTGTGTTTGTGACTGCAACTCTTCTCATTGTCAACGACATTATCGTCACATTGTCAGCGATGAATAACTTCCCAGAAAATTCTGTATTACGTGTATCTGTCAGAACAACTTCTTCAATTTGCAGTTCAGATCTTCCACAGTCATTGATAGCTTGGGATGCCTGAAGGAAGTCCCATCCGAGGATGACATTGTGACTACATTCTGTTAAAACGACAAATTCAAATGGCTGGGTCCTGTTGTTGATGGTTACTCTTGCGACACAAGTTCCTGCTGGATGGATGTACTTTCCATTCGCAACCTTCAGCACAGTTGCCCCCGTATCATAGAACATTGTCTTCTTTAGTGTGCGGCGTTAATTATCCGACAATACAGAAAAAGATGTTCCTGAATCACAAGTGCCCGGACAGGTTGGCCATCGATTATAACGTCGATGAGATTTCCCGACATCTTAGCGACTGTCGTCCATGGAGGATTTTCATCTGTGGCGGCCTCACCTCTGAAGATGATCGCCTCGATTAGTTTTCCTGGGCACGGCAGCTACGGGAGTGACTGGTACTTCTGCACGGTGCCGGTAAACGGCTGTGGCGCGTCGGGGAGCGACCTCGTCTAGGGTACGGCAATGGGCTTCTTCCCATAGGTCGACTGAACACATCAGCAGGTGATTGCCTGGGATAGAACTGCTCTGATGGCTGACTTCTTGTGACAAAATAATCGTCGAATACTCGCCTTCTCTATTGAGAGCTTTGAAGCAACTTTTAATTGCGAAGCGCATACCACTGTAAGAAGCAGCAATAGACTTCTATAGAGGTACAAGAAAGGAAGAGAATGAAACACTATACATCAGATGGATACCCTTTATTTCCGACAGATCTGGCTTTTAACTTTAAGAGACTGCAGTGTGCAACGAGACTTGCATTTTCTATTATCATTAATAAATCACAGGGCCATATATTCAATACTGTGGAGTGTATTTGAAATCTGCCTCACACAGACAGCTTTATGTGACTTTCTCAGGAATGGGCTCACCACAGAAAATAGTCACATTAGATCATGGACAAGTCCCAAGAAATATTGTTTATAGTCGGGCAGGAAGGAAGATTAGTATTTAATGTCCCATCGACAGTGTGGTCATTAGAGAGGGAAGTGTACGCTCGAATTGTTTAGGTAAGGATAGGGAAGGAAATTGGCTGTGCCCTTTGAAAGGAACCAGCCCAGCATTTGCCTGAAGAGACTTAGGGAACACAAAGAAAACATAAATCTCGATGGCTGGAGGCCTCTCTGATCCACCGTCCTCCCGAATGCGAGGCCTGTGTGTTACCACTGCCCCAGCCACCTCGATTGTTGTTTACAGTCAAGTTGTGAATTAAATAAATGTTACATATCATTTGTATTTTGATTTCTATCTTTTTTGTTTTGATGCTGTACTTGAAATTTCATACATTACGCAACACAGCCTTATTTCTTATATATTCTCTGATAAATGTAACTTTTAAAGTAGGTGGACAGAGAAGGGATAGAAGTACTAACTCAAGGCTGGAATAAATAAATACTTGGGCAATGCCAGGTTTTCAGCTAATTTTAGATATAACAATGCATATGTGTTGTTGGATTTGTAGTTTTGATGGTGTAGAAGTTTTAAGGTGTGGAATACTACTGTACAATATAAATAATAATAATATTAAGACAAAAAATTCCTAGCAGGAAATATTATATATGAAAAATAGACGAAGATTACTCACCAGGCGAAGGAGCACAGGTGTGACAGCATCACAAATAAATAAATGAACACACACACACACACACACACACACACACACACACACACACACACACACAAAAATGCTAGCTTTCGCAGCCTAGCTGCTTCATCAGGCAGAAGGGAAGGAGAGGGGAAAAGGAAATGATGAGGGTTTTAAGGAAGGGGGTAAGGAGCCATTCCAATCCCGGGAAAGGAAAGACACCTTGGGGGAAGAAAAGGAAGGTGAACAGATACACACACACACCCATACATTTACACAGACGCAAACACATCTAGGCAGACATACTATAGAAACCAAAGAAGTTAAGAAGTTAGACAGAGATGCCACTATAGGCAGAGGCTCTGTCCAGAGAACCGAGGCAAAGATGTTAAAGATGGCGGGCGGGAATTCAAATTTAGCGGAGGTTAAGACCAGGTGGGCAACAGGAAGAGAGAATATACTGAAGGGCTAGTTCCCATCTCCGGAGTTCTGAAGGATTGGTGTCGGTGGGAAGTATCCAGATAACCCGGACGGTGTAACACTATGCCAAGATGTGCTGGCCGTGCACCAAGGCGTGTTTAGCCACAGGGTGACCCTCGTTACAACAAACACTGTCTGCCTGTGTCCATTCAAGCGAATGGACAGTTTGTTGCTGGTAATTCCCACATAGAACCCTTCACAGTGCAGGCATGTCAGTTGGTATATCACGTGGGTACTATCGCAAGTGACTCTGCCTTTGATCGTGTACACCTTCCGGGTTACGGGACTGGAGTAAGTGGTGGTGGAAGGGTGCATAGGGCAGGTTTTACAATGGGGGCGGTTACAAGGGTAGGAGCCAGAAGGTAGGGAAGGTGGTTTGGGGATTTCATAGGGGTGGACTGGGAGGTTACGGAAGTTAGGTGGGCGGCGGAAAGACACTCTCGGTGGAGTAGGAAGGATGTCATGAAGGACGGATCTCATTTCAGGGCAGGATTTAAGGAAGTCGTATCCTTGCTGGAGAGTCACATTCGGAGTCCGCTCCAGTCCCGGAAAGTATCTGGTGACAAGAGGGGCACTTCTGGGATTCTTGTGTTGAAGGTTCTGAATTTGGGGGGATGAGGAAGTGGCTCTGGCAATTTGCTTCTCTACCAGATTAGGAGGATAGCTGCGGGATGTGAAAGCTGTTATTAGGTTATTGGTGTACTGGTTCGGAGCTTCGGGACTGGAGCAGACTCGTTTGCCACAAAGACCTAAGCTGTAAAGAAGGGAACGTTTGATGTGGAATGGATGGCAGCTGTCATAATGCAGATACTGTTGTTTATTGGTAGGTTTAATAATAATATGTAGATAGGGAACAATTCACTGTAAAGACAAACATTGAGCCGCTGACAGACACAAATAAAAGACACACAAACACACACACAATTCTAAATTTTCGGTCATGGCCTTTCTCAGGAGAACACTCATCCAGACAATCACTCAGACACTCTCTGACTGCCCAACACAGTCTGACTGTTCTCTTTCTGAGGAAGGACACGGCCAAAAATTTAGAATGATGTATGTGTTTGTGTGTCTTTTATTTGTGTTTGTCGGCTGCTCGATGTTAGTCTTTATGGTGAGTTGTTCCCTATCTAGATATTATTATTAACATTCCTTACTGGACCTTCCATTGTTGTTACTGTACTTTACAATTAATAGATAGGTTTCCTTGTTTTATAATGGGACAATGTAGTTCCAAAACAGCTTGTGATAAATCATAGCTGGTGTGTAACATTCACATTGAAGGTTTAGAGAATTTGTGAAAAACTTTGGCTTGCATAATTATACAGGGTAATGCTACTCTTCTGATATCATGCAATAAAGAGATTGTAAGCAGTGAGAAAGCAAGTGCATCATGTGGAAGTTGGAGAAACATTGTTTTGATAGGAAAAGCAAGAGGCTAAATAACAATGTAAAAGCATATTGGATGTTATTTAACAATATTAAGAATATACCAAAATTATAACATGTATATAATAATGGAAAGTCCAGGTTGGAATTAATAATATAGTAGGGCAGTTTACAACTCACCGCAAAGACATGGCGATGAGCTGCGACAGGCACATACAAAAGACACACACATACAACACTTTCAGCTATCGGCCATGGCCTTCTTCAGAAAACAGAACACTCATGCAGTCACACTGGCACACAACACAGTCATACAACCATCACCTCCGGCTGCCGCACTTCGAAGTGCGGCAGCCAGAGGTGATGGGACTGTGTTGTGTGCCTGTGTAACTGCGTGAGTGTTCTATTTTCTGAAGAAGGCCATGGCCGATAGCTGAAAGTGTTGTATGTGTGTGTCTTTTGTATGTGCCTGTCGCAGCTCGTCGCCACGTCTTTGCGGTGAAAATTATAACGTGGGAGGACAACTGCCATCATTTTTATTTGTATCTTCTAACAATGTTGTAAAGGTGACTGGCACTCTGGTGTGTTGCTCCCCAGCCATTTCAATAACAAATGCCATACTCCTTCTGTCAGGAAATGATTACAGCATTCAAAACAACAGTTATTGTTTTAGTCTGTAACCAACTCTGACAAGTGTTCATGGGACTAGGTCTGTAACCAACTCTGACAAGTGTTCATGGGACTAGTATTGCTTTCGTGTATCATTAAAATTAATAAACACATGCATCCACTGTCCAAATGACTATATACATATGTTTTAAATTATTGTTATGCAATGAATTAAGGACCTTTCCTCTGTCTCATCTCTGTTCTTTTACTTCAAGGGACTTGGTGGTGGTGGGGGGGGGGGGGGAGTGATTAGAGTAGATTAATACTTGTGCAATAGATCATGAATACGAGATTTTGTAATGTGAAACATGTCAGTTTAGTAAAAGGTTACATTAAATACTTTTTTTAGTTACTAATTGTATGTAAAAAATACATGTACTGAGTGGAAGAAGTGCTCAATCAGGAATTCTTTCCATTTGGTTTTAAATGTTGGTGGATTATTTGTCATACATTTGATGCTAAAGTTAGATTCGGTGTTGAACAGTGTAGATCATCCTTTCTCCTAGTGTTAGGTATGCACACTATTATTATTTTTGAATTGGTTTGTGATATTAATAACAAATTTTGTATGAGAATATATATATTGTGAAGTAACTGTCAAGTTCCCTAGATCCTTAAATAAGTGTCTGCAAGATGATCTTGGGTGGGCTCCTGAAATTATTCTAATTACATACTTTGGTGCAATTAATACTTTCTTACTAAATGATGAATTACCCCAAAATATGATGCCATATGAAAGCAGTGAATGATAGTAGGCATAGTAAGCTACTATTGCTACTCCACAGTGTTTTATCAAAATTTAATAATAGTCCATTTGCAGAGAAACACTTAATAAATTTCTGAAAGACATTATTTACTATTTAATTGTTTAACTCTCGTTTGTCGGGAATGGTTGCTATTCTTGTATCATTCTTGTTGCATCATTGTGTATATAGAATGGTAAATCATTAATGTATATCAAGAATAGTAAAGGACCCAAGACCGAATCCTGTGAAATCCCATTCTTGATAGCTCCCCAGTTTGAGGAATCGGCTGATTTTTGCAGTTTAGCTAGACCACTTATTTTAACTTTCGGAACTCTTCCAGTTAAGTATGAACTACACCATTTATGCACTGCCCCACTAATACCACAATGCTTAAGTTTATCTAGAAGAATTTCAGGATTTACACTGTCAAAAGCCTTTGAGAGGTCACAAAATCCCAATGGGTGATGTTCAGGTATTTCAGAGCATTTAATATTTGATCAGTGAAAGCATATATAGTATTTCCTGTTGAATAGCCTTGCTGGAAACCAAATTGACATTTTGGTAGTACTTTAAGAATACTCATATTTGCAAAAATAAATTGAAGATGTGTGTTTTCTCTCTGAATTGGTTTTGTTTGAGGATTTATAATATGAGTATTTTCAGCATCTTTTAAACATTGTATCTCATGCTAAGCAATTTGCAATTGTAGGTTAGTTACAATGCTGCTGGTGTCCTGTCACACATGGCATCTGATGGTCCAGCAGCCTGGACTTTAGCTGCTCCAAAAAGAGAGGAAGTATTGAGAAGAATGCTTGCAGCAATAGAGCGATGGGATTTGTCAACTGAGAGGAACATCAACTATAGGTAATATATTACCTAACTGAATAATCATACAATTCTCAACAAAGTAAAGTTATTTACTGGTATTAGCATTAAAGATGTTAAAGCAAGATGTTTCACCTTGTAAACAGTTAAGTAGTGTTTCCTTGCAACAAAATTGTGAGCATGAGGGATGTAGTTGTAAATGGATGTCACATCCACAGTGACTAACAAGGAGTCTGTTACAAAATTTAAGAATGCAAGAACTTCCAATGAAACTTCTTTGCTGAGTGACATACCTGGATGAAACTTGGACCATATGTAGAAAAAACAGCTATAGTCCAATATAGAAGGTAACTGAAAGTGCTATAAGAATAGAAGTGACATCTTTAATCAAAGCCAGTAATTACACTAATAATGGAGAGTCCAGGTTAGAATTAATAATATAGTAATAAGGACAGTTTACAACTCACCCCAAAGATGTGGCGACACACATACAACACTTGCAGCTATCGGCCATGGCCTCCTTCAGAAAAGAGAACATTCACGCAATCACACAGGCACGCAACACAGTCATACAAACATCACCTCCAGCTGCCGTACTTCGAATCATGCTCTGTGGCGTGTAAATCAGGGAGGGAAAGGGAGAAGGGATAGAAGGGTTTCACACAGTGGTAGGGATGGGTACAGTCTGGCCTAGATGGGAATAACGAGATGCAGCTTAGGAATGGAATGAGGAGGTGGTTGAGGGGAGAAAAATAAAATAAAACAAGCAAAATAAATATAGATTTAATAATGTATTAAAATATAATAAAAAATAAATAATATATATTATAATAAAAATAAAACCCACGCACGCTGCACGTAAATACGACCGCGTAGAGAGACACACACACACACACACACACACACACACACACACACACACACACGAACACGCAAATGTAGAAATGCACGCACACTAATGCACCACTCAACATAGGAGGGGTTTAGGATGAGGTACCTACTGTAAGGTATGGAAAACAGGGAAGTTATCGTAGGTTGAAGTCTGGATGATTTCGAGATCGGATAATGTGCTGTAGGGATAACTCGCATCTGTGCAGTTCAGAAAAGCTGGTGGTGGATGGGAGGATCCAGATGGCCCGGGTTGTGAAGCAGCCATTGAAATCAAGCATGTGCTCCGCTGCATGCTGTGCTGCAGAGTGGTCCACGTTGTTTTTGACCACGGTTTGATGGTGGCCATTCATCATAATAGACAGCTGGTTAGTGGTCATGCCAATATAGAAAGCTGCACAGTGATTACAGTACAATTGTTAAATTACATGCTGCTTTCACAGATGGTCTAACCTCTGATAGGGTAGGATAAGCCTGTGACAGGTCTGAAATAGAAAGTTCTGAGTGAGTGGATTGGACAGGTCTTACAGTGGGGTCTTCCACAAGGATATAATCCCTGTGGCAGTGGGCTGGGTTTCAGGGTGGCATAGGGATGGACTAGAATGTTGTGGAGGTTGGGATGGTGACGGAACACCACTTTAGGAGGGCTGGGAATGATCTTGGGCACGATGTCTCTCATTTCTGGGCATAAGGACAGAACATCAAAAGGTTGGCGAAGGCTGCACTTTAGTTGTTAGAGTCCAGGAAAGTACTGGGTTACTGGTGTCAGAGGAAGGATTTGGGATGTGTGAGGATGTGGCACGGAAGATCTGTTTGCAGACTAGTGTAACAGTATTTACACTTTAATACAAATAAACAATCCTTGGGACGGATTATCATTAGTAGTTACACTGTTACACTAGTTGGGGCATCATTCTCAATAGGGTTTTCAATATCCACACACTATGATGAATGGAGTGCAGTAAAGTTGGTAAAAAGTTCTTGTGGTAGGGCACTCCACCAGTACTGCCAACAACTGCTGGATGGTGTTTGTGGATTTAGTGCAGTACGTCTCCCCAGTACATTTTACATGCATTCAATAGGATTTAAGTGCGAGGAACTGGCAGTCCAGTCTATTTGCGAAATAACCCTCTCATGTGTTGCGTCCTCAAATGTGGACACTTAAATTTTTTCTCATTTCTCTCATCTTTTGCATCTGAGATACCTCATATGAGGACTAATATTGAATGCTGGAATTTCTCCTAGACGGCAGTGTTAATCGTTGGAGTAAAAAAAAATATTGGAGAGGTTGCAAGAAAGAGTAGAGGCGGGCCTTCAGATGAAAGCTCATTGTTGACTGTACAAAGAAGAAAAAAGAAATCCTGTACCCAACTAATTACGCTTATAGAGGGTATAACACTGGCCAAGGTATAACACTGGTCAGGTGATACCAGGGCCAAGAGGTGTCATGATCGGGACTGCCGATGGAAAACACGTTACGTTCAAAAAAAGTGTAAACTTGCTATGTGATCTGAGTGCCTGAAGCAATTTAATTGTATGAAAAATACAAAATAGTGTTCACTCTACATGGATTATTTTATATTACTAATAGATATTCTACGTAAAATGTAGCAGTTTTCGTACTCACTGTCCTCATTTGAGACACCTCACTATTGATCTGTAAAATTGTTTCCTTTTTTTTAGATAAATTATGATGAATTCTGCACAAGGTGTTAAGTTACCAAATAATGTATCAGAAACTATGTTCATTGTCAGATTGATAATTTGTGGATGAGAGGGATAACCTATCATTCCAAGACCTCTTCTACCTGCACTGCTGTGCCTGGTAATTAAATTGTAATCCATAAAAATGAAGCCTGGTCCAAGTGCATCCCTGGAAAGACACATACGGTGAAGAAATAGTGTGTCGCAATAATCCAGATTGGTTAGCATACTGTATTCTAAGGGTTTTTTTTTTTTTTTTTTTTTTTTTTTTTTTGTAGTATGCTCATGTAACATGCCTCATCACACCATAACAACACTCAGATGACCAAATTTATCATGTTTGACAATGTTACTGGATGCATTACATGGCAAGAGGTGGGTACATGTAAAGCACTGTGGAAAAATGTTGAGCGAGAACATTTTGTTAGTGTAGGTGTTTGGCAGGAGGAGTTATAATGCTGCATGTGTATACTGTCATCTGGATCTTTGTTACTATGCTACTGTACTTCTTCCCCATGTGCATCCTTTTCGAGGGTGCGTTTGACCCTGATTTTGTTTTTATAGATTACAGTGTGTGACAGCATTGAAGAGCACATGTAGGAGAGCTCTTCAATTGAGATTATATTCATTGAATGGAATGGTCTGCCTGTTTCTCATACTTAAATTCCAGTGATACATGTGGTATGCTTTGTGGTTGCATATTGCAGTGTGACTACATGCTTCAATTGCCATCCAGCATTTGTAACCACATTGGAGTGTCCTACTACCAGAACTTGTTATCAAATTTTTAGCCAATGTGAGAGTAAGTTACAGATAATACATTAACACCTGTAGAAGGATACACCTATTAAGAATCAAGTATCTCCTTTTGTACTATCCAAGAGCATCCTGTAGTTCACAGTGACTTCAGTCTAATTATCATCTTTAGAAAAAGTAAGTATAATTTCTACTTGTCTCATTATGCAGTGAGATGAACAGAAATGACGTTTATAAGTTTCCTTCTGTTCTGTACTGTAGCAAATCTTTCCATGTGCTGTCCATGTTTAATCAAGCAATTTTACATGTCATTCGGACACCATGGAAAAGTCTTTGCCTTTGCAGTGGTATTGTAAATAAATAAAAAGTCTTTGCTACAAGAGAAATTTTTATATCAAAATACCAAAAAACTTTAAGGGTAATTTATTTTTAAAGAATTTCTCAGGAACAAAATATTTTTAAATATGTAGAAAAGGTACTGTATATACTCGAATAATCCGCGCCCTCGAATAATCCGCGCACCCCAATTTTGATGAAGAGGAAAAAAAAATCGCTTTGTTTTATTTACAAATATTAAAAAATTGTTGCAACGTTATAATGTGTTCCAAAGTATGCATAAAATAACTACTGGTTTGAAGCAACGCTGCTCTACAGGTTGATATATCATTAAAATGCAACCGATTGAGCAGCGTGAAGCTTGCCAGCCGGCGGGCGGGAGGCCAGCGGCATGCAGCTGGCCGGCCGGCCCATTAGATGGGCGGGCGGCCGGGGAACATTATTCCCACCAGCTGGGACTCTACGCGTACCTACAATCGAAAAAAATGAAATGTGAATTATCTTGTTTAAGAATTTGTTAATGTGTGCAATAAAATATTTTAATCAATACGTTTCCTCCCTTACCACTCTATTCATCACTTTCATCATCATCACTAGCGGGAGAATCATTGTCGTCTTCACCATCTTCCCATAGAGCGTCGTCCTCTGTGTCATCCAGTAAATTTGTGATTCCACATTTTTTGAAGCATTTTTCCACCAGTGGTTGCGGAATGGAGTCCCATGCACTTTTCACCCATTCACAAATCTGAGATAAATCCGGCCGTTTGATTTTTCCACTAGGTGTGAAGTTATGGTTTTCATCAGCCATCCATTGCGTATATCGCTGTCTAAGAGCAGCTTTGAATAGCCGATTTATACACACATCTAGTGGTTGTAGGATGGATATTAGGCCTCCAGGGATAATGACCAAGTTAGTTTTCCCTTTTTGTAATTTGTCCCGTACTTCCTTAGTTGTATGTCTGCGGAAGCTGTCCAGGACCAACATGTTGCATAAATTCAGTAACGCACCAGGACGACATTGCCAAACATGTGTCATCCAGTAAATTATAAGTTTATTGTCCATCCACCCTTTCGGATTCGCTCTCACTAATACGCCTTTTACTGATATTTTCGGAATAGTTTTCCTTTTAAATATCACGTAAGGTGGTAGCTTTCGTCCATCGCCAGTTACACACATCATCACTGTACATCTTTGTTTCTCACTGCCGCCAGTTCGTATCATTAAGCTGGATTCTTCTTTCCTGTTCACTATGTTGTCGAGCGGCATCTCAAAATAGACTGGTGTTTGATCCGCATTACCAATTTGAAATAATATATAGAACTGTTTACGCCGCAGATTTATCACTTAACGATGAAAATTCACTATTTTTTCCTCATAATCGCTTGGAAGCCGCTGAGCAATAGTAGTTTTCCTCCGGAATCCTAAACCATTTCGGTTGAGAAATCTCGATAGCCAGCCCCGGCTAGCTTTGAAGCTGGTAATGCCTAGTTCTTTGGCTAAAGACAATGCTTTAAAGTGGCACATTTCACTTGTCACCGCATATCCGTATTGTCGTTTCTCATCTACATAATCGCAGAGCCTTTTTTCGAGGTCCGGATGCTTCGCTTTTTGGCCGCGAAATGCTCAGCGATTACTATTAGTTTCCTGAAGCTGCGTTTTATTTTTTCGCCAGTCGCGAATACAACTCTCACATGTCTTACTTTCTTCCTGCTGCACGGTTTCCAATATTCTCGGCTTCTTCAATAATTTTCAGTTTTTCTTTAGCAGTGTACGAGCGATAACGAGAACTTGTATCCATAATTAACAAGTTTGAAGACGTTAATACTTCACTCCTAACGTGCTAATGATGCATCACAGACTGAGAACGCAACAATGCAATAGTATAATGGGATGTACTGTTGGAGGCGGAGCAGCACCAACAATGTTTCAAATAATCCGCGCACCCCAGTTTTTCGTCCTAAAATTCAGGAAAAAACATGCGGGGATTATTCGAGTATATACGGTATTTAACTTGAGGTTAAAATGTGACAGAAATGAATTTTTGTAATATTTTTTAATGTTTAGTCTCATCTAGCTTTGAAACTAAGATTATATGTTTTGGTGTAAGTTTGAGTTTTAAATTTTGTTTCCCATCAGTAATACAGACTTTTAATACAAAAAAAATTCTCTTATTTTTTTTTTAAGAGTAGTAAGGCTCATTTATGCCCTGCACTTTCAGGGGTTTTTTAGTGCCGGATCTTTGACTTCCACTACAACAAACCTCTACTTCTGAGGACAAGGTAGAGATCCTCACATTCCCTGAGGACTTGGCAATTGCTGATACTTTGGTTGCCATGGACAGTGGACCCCTGCCCTTTCTGGTTATCAGAGCTACTACAAAAATTACTCCATATGTGATAGGGTATCTGATAGTGTCTGCTTATATGTCCTCGCCACTGTCTTCGGTGCCCCTGTGCCTCTCCACACCACTCTTGAGGCAGTGGCAGTCAGTATCCAGGCATCACATGAATTAACCATCTGCATCATATACCTTCCCTTGGATAAGGTCTTTGCTTTGCTTTAGTTGCCCAACTTCCCTAACATTCTTCCTTTTGGGTAGGGATGTTGAGACACTTTTGGCACAACAAGAGATTTGTCTTCTGAAGACTGGAGCCCTCACACATTTCTGTGTGGTGCGAGGCACGTATTCAGCCATCATCCTCTCTGTCTGTAGCCAAAGCCTTCAATCACAGCTCAGTTGGCAGGTGCACGGCGATCTATATGGTAGTGACCACTTTCTAATATTTGTGGTGCTCCTGCAATACCAACTTGCAGACTGCTTACCCCATTGGTCTCTCTGTAGGGCTGGCTGGCTGGCTTATACCTTCATTGCTGTACTTGATACACCACTACCAGCTGTCATTGATTCTGTGGTCCAACAAATGTCTGACACTATGTTTCCGCCACCAAGGCAGCTGTTCCACAACCATTGGTTCACTTTGGGGTAAGTCTGTGTCATGAGAGATCATTGAGGCAATCCAGAAACATCTGCAAGCACTTCAATATCACCGGCACCATAAAACACCTGATTGCCTTTAAGCATCTCCAGGCCCTAGCTCGGTGACTAATCCAGCAGAGTAAACAGGACTCATGGGACAGATACATAGACACTATTCGCTCTTGCATATTCCCTTCTAAGGTAGCCTTTTTGGCTACCACCCATCTATGGGACTCCCATCTCTAACTATACAGGGTATTCTCTGCCTAGCCCAAGGCAGAGCACTAGGCTCTGGGACTGACGCTTAAAGTGAGGACTTCCGCACCCTCATGGAGCGGGTCAAGTGGAAACATCAATCTGCAGCCGCCACTGGGAGCTCTACAATGCCCCATTCAGTGATTGGTAGGTCCACACGCTCTTGCTGCATGCCCTATACCTCTTTAGGACCAGATAGGATTCACATTCTCTGCAAGCTCTTTGAGCATATGGTGAGTAGGCGGCTCATCTAGAAGATAGGGGTCTCCCGGCTCCACAATACGGGGGTTTCCGTCGGGGCTTCTCCGCAATTGACAATCTTGTGTCACTGGAGTCTGCCATCTGTACAGCCTTTACTTGCCGTGAACATCTGCCTGTGGTCTTCTGTAATCTCTGGATGGCATATGACACCACTTGGTGCCGCCATACACTGGCTACGCTGTACGACTGGGGCTTATGGGGCCCACTTTCAATTTTTATACAGAATTTCCTCTTCCACCACTCTTTTCGGGCGATGGTAGTGCCTCTCTTAGCTCTCCCCATATTAAAGAGAATTGTCTCACACAGGGCTCCATTCTCAGTGTACCATTACTTTTAGTGGAAATGTTCTTGCTGTGTCTATGCTTGTTTGCCAATGACTTCTGCCTGTATTTTAGCTCCTTTAGTATTGGTACCGCTGAACGGCAGCCATAGAGTGCCATCCAGAAGGCCCAATCATGGACCTCTGCCCATCGTTTCCAGTTTTCTGTGCAGAAAACCCACACAATGCACTTCTGTCACTGTTAGGTAGGTCACCTGGACCAGACCTATACCTGGGTGATGAACCCCTTTGTGTCGAGGAGACACATTGATTTTTATGCATGCTGTTTGATGCCCAGTTCAATTGGGTGCCACACCTTTGTCAGCTGAGGCAAAAATGTTGACAACATTTAAATTCCATATTTGCTCAAATATAAGCCACACATTTTTTCAAATTTTGGCTAGCAAAATAGTGGTGCAGCGTATAATCGAGATTATATCCTCCTACCCCCGCATCCCACCCCTGTCCCATATGTCATTTGTTTTGACAATTACTTGCTCATGTTTATTTAGGTTTGAGAAATTAATAAAGTAGTTAGCCTTTAAAAGAAATTGTATCTGTTTTTCAAAATTGTATCTATGTTTTTGTACACGTTCACAGAAATGGCTACTTTGCAGCCATGCAACCTGATCATTTCTGTTACAGCAGCAAAGCCACAGTTTCTGCTTTGAATTTTGAAGTCAAGCAAGTCTTTTTCTATATCTTGATATTTACAGTTTTCTCTTCGCAATGCACGACAACACTCTGAACAATTTAATTGTTTGTCTTCACTTGACCTCTAGCAACAAACTTTTGGCCCACTTTTGGTTACTGTATAGTAGTAACATTAAGAGTGGGCCTTTGCGATTGCCTTTTGACTACTCAAAATTTAATTGAAAATAATGGCTTAAACGTTCATTTGACATGAGAAATGAATAAATTAATTTGTAGAGGAGAATATTTTCTACAATCTTGCTCTCATATGTGGTTTTCTTATTTCGCATAGTTTCAAAGACATTTGCAAAAATAACAGCGATTTGACATTCTCTCTCTTTGTCTGTGGTCGGTGTTGGTTTCATATCTATCTTGACTACGATAATACAATCACTGCATTGCTCATAGTAATCCACCAAATTCCTATATTCATATTCATTATTAGATCTACTTCTGTAATACCCTCAACTGATTTTGTATTTTTAACCCTTTACTCATCTGATCATAAATCCTGTTCATCCTGCCACTGAACTTAACTAATCCCCACTACATCTAACTTCAACCCATCCATTTCTCTTTTTTCAATTTCCTAATCTTCTTACCGACTAAGGAATCTAACATTCCAAACTACAGTGCATAGAATTCCAGTGTTGTCTTTCCTGATGATCACAGCCTCCTGAGTAGTCTCCACCCGGAGATCCGAATGGGGGACTATTTTACCACTGGAATATCTTAGCTGAGAGGATGTTGTCATCATTTATTCATACAGTAGAGCTGTGAGTCAGTAAAAGTAATGGCTGTAGTTTCCCCTTGCTTTCAGCTGTTCATAGTAACTGTTTGGCAAAGCCACAAGGCCAGCTCTGTCAGTCACCAAACTGTTGCGCCTGCAACCACTGAAAAAGCTGCTGTGCCCCTCTTTAGGAACCGTATGTTTGTCTGGCCTCTTCACAGATACCCCTCTGCTGTCGTTGGACCTACAGTATGGCTACCTGTATCATTGAGGCACACAAGCCACCCTTTCTCGGCAATGTCTATGGGTCATGGTGGGTTGTTGTTGTTGTTGTGGTCTTCAGTCCGGAGACTGGTTTGATGCAGCTCTCCACAATACCCTATCCTGAGCAAGCCTCTTCATCTCCACATAAGAACGGCAACCTACATCTGTCTGAATCTGCTTACTGTATCCGTCTCTTGGTCTTCCCCTGCGATTTTTTCCCCACACACTTCCCTCCAACGCTAAATTCACGATTCCTTGATGTCTAAGAATGTGTCCTACCAATCTATCCCTTCTTTTAGTCAAGTTATGCCAGAAATTCCTTTTCTCCCCAATTCTGTTCAGTACCTCCTCATCAGTTACACAATCCACCCACCTAATCTTCAGCAGTCTTCTGTAGCACCATATTTCAAAAGCCTCAATCCTCTTCCTGTCCACACTGTTTATCGTCCATGTCTCACTCCCATACAAGGCAACACTCCATACAAATGCCTTCAGAAAGGACTTCATTAGGCTTAAATCAATATTCGATGTTAACAAATTTCTCTTTTTCAAGAACGCTTTTCTACCCATTGCCATTCTGCATTTTATATCCTCTGTACATCATTTGTTATTTTACTGCCCAAGTAACGAAACTTATCTCCCTCTTTATTGCTTGGTTTCCCAATCTAATTCCTTCAGCATCACCTAATTTTCTTACACTGCACTCCATTACCCTAGTTTTGCTCTTGTTAATGTTCATCTTATATGCACCTTCAGCACACTGTCCATTCCGTTCAATTGCTCTTCCAGGTCCTTTGCTGTATCTGACAGAATTACTATGTCATCGGCAAAACACAATGTTTTTAATTCTTCACCCTGAACTTTAATTCTTTCTCCAAATTTCTGCTTGCTTTCCTTTATAGCTTGCTCAATGTACAAATTGAATAACAATGGAGAAAGACTACAACCCTGTCTTGCTCCCTTTCCGACCACTGCATCCCTTTCATGTCCTTCAACTCTGACAACCACTGTCTGGTTTTTGTACAAGTTGTAAATAACCTTACGCTCCCTATATTTTACTCCTGCTTGCTTCAGAACTTGAAAGAGTTTATTCCAATCAACATTGTCAAAAGCCTTCTCCAAATCTACAAAAGCTAGAAATGTAGGTTTGCCTTTTCTTAATCTATCTTCTAGGATAAGCCGTAAAGTGAGTATTGCCTCCCGTGTTCCTACATTTCTCCTGAACCCAAACTGATCTTCCCCGAGGTCGGTTTCTACCAGCTTTTCCATCCTTCTGTATATAATTCGTGTTAATATTTTGCAACCATGACTTATTAAACTGATGGTTCTGTAGTTTTCACACCTGTCTGCACCTGCTTTCTTTGGAATGGGGATTATTACATTTTTCTTAAAGTCTGAGGGTACTTCGCCTGTCTCATACATCTTACACACCAGGTGAAACAGGTTTGTCATGGCTGGTTTTCCCAGAGACTTCAGTAGCTCTGAGGGAATATCATCTACTCCAGGGGCCTTGTTTCGACTTAGGTCTTTCAGGGCTCTGTCAAACTCTTCTCTCAGTACAGTATCTCCTATTTCATCTTCATCTACATCCTCTTCCCTTCCTACAATATTGTCTCGAAGTTCATTTCCTTTGTAGAGCCCCTCTATATACTCTTTCCACCTTTCAGCTTTCCCTTCTTTGCTGAGAACTGGTTTTCCATCAGTGTCTTTGATAATCATAGAGCTGTTTTTCTTATCTCCAAATGTTTCTTTTATTTTCCTGTAGGCTGTATCTATTTTTCCCCCTATTTCTACATTCTTCTACATCCTTTCATTTGCCTTCTAGCCACTTCTACTTAGCCATTTTGCACTTCCTGTCAATCTCATTTCTTAGTCGTCTGTACTCCATTTTGCCTGTTTCATTTACTGCATTTTTATATTTTCTCCGTTCATCAATTAAATTTAGTATCTCCTGTGATATCAAGGATTTTTTGTAGGTCTTGCCTTCGTACCTATTTTGTCCTCTGCTACCTTCACTATTTCATCTCTCAATTTTACCCATTCCTCCTCCACTGTTTTATTTTCCCCAGTTTCTGTCAATTGTTGCCTAAAGCTCTCTCTGAAATTCTTAAGAACCTCAGGTTCCTTCAATTTATCCAGGTCCCATCTCCTTATTTTCCTACCTTTTTGTAGTTTCTTCAGTTTCAGCCTACAGTTCATAACCAACAAGTTATGGTCAGAGTCTATATCTGCCCCTGGGTATGTCTTGCACTGTAAAACCTGGTTCCAAAATCTATGTCTTACCATTATAAAATCTATCTGGTACCTCCCAGTGTCTCCTGGTCTCTTCCATGTATACAACCTTCTTTTGTGATTCTTGAACCAGGTGTTTGTTATAACTAAATTATGTTCCGTGCAAAATTCTACCAGGCAGCTTCCTCTTTCATTCCTTTTGCCCGACCATATTCACCTACTCTCTTCCCTTCCCTTCCTTGTCCTACTACCGAATTCCAGTCTCCCATAACAATTAAGTTTTCCTCTCCCTTTATTGTCTGAATAATTTCCTTTAGCACCTCATATATTTCTTCGATTTCCTCATCATCGGCAGAGCTAGTTGGCATACAAACCTGTACTACTGTTGTCGGTGTTGGCTTCGTATCTATCTTGACAATGATAATGCGATCACTGTGCTGCTCAGAGTATTTTTCCCGCATTCCTATTTTCTTATTCATTATCAATCCTACTCCTGTGATCCTCCCAATTCATTTTTATTTATAATCCTGTACTCACCTGACCAGAAATCCTGTTCATCCTGCCACCGAACTTCACTAATCCCCACTATATCTAACTTCAACCTTTCCATTTCCCTTTTTAAATTTTCTAGTTTTCCTACTCGATTAAGGGACCTAACATTCCACGCTCCGACCCGTAGAATGCCAGTATTGTCTTTCCTGATGATCACATCCTCCTGAGTAGTCCCCGCCCGGAGATCCAAATGGGGGAATATTTTACCTCCGGAATATTTTACCCGAGAGGATGCCATCATCATACGTTCATACAGTAGAGCTGCATGTCCTCGGGAAAGGTAACGGCTGTAGTTTCCCCTTGCTTCCAGCCGTTCGCAGTAGCTGTGTGGCAAAGCCACATTAGCTGATGTTACAAGGCCAGCTCAGTCAATCATCCAGATTGTTGCCCCTGTAACTACTGAAAAGGCTGCTGCCCCTCTTCAGGAGCCACACGTTTGTCTGGCCTCTCCACAGATACCCCTCCGCTGTGGTTGCTCCTACGGTACGGCTATCTGTATCGTTGAGGCATGCAAGCCACCCCACCTCAGCAATGTCTGTGGTTCATGGGAGTGGGTAGTAGTGACTAATTTATTTAAATTTGTTGTTATAAAACAGATGCTATTTCAGAGTTCTATGTATATCTGAATCTAAAAATTTGTGAACATCTGAAATATATTCTGACAAGCCACCACTGTGTGTTTGTACAAATTCATGATACTATCAGAATGAGGGCTGTATGATTTTTATGAGTTATTGGAAATTTTATTAAGGATCTCCTGTAGTCTAAACAGACTGATGGCTATCATATCATATCTCACAAGGAATTCATTAATGCTGTTCTTGTAACTAAATTATATTTTTTATTTACTTCATGTTCATTGGTTCTGCTATTTCTGTGTTTGCCTTATAACAGAAGCCTACTTTTGGAGGAAAGACTACAAGTCACTCAACAGAACAAGTATTCTACTAAAAGTATTTCATGTCCACGGTTGTATATAAAGTGGGAGGTTGTCTTGTTTCATACCCTTTATTTTCAAAATCTTGAACATGGCTGCAGTTCAGCAACAGCAGAATGCATAAATTTTTAGAATAAATAGCAGCCAACCAATTGTGTTAAAATGGTTTTAATTTATGATTTAATTAGACCCACTTTAATGCAACTGGTTGGCTCCCCTTTATTTTCTATTTTTATTTATTTTCATCAAATCTGAGCTAATAATGTGTAACTGATATGTAAATGGTATTTATAATTTATAACTGAAAATGCAATACAAATAACCATGGTTGTTGATATAAATTCTTGAATACCAGACTTGTCAGTGCTGAAGCATTTCAAGAAATGTTTACATTGTTTCCAAAAACGAAGTTTTGTAAGCTTACATAATGCATACATTGTTAATGAAGTAATAATATTCCTTATATATTATTTGACTAAAATACTTCTTGCTATTAATTATTATTTTTGCTTTCAGGTCATTTGAGCCGATACTGTATCTTGCAAGAGTATACCACACACCAGAGTGCCAGTATTGGGCAATTTGGGCACTTGCAAATTTGACTAAAGTTTACCGTAAGTAATATGTTTTACTTAGTTGTTTATTCATATTTTGAAGATTCATGATAATATTAAATTAAACATACTTAAATACTTTAATCACATTTTATGTTTCTGGAATAGGTAATGTCACACCATACTGAATTTACAAGGTAATGGCCAAAGGACAATTCATGTTAGTCCTTAATAGATGTTTGTAGTATCAATTGATACTACAAGTTAGTAACATCATCTTGTCATCTTGCACCCTCTGCACTGTCAACTGACATAGAAACTACGAAAAACATGGCTACAAGATGTGTTGAGTCGGAAAAAAAAAATATCAGATACCTTATTAAAACATTACTGGGACTGGGTGTACAAAAAATCAATACAACCAACTGACAATAAATATACAAAAATAAAAATAGAAAAGAGATGACTTACCAAAAGGACCGGCTCGTCGATAGAAACAAATAAAATAAATAAAATCACACACAAACACACATACAAGCTTTCGCCACCACTGGCAGCTTCTTCAGGAAAAAGAGGAAAAAAGGGGAGGAAAAAGGGAAGGATATGTGTTTTAAGGAAGTGGAAAAGGGGTCATTCCAATCCCAGGAGTGGAAGGACTTACCTTAGGGGGAAAAAAGGAAGGTAAACAAATACATACACACTCAGACATATCGAAACGCAGACACACCTAGACAGACATTTGTAAAAAGCAAAGAAGTTGGACAGAGATACCAATTGAGGCAGAGGCTCTGTCCACAGAACCAAGGCAAAGATGCTAAAGATGGTGGGCAGGAATTTGAGTTAGCGGAGATTGAGACCAGGTGGGCAACGGGAGGAGAGAATAAGCTGAAGGGCAAGTTCCCATCTCCGGAGTTCTGAAAGGTTGGTGTCGGTGGGAAGTATCCAGATAACCCGGACGGTGTAACACTGCGCCAAGATGTGCTGGCCGTGTACCAAGGCATGTTTAGCCACGGGTGATCCTCATTACCAACAAACACTGCCTGCCTGTGACCGTTCATGCGAATGGACAGTTTTTTGCTGGTCATTTCCCATCTCCGGAGTTCTGAAAGGTTGGTGTCGGTGGGAAGTATCCAGATAACCCGGACGGTGTAACACTGCGCCAAGATGTGCCGGCCGTGTACCAAGGCATGTTTAGCCACGGGTGATCCTCATTACCAACAAACACTGTCTGCCTGTGACCGTTCATGCGAATGGACAGTTTGTTGCTGGTCATTCCCACATAGAACGCTTCACAGTGCAGGCATGTTAGTTGGTAAATCACGTGGGTGCTATCGCAGGGCTCTGCCCTTAAATAAATATATATACACAGGCAATGTGCCAATGGGTCATAATAGATGCTTATACTCAGATATTGCACTACATATCATAAGAGTAGGAAGATGAGAGAAAGGGGGGGGGGGGGGGCAATCCAGATGTGGATAGGAGTAGGTGGGGACTTACTTCATTTCCTCTCTTCTCTCTCTCTCTCTCTCTCTCTCTCTCTCTCTCTCTCTCTCTCTCTCTCTCCTCTCTCTCTCTCTCCTTTTTTTTTACAAGAAATTATTTACCAAGACACATGTTACATAAAATATAGTGAACAAATAGATGCATGTGTCCCAACAGTTAGAATGCTATGTTAAGGCATACATTTGAATATAATAATGTCACAATTCATACAACTACAACAGTCTTACATGGACATGATTTAGATCACAATCTATATTTAAAATAGAACAATGTTGAGACAGGGGGATACTGTGTTGAAGTTAGTATTTGAAGAACACTGTAATTTCAGTCATAGTTTTAAAATAAAATAATTATGCATGGACAGAATATAAAACAGATCATCATAAGTCATTGAATAAAATGAAACAGAGCCAAAAAAAAGAGGAACAAGGAAAATGCACTAGACATTTGGTAATGACCTTATGGTTACAAGAAAAAGTAAATGTATTATAGGTTACAGATTGTACCTGTAGTGCATTCATAATCTTAAAACAACCATAATTATACATGGATCTAATCTAAATCTGATCATCCACAGTCATATAATAAAATGAAATAATGTTAAAAAGAGGGAAAGGAATGCACTGGAAGCTGAATAATGTCATGATGGTTACAAGACAGTACATGTGACCCATCTACTAGAATGCCATTTGAGGCATACATTTGAATATAATAATGTTATGTCCTGCTTACAGTGTCGTGTGACCTACATCTACATACATACTTTGCAATCCACTGTAAGGTGCGGGGCGGAAGGTACACTGTACCACTACTAGGCATATCCTTTCCTATTCCACTCCCAAATAGAATGAGGGGGGAAAAATGACTATATGTCTCCGTACAAGCCCTAATTTCTCTTATCTTGTTGTTATGATCACTACGCGAAATGTAAGTAAGGTAGGTGGCAGCAAAATCGCACTACACTCAGCTTCAAATTACGGCCCTCTAAATTTCCTCAACAGAAATTCACGAAAAGAACTTTGTCTTTCCTCCAGCAATCCCCAATTGAGTTGCCGGAGCATTTCCACGACACTTGCACATTGGTCGAACCTACCAGTAACAAACCTAGCTGCTCGCCTCTGAACTGCTTCTATGTCTTCCTTTAAACTGATCTGCTGCGGGTCCCAAACATTTGAGAAATACTCAAGACATGCTCGTACAAGTGTTTTACATGCGATCTCCTTTACAGATGAAGTACATCTTTCCAAAATTCTTCCAATAAACGAAAGTTGTCTGTCCGCATTACTCACAACTGTCCATACACATTCATTCCATTTCTTATTGCTCTGCAATGTTATGCCTAGATATTTGAATGACGCGACTGCATCAAGAAGCTCACTATTAATGCTGTATTTGAACATTATGGGATTGTTTTTCGTACTCGTGCACATCACCTTACATTTTTCTACATTTAGAGCTAGCTACCATTCTTTGCACCAATTAGAAATTTTGTCTAAGTAATTCTGTATGGTATTACAGTCAGTTAAAGACGACACCCTCCCATACACCACAGCATCATCACCAAACAGCTGCAAATTACAAGTTACTCTGTCCATCAGATCATTTATATAGATAGAAAATAATGCTGGTCCTATCACACTCCTCTGGGGCATGCCTGACAATACACTTGTCTCTGATGAACACACACCATTGAGAACAATGTACTGCAATCTATTACTTAGGAAGTCTTCCAGCCAGTCACAAATCTGTGAACCTATTCCGTAAGCTCGTATTTTCATTTGCAGTCTGCAGTGTTGCACCACATCAAACACCTTTTTGAAGTTGAGCAAAACACAATCCGCCTGTTGCTCTTCACCCATGGCTCGCAAGATGTCATGTGAGAAAAGGGCAAGCTTAGTTTCACATGAACGATGTTTCCTAAACCCGTGCTGATACATAGAGAGAAGCTTTTCCGTCTCAAGGAAATTTACTGTATTCGAACTGCAAATATGATCCAAAATTCTATAGGAAACTGGTGCAACAATATTAGCCTGTAATTATGTGGGTCAGTTCTCTTTCCTTTCTTATAAATGGGAGTCACCTGTGCTTTTTTCCAGTCACTAGGAACTTTGTGCTGAATTAAAGATTTACGATAAATGCAAGCTAAGTAAGGGGCCAATGCCACAGAATACTCTTTGTAAAACAGAACTGATATTCCATCCGGACCAGGAGACTTTTTGTATTTAGCTCTCTCAGCTGCTTCTCTACTCCGGAAATACCTATTACTATGCCTTCCATTTCAAAATTAGTACATTGATCAAGTGATGGTACATTTGTGTGGTCCTCCTGTGAGAAGGATTTCTTAAAGGTTAAATTTAGATCTTCAGTTTTCCATTTGCTTTCTTCTATTATTGCCCTGGAATGATCAACAAATGACTAGATAGTGGGCTTTGAATCACTTATCGATTTTACGTAGGAACAGAATTTTTTTGGATTCTTGGAAAGATCTCTTGCTAAGTTATGACTGTGGTAATTATTGTATGCTTCTCGCATCGATCTTTCTATAGACGCACGAATCTCTACTAACTTTTGCCTGTCATCATTTGCGTGTTCTTTTATGATCCGATAGTGCAACGGACTTTGCTTTCTCAGTAGCTTTCTAACATTATTTTTATACCACAGTGGATATTTTCCATCCTTAATTGACTTTATAGGCACATGTTTCTCCAGCCCTTTATGTACAATACACTTAAATTTAGTCCACAATTCCTCTACATCCATAGTACCAGAACTAAATGATGCCCATTCGTTTTCTAAATGCAATCCTAACAATTGCTTATCGGCTCTTCTCAACAGAAACACGCTCCTAGCCTTCTTGATTGGTTTATGAACTTTGGTCACCATTGACACTATGATGATATCATGATCACTAATTCCTCTCTCTACACAGACATTGTTAATAAGGTCAGGCTTGTTCATGGCTATAAGGTTTAAAATATTTCCATTGTGTGTGGGTTGCCCGTTTAAATGCTCAAGACAGTTTTCATAGAATGTGTCCAAAAGTAGTTCGCAAGACTGCTTGTCTGTACCACCTGAAATGTAATTAGAGAGGTCCCAATCTGTACTCTTAAGGTTGAAGTCTCCCCTGACTTGAAGGTAGCTTGTCTCTTCTTCGTAACAAATTCATTTTGGTTCAGTCACTTAACAGTGTAATCAGTCAGTTACTATGTTTTAGTGTTCATGTGTATATTCATGTGTTCCTGGTGTTTATTATGAAAGAAAAATGAACAATGATTAGTATCTTTTAGAAATAAGTTACACAGATTTAACCTGGAACAAAAGTGTGAAATAAATCAGCTTGGTAGGTCAACACCTCAGCTCGAGTTGAAGCAAGTGCAAATAATCTGAGGTTAGACATTCTGCAAATCTTTTAACGGAAATATTTTTAAGGGGGGTGGAGCAAACTGGTGTGCTTTCACCCAGTGCCACTCGCAGCAGTGTGCCAAATTGTCTCTGTAGAGGTGTACCAAATTGTCTCTTTGGATGCCGAGTGGGGAGAATTTTCCTACTGACGTGATGACTTACATATTTGTGCGCAATATTTGCAGTTTGCTTCTTGTTTATGTACGTGATCTTGCATTCTTGTGTGTAATTTTTTGTGCTTCATTGTGTTTCAGCGTGCTTGGTTGGGTGAATTGGCGCATTTTGTAACATAATCTCTCCCATAATTTTCCATTTTCCTTACACCACCCCTGCTCCAATGGACCCCTGCTCCATCTATCTGCTTGAGTTCAGAAACGTATCCCTTTCCCTGGCCAAAACCCAATCGCACATCCTATTCCTAAAATGCTGCTTAAATCATGGAATCCCTTCCAATGCTCTAACCATAAAAGTTCCATTCCCTGGATCCCACCCCTCCTTCCTCAGTGACCTGCAGCATTTCAGATTCCCAGTCCTTATCCATCACGAACCTAGTTCTACAAAATCATCTCTCCATGGCTCATAAATGCCACAGTTACCTCCTCTCCCTCCGTAAGCTATTGTTATTGTGTAAACCAAACTACCAACATCCCATCTGTCAGACTGAATCCTTTGCTCTCCTGCAATGGGAGGAGCACTCCAAACACCATGTGACATTACCTGGTCGAGGATCGATTATTCTTGATGTTCTCGAATTGCTGCTCTCGGTAGCGGCTGGCTGAAATTTTATGTGGTGAAAAGTAATTCACTACAAATAACGTAGGCAACACTCTGAATTGCAGTTCTTTGAGACTTTTAATGATTCATAAATGCCCAGTTGTCCCCATTTGTGGCCAGCCTACAAGTAATGTGACCAGGAATGTACATTCCTACAAGTAATGTGACCAGGAATGTACATTCCACACATCAAGAAAATGAATTTACACAGTTCATGTGTAGAATATAAAAATTAGAGGTGTACATCTTAATGTGGCATCAATATTAATGGTCCATTCATAATACCTGTAGAAACACTTTCACACAAATAATACAGAATAATACGGAAGATCTTGTACTTAATTGTTCAAAATTAAAGTTCCAACAGGCGTGGCTTGTGCCTCAGATCGTGTCTGAAACAATAATCTGTTACATGCCGCGAATGCATCCTATTTACATCTTTCAAACAATGATACTGGAAATTGTGTATTGTTAATTATGTACATTAAATTAATTATAATTGAAAAGTAAACATTTACATGCAACTGGCTATAGTAAAAGATAGTGTAAATAATACTGATTAAATTAATATACAAATCTCAGTTCAATTAATAGTATTTTATTTATGTATTTAACAAAATAGGTTTATCAACAATAATTTAATTATTCACAGTATTTATACTGACAGGTTGAAATCAGACCAACGTGTTGGGGCCAGGATATATGGGGTGCAACCAAGACTAGATGGTATTATCTCTCTAGGAAAACTGGCCTCAGTATTCCAGGACGAAATCACTGCCATCAGAGTATGTGTAGAGTAGAATTTGCGTAGGTGCTACAAAGACTGTAGCATCTACATCTGTTCAGAAAGCCAGGCATCCCTGAAATCACTGGCAGCTCCCGCAACAAGATCTAAACTTGTTGCAGAATGTCACAAGGTTATGGTGGAACTAGGGGAAAGCAGTATGGTAAACCTACTGTGGGTCCCTGGCCATTCTTAAATCAGTGGCAAAGAACAAGCTGACAGATTAGCCAGGACTCCATTTATTGGGCTGGGACCTGTCCTGACAATCACTAAGGCAACAATCAAACTGGAGCTATGTAACTGGCTCAGAAGACAGCACATAGAATATTGGACCAAGGTCTACAAACAAAAACATGGTAAGGTAATGATGCCTAAGCCATATATTGTAAGAAGCTCTGTAATCCTGGGCTTCAACAGGAAGGAGATTAAATTCATGGTTGGATTGATCATAGGCCATGGGAACTTTAATAAACACCTACATCTAATGGGAATAACGAAAAAGGACCCTAAATGTAGGATCTGTGATGTCAGCAATGAAACCGCGTCACACCTTATCTTCAAATGCATTCCATTGCCAGAGAGCAAGAGGCACAGAACATTCAGGACAACCAGACTGGAAGCGATTGTGTCTAATAAAGAACTGGTAAAGGGACAGGGACTCCTAGGACTGTTTAAGGGCATCAGTTGGCTTTACTAGATATACAGGCAGCGATACCACACAATAAACTCAGTTTTGGTGCAGGCGATAACGGGTTGGACCAAAACTGTTTTGGCTTCCGTGGTAAAATCAGTCAGTCAATTGTAATTATACAGAAACTAATCAGAGCAAAACATTCCTAACATTAATTGTCCGTAATGCATGCAGATGGGAATAAATCCCATCATGCTTCATTACAACTAGGGATGGGTCGAATCCCAATTTTACCGAATCGAATCCGAATACCGAATCTTAAATATAACATGCGCCGAACCCGAATCGAATCTCGAACCCAAATAATCTGTCAACTCAAGTATATGTATTTAAAAATAATTACTACCCTATCACAGCCAGTGATGAAGATAAAGCCCTCTGTAATGGATCTCAAATGACAATATTACAGTAAATTTTAAGAAATTAAAATTTCCTTTGAGTTTTTATTTTAAATTTTAAGAATTTTTAATACCCCTTACCTTCTTAAAAGAAATTTTTATGAGATATATGTTGTTTAGATGCTCTAAAAGATAATAAGAAATTTTCTTCACTCTATTACCAACTGTTTCATTTTGATGAAATAAAAAATAATTGCATAATGAAGTCTTACAAAGGAAAGAATTACTTTCTTTTCCTTTTTCAAAGGTGAAGAATCAAAAATAAAACCTGAAACTGTGAGTAGATATTTTGGAAGTTTGAAAAATAGGTTCTTAAAAAAATAGGATGTGTAAATACTTAATGATTTTATAGTCACTTAAATAAGCCGTTATAAAATTTATTATACATCCAAAGCTAATTTATTTTGTTGGTTAAATTGTACGACGCTTCTCGCCAGGCTGCAGTGGTTATGTTGGTACCAATGGTAATGACGGCAACTCAGATGACCAATATGTTTTTTTCGTGGCAACTTCAATTTAAAAAAATATATATTTTTTTATGAACAGGCAAGGGTACATACAAGAACTTGTCAACCATAGAGCAGGTACAGTATTAATTTAGCTGCAAGTGAAACAAGCAGCAATAACACTTACTCTGTACCTCGTGAAAAATATTAATGCAATTCTACATTTCATTGTTCATCTGTTGCCAACATAAGAACTGAAGCCCGGCGAGAAGCGTCGTAAAATTTTACCGAATGAACTGTAGAATTGTCTGAAAAGAAAAAAAAAAATTTGTTTCAATTGAAGTTAGCACGAAAAAAACATGTATTGGTCATCTGAGTTGCCGTCATTACCATTGGTGCCAACATAACCACTGCAACCCGGTGAGAAGTGTTCAACAATTTAACTGGATTTATTGAAACAGACGTCAGATGTTTGTTGAATTGACATTATCCCACCTGAATGGCGCACGATTAGAACTTTTTTTTCCACATACGGTAGTAAATAACTTTCTTCTTCAAATCCTAGTGCTTCTCTAAGGTTCACATACCCCAGCACATCACAAAAGAATACGCGAAATTAGAATGAGACAACTCATGCAAGAATCGTAGGTGATGTCCTAGGAGCCGTGTACACCGAATGAAGCGGCAGTGCAATCGATATATATCATATAGTGTTTCATATAGAAACGATAGGTCTGTGCGAATGTTATGATTTTTAGTCTTTTACGAATACGTCATTATTTTAAAGGATATGTTTAGTCAGGAACCTAAGAGTACCACGTAACTTGTGACTGATAAGTCCATTGACAACGAATTAAGGCCGATTCTCACTGTCCGTCACGTCATGCCATGTCACGGATCCGTCACATCAAGTTGTATTCACACTGTCCGTCACGTTAATTCGCTTTTTCCAGAACTCCATGTTGAAAGTGAGGTTATGAGTGGCAACGTGTTATGTTCAAAGTCATATTATAATACTGAGATTGAAGAAACAACAACACAAAATGTTATTGATTGCCAAAATCAACTTTACAATGTATGTTTTGGGCTAACTTAATGTGGTAAAGTGCTGGGAACTGAAACACGTCAAAACATCGACATCTATTTTAAAGCGAAAAAAATAAAGTTTCTTGCTACTGCTAGTGGAGCGAGAGTTGAATGTCTGATATATATATCGATTGTATTGCCGTTCATTCGATGTATACGGTTCTTAGGAAAATACCTGTTACCAACGTGACCTGCTACATTTGAAGTTGAGCAATACTAAAGTTCTATTTCCTTCGTTGAATGGTGTGTTAAAATTCAATAGTTGAAAATAAACTGGAAATTAGACTCGACTTCCTTTTTATTTTTATTTTTACGAGTGCAAAAGTTTTAGCGCCAGAATTTACATTTGCGCTACGAAGCAAGCCACTCGCTACGTTTACATGTAACACATCTTCCGGAAGATGAAAACCGATTTTCGTAAATCGTTTCTCGCTTTTGGAGTGCTTACATGACTAACCAAAAGCGGAATTGGGAAATCTGTTTACGAAATTCGGTTTTGGGAGCCCATGTAAGCGGGTGTGTGTACTGCTGTGTAGCACTGCTTAGACGAGACGGAAAACT
The DNA here is from genome assembly GCA_026315105.1 of Locusta migratoria. Taxonomy (NCBI): domain Eukaryota; kingdom Metazoa; phylum Arthropoda; class Insecta; order Orthoptera; family Acrididae; genus Locusta; species Locusta migratoria. The sequence goes on along the minus strand of CM048744.1, from coordinate 763,559,574 downwards.
TACTTGTGGCGGCTCCTAGTGCCATTTTTCAGAACTTTGTTTGTTTTGTACTCGATTTAACCCCGTTTTATGACATCATGTCCTTCAGCGGATGTATGAGACAATTATGTAAAGAACGCAAACGAAAGCGCACTGTTATGCAAAGTTAATTACAACATTCGTAACTGAAGGTTTCCATATAAACTTTGGATTCGGGATTCGGTAGTATTCGGCCATTATGCATCGAATCTCGAATCCGAACCCAGTGTGCTAGATTCGGCGAATCTGGATTCGGCCGAACCACTCGGACACGACCCTAATTACAACCACTTCCACAAATTTCCCAGCCTACCGACAGCATGTTGCCACTTTGGAGCACCTATATCCAATCCTTATCCACCTCACAGTGTTCCCCAAAATCCACAAACCATTTAATCCTGGACGCCCAATTACGGCTGGTTACTGTGCTCCTACTGAAAGAATTTCAGCCCTATTGACCAACGCCTTCACCCATTGTCCAAAATCTATTCTTCCATATCAAGGATACCAACCACTTCCTTTACCAAATCTTCACCATCCCCAATTCTTTACCTCCTGGATCACTACTTGTCACAATGGATGCCACCCTCCCTATAAGCCAACATCCCACATGCCTATGGTCGTGCCACTCAAACACTACCTCTCGCAACATCCCTCTGAATTCAAGCCCAATACTTCGTTCCTCATAACCCTCACCGACTATATTCTAACAAACAACTAATTTCCCTTTGAGGGGAAAGTTTACCATCAAACCCTTGGCACCGCCGTGTTCACCCATCTGGCATCCTCCTATGCCAACCTTTTATGAGCTGTCTGGAGGAATCCTTCCTAGCAACCTAAAACCTCAAACCTCTGGCCTAATTCAGGTTTATTGATGATATTTTCATTATCTGGACTCAGGACCAGGACACCCTATCCTCCTTCCTTCAAACCCTCAACTCCTTCTCCCCCATCCACTTCACCTGGTCTTCCTCAAACCATCATGCCACATTCCTGGAAGTCAACCTCCGCCGCACTGGTGGCTCCATCCACACTTCTGTACATATGAAACCTACCAACCACCAACAGTACCAAAAATCCCTCCCTTACAGCCTGGCCACCTGTGGACACCATCTATACAAAGACATGAACTCCCTTTCTCAATATGCTGTAGGTCTCACATAGGCCTTCACAGACAGAAACTACCCCACAGACCTAGTTCGCAAACAGATCTCCCATACCGTATACCCACACATCTCAAATCCTCCCTTCACCACCAGTAACCATCCACAAAACAGCACTCCCCTTTTCACCCAGTACTACCAAGGACTTGAACAACAAAATTGCATCCTTCGCCCTTCCTCATGCCCAGAAATGACACATCCTGCCCAAGATCCTTCCCACCCCTACTAAAGGGTGTTCCGTCGCCCTCCCAACCTCCATATATCCTAGCCCATCCCTATGCTACCCTGAAACCCAGCCCACTGCTACAGGGATCATATCCCTGTTATGGAAGACCCCACTGCAAGACATGTCCAATCCACCCAGGCACTTCCTATTCCAGTCATCCAGGCTGGCCAGCACTCCAACCCTCCTTGTTAATCTGCTGGCCGCATTCGAACTGCGGCCTCCCCATCTTGGAAAGCGGTGTGTTAGACACCATGGCTAACCAAGCGGGTAGGTGAGTACAGGGTTATAAATATATCATGAAAGAAGGTTATATATGTGGCAGAGACCAGGAGATGCTGGGAAAGACCTCATTGACTTTATAATGGTAAGGCAAAGGTTTAGAATAGGTTTTAAACTGTAAAACATACCCGGGGCAGATATAGACTCTGGCTATAACTTATTGGTTATGAACTGTAGATTAAAACTTCAGAGACTGCAAAAAGGTAGTAAACTAAGGAGATGGAACATGGACAAATTGAAGAAACCAGAGGTTGCAGAGAGTTTTAGAAGGAACATTAAGTAAGGATTATCTGAAACAATAGAAGAAGAATGGGTAGCTCTGATAGAGTAGTGAAAGCCATGGGGAATCATATAGGGAGAAGGACAAGGCCTAATACAAATCCTTGGAAAACTCAGGAGATACTGAACTTACTTGATGAAAGGTAAAAATATAAAAATGCATCAAGTGACACAGGCAACAGTGAGTACAGACGTCTGAGAAATGAGGTTGGCAGGAAGTGCAGAGTGGCTAAGCAGGAGTGGTTATGGGACAAATGCAAGACAATAGATGAATGTATAACTAGAGGAAAGATAGATACCACCTAGAGGAAAATAAGAGAGACATTTGGAGATAAGAAAAGGAGCAATATGAATATCAAGAACTCTGATGGAAAACAGTACTAAGCAGAGAAGGCAAATGTGAAAGGTGGAGACCAATATATGGAGGCTCTGACAACAGAAATAAACTTGAAGGCAGCATTCTAGAAATGGAAGAAAAGGAGAGAAAGATGAGATAGGAGATACTATACTGCCAGAATAATTTGACCTAGCACTAGTAGATTCGAATAGATACAAGGCCCCTGGAGTAGATGATGTTCCCTCTGAACTGGTATTATCGTTAGTGGAGCCAGTCATGAAGAAATTGTTCCACCTTGTATGCAAGGTTTATGAGACGGGGGAAATACACTCAGACTTCAAGAAGAATATAGTGATTCCTATTCAGAAGAAAGCAAGTGCAGAGAAATGTGAAAATTACAGAACTATCAGTTTAACAAGTCATGGTTGCAAACTACTAACATGAATTATTTACAGGTGAATGAAAAATTGGTGGAATCCGACCGTGGGGAAGATCAGTTTGGATTTAGGTGAAATATATGAACATGTGAGGCAATACATTACCGCTTATCTTAAAAGATAGGTTAAGGAAAGGTGGATATGGAGAAAGCTTTTGACAGTTTTGAATGGAATACTCTCTTTCAAATTCTGAAGATAGTACAATAAGGGTAAGATATAGGGAGCAAAGAGTTATATTTAACTTGTACAAAAAGCAGACAGTAATTATTTGAGTCGAAGGTCATCGAAGGTCACAGTGGTTGGGAAGGAAGTAAGACAGGGTTGTAGCCTTTTCCCAGTGTTGTATAATCTGTATATTGAGCAAGCTGCGAAGGAATGCAAGGAGAAATTTGAAGAGGGAATTAAAGTCCAGTGAGATGGAATAAAAACCTAACAGTTTACTGATGACATAGTAATGCTGTCAGAGACAGCAAAGGACCTGGAACAGTAGTTAAATGGAATGGACAGTGATGTCTTGAAAGGAAGCTATATGATGAACACAAACAAGAATAAATCGAGGGTAATGGACTGTAGTGTTAGAAAATCAGGTGATGGTGAAGGATTTAGATTAGGTAATAAGTTGATAAAAGTAGTAGATCAGTTTTGTTATTTAGGTAGCAAGGTAACTTCTGATGGCCGAAGTAAAAAGATAAAATTGCAAAATGGCTGTGGGAAGAAAAGTGTTTCAGAAGAAACAAAATTTGTTGACATCCAATTTTAATTTTAATGTTAGGAAATCCTTTCTGAAAGCATTTGTCTGGAGTTAGCATTGTATGGGAGAAACGTGGATGATAAGGAGTTCAGACAAAAAGATGATAAAAGCTTTTGAAATATGGTGCTACAGATGAACGATGAAAATTAGGTGGGTAGATCACATAACTAATGTGGAGGTACTCAACAGATTTGGGGAGAAAAGGAGTTTCTGGCATATCCTGACTAAGAGAAGGGATAGATCAGTGGGACACATTGTGAGACCCCCCCAGACGGCCCACAGCTCTGTTGTGGGTACGTGTGTGGCGTGCATGGGTCCCCGACCTGAAGTAGCCTTCCTTCTCTCCCCGGCTGCTTCACCCCCCCTCCCCCCATCCCATCCCCACCTCCCCAAATTCATGCCTTTGCCTGGAGATGGGCGTCTGAATAAATGCAGGTCATCTCCTTTTCTAAGCTTTCTTCTTTTACTGGTCCTTCTCTTCTTTCACTCGTTTTTCAGCTCACTCTTCTTGCTCCATTCTTCCAGCCTTGAACTCATCTTTTTAACCTCCACTTCGACGTTTGAGATTTTTCCTCTTATATTCTTCTCTTTCCATCATTTATTCTTCTTCTTTCCTATTTGTGTATGTCTGAAGGCCAACCCACACATTCTCATGTGTAGCCAGTGATGGAGTGACACATAATTCCCCACAAGTAGGGTACGTACAACCCCCTGGTAAAGGCCAGCCCAGAGAGGGGTGATTACCCGAGGTGATACCTTCCGACTTTGTCGATTGGTGCCTCTGTCCAGGTTAGCCCTCAGTGAGGGCCTCCATTAGGAAGGAGTTTACCATTGGAGAAGCTGGTAATCATGGGAGACATTTCCACAATGACATCTTGATTTCGACCCAGAAATAAAAGTTAAATAAACCTCAGTCAAAAACCAAAAAATTACCAAATGTTCCTAGGTTTTTAGTGGTTACACGAACGGATGGTCACGATTTCTCAACAGTAAATCCTTGTATCATTCAGAGGGGTGTTGGTGCAATTGCAGGTCCTGTGATAACGTGTTCGCACCAGCGAAATGGAACCTTGTTGCTGGAAACAGACAGTGCCTTCCTGGCACAGAAATTGATTTGAGCCACGCTCCTGCACACCTTCCCTGAAGCCCATCGCACACTTAACTCGTCAGGTGGGGTAGTCTACACTCAATCCCTTGATGGGTTATCAGATGAAGAAATCAAAGAGTACTTGACTGATCAGGGCATAACAGCCGTCCATAGAGCGATGAAAAAGGCTGACAAGGAATTCATACCAACCTGTATCATATTTTTGACATTTGATGGAGCGGATCTTCCTTCCAAGGTAAACGCAGAACATGAAATAATTTCATTTCACCCGAATGTACCAAGTCCTACGCGCCATTACCAATGTCGGAAGTTTAATCATACCCGTCGGTCTTCTCCCAAGTGTCACTTGTGGCAGAGACACTCATGAGGGTGACTGTTCACCTCCATCCCCTCACCGCATCAATTGCATGGGCGACCATGCTGCTTCTGCCAGAGTCTGCCCTGGTTACAAAGGCAAGCTGGTTATCCAAGAAATTAGAGTCGAGGAAAAACGTGTCAACCTCTGCTGCTTGGAAGATACTAGCCAGTAGGAAGCCCACTGTGCTCCCAACAGGTAAATACAGCACTGTTCTTGCCTCTCCTCGACCTACTAAGGAGGTAGGCACACAGACATGTGACTTTACTTTTCGTGACATGGTTGGTAGATTGGCCAGCCCAAAGATTGCTCATTCAACCTCCCACTGAAAAACCCAATCATCATCGGCTTCTCACAAATCACGGGCATCTAAACCGGATGCCCAGATCCCAAAAAAGAACCTGTCCGTGAAGACTTTTTATGAATTGAGCCTCCACAACCATCACCCGCACACACGTCTCACTGTCATTCTTCTAAAAAGGCAAAAAAGAAAAAGAGTTCCTCTTCTTACCCCCCACGGTGAAACTCAACTGTCATGCCTCTCAGCGTTACTCAACTTCCTATACCTTTTTTGTTGATTGGCGACTTCAACATCCACCATTTACCAGCCTCTTGCCAGAGAGGCTCCCTTTCAGCGGTCCTTTCCAACCATCTTAATCTTGTCTGCCTAAACACGGGTGCACCAAACTTTCTTTCACATGCAACGCAGACCTATTCTCACTTGGACCTCGCAATATGCTCTGCTCAACTTGTGCATTGGTTTGAGTGGTATGCTTTCTCTGATACATATTCAAGCAACCATTTCCCCTGTATAATCCATCATACCCCATCTCTGTGTTCCACTAGCTGGAACATTTCAGAAGTGGACTGGGGACTTTTTTCCTCCATGGCAGTTTTCCGCGTTCAGAATTTCCCCAGCTGCAATAGTCAGGTCGAATACCTCACAGAAGTTATTCTCACCACTGCTGAACATACCATACCATGTACTTCCTCTTCTGCACATTGAGTCCCAGTTCCCTGGTGGACTGCGGCATGTAGTGACACTATTCGAGCCTCGCAACATGCTCTACACACATTCCCATATCACCCAACGATGCCAAACTGTATCATTTACAAATGTCAACAAGCACAATGCCATCATGTCATCAAGGAAAGCAAAATAGCTTGCAGGACTGCTTTCACTAGTTCGTTTAGGAGATTTACTCCTTCTTTGGTTGTCAGGTGTGGCCTGTGCCGGTTATCTGGAACTAAGGTCGACTCCCTGATTCCCTGCCTGACTGTAGCAAATGAAATCTTCATGGACCCTGCTGATATATCCAATGCTTTAGGCTAATTTTTGTGGAGGTTTTGAGCTCCACTCATTACCACCCTGTTTGCCTCCCTTGAAGACAGACAGAGGCAGCATGGCCACCTTCCTTCCAATCTCTAAATCATGAAAGTTATAATGCCACCTTCATCATGCATGAGCTTGAAGATGCTCTCGCCCTGTCCCGGTCTTCTACTCAGGGGCCAGATGCCATTCATTTTCAGATGCTGGAGAACCTTTCTCCTGTGAGTAAATGTTTTCTTCTCAGCACATATAATCGCATATGGGCTGAAGGTCAGGTTCCCACATGCTTGTGTGAAGCAATTGTTGTTCCCATCCCAAAACCAGGGAAGGACAAACATCTTCCTTCTAGTTATCGCCCCATTTCTCTCACCAGCTGTGTTTGCAAGGTACTGGAATGCATGGTTAATGCTCAGTTGGCTTGGCTACTTGAATCTTGCCACCTCCTCACCTATGTCCAATGCAGATTTTGTAGGCAGCTTTCTGCTATTGACTACCTCATTACTTTGTTGACCTGTTTTATGAACTAGCTGTAAACCCAGTGTTGCCCGGTTGCTCAGGTGTTTATTTTTCCTACACTCTTGTAGTCCACCCCCCCCCCCTCTCTCTCTCTCTCTCTCTCTCTCTCTCTCTCTCTCTCTCTCTCTCTCTCTCTCTCTCTCTCTCTGCATCCACCTCTTTTTCTCCCATCTCTCTATTCATTTCCACCTTTCCCTCTCTCGACAAAGTTTTCTCAAAGGTACACTCTGTCATGTACCATACCAACATTTATGTACCCAGTGACCTTCCTCTTGGTTTAAAGGTAGGTCATGTGTGCAAAACGTCATAAAGATTGGAGCAAAACTATGCATTTTGTAAAATTCCCTAAGTACCCTCCACTACGCACCAACTGAAATTTTATACAGACTGTGACATTCCTCTTGTTTTTAAGGTAGTGTGTGCTAAAATTTCATCAACATCGGACTAAAACTATAGATTTCTATGCAATAGAAATGCAGGGTCACATTGAAAAATACACTTGTTGTTCTCAAATATTCCAGTTTTATTTCATACAACCCTTGTTCTGTGAATAACAAAAACAACAGAAAAAGGATCTGTGAAATCGGTTGAGTCGTTCTCAACTTATGACAACCAAGGTATTTAGATATTCATTTTCATGTTGCAAAGTACCCTCCCACATGCACCGTATGAAACTTAAAGTAGACGGTTACCTTCCTCTTGTTTTGAAAGTCAAGCATGCGAAATTTCATGAAGATCGAAATGAAACTGTAGATTTTGTAAGTCTGTAGGAAGAGTATGCTCCGCCATGCACCTATCATAAAATACTTTCTTAGCTGACATTTTCTACCTATAAACTACATTCCTGCCAAGTTTCAGCTTCATAGGCGGTTTTCGAGATTTCGTATTTAGTCAGTGAGCGAGCGAGTGTCCTTTCTCTTTTGTATAGATAGAGATTAAGAAAACAGATTGTTTGATTTTGGATTCAAGGGAGTTCAAGGGGACTTGCAGACAAAAATAAACACTAAATGCTAATCTTTAATGTTAACTTTATTTGATAGAAGTTCATGTCTGATACGACAGTTTTACGCATCTACAGCGAAACTGTTGTGAGTGGTAGACTTCTTTTTGTTTTATCATGAGGGGGGGGGGGGGGGAGTCAGTTACAAAACGCTTCATAAACGTCCAAAATTACATGCAAACTTTGTTGTAGGTCTCTAACTAATCCCATTTCCCTGTAATTGACACATATATCTAGGTATTCTCATGCGGTGGCCTCTCATTATTTACAACGACATATCTCCTGAGCTGTGTGTCAGGATCTTTTGTTTTTGGGTCAGGAACCTTCGTGGGCCTATGGTGAACAGTTCAAAAAATGTCAGAGATGGCGCTACATCTGATTAGAAAAGCAGTAATTAACATAACAAATTAAGACAAAATGGTGTCTGTATTATATTACCTTTCTCTGAGAGGCCTCAGTACAACCCCCATTCTATATTATTTCTCTGTGGTGTGTGCAATGGAGTTTTTAATATACATTCCAGTACCTCTAACTCCATTCAGGGTTGAATCTTGAAAAATGTTTTCCCTTTTGAATCTACAAAATACATATAGGGTTTTTCAAAATTCCTGTTCTGGTTTTCAGTCCATCTACGTCTACATAGATACTCTGCAAATCACATTTAAGTGCCTAGCAGAGGGTTCATTAATAAATTTCATACTCTTTCTCTACTGTTACATTATCTAGTAGCACGCGGGAATAAGAACACCTAAATTGTTCCATTTTGTATGTGATTTCTCTTATTTTATTGGGATGGTCATGTCTCCCTATGTAGTTGGGTGCTAGCAAAATATTTTCTCATTCAGAAGTAAAAGTCAGTGATTGAAACTCCGCAAACAGATCACGTCGCAATGAACGTCGTCTTTCTTTTAATGATTTCCACCCCAATTTGTGCAACATTTCCATGACGCTTCTCCCCCCCCCCCCCCCCCCCATAACATGGTAAAACAAAATGAGCTGCCCTTCTCTGCACCTTCTCAATGTCCTCCGTCAGTCCCATCCGTTATCTGTTGAGGATCCCACACTGGGCCACAGTACTCCAGGAGAGGATGCACAAGTGTGATGTAGGCAGTCTGTTTGGTGGAGCTGTTGCATCTTCGAAGCATTCTGCCAATGAAACATAACTTCTTGTTTGCCTTCCACACATTATTTTCTGTGTGTTCTCTCCAGTCTGTCATTCGTAATTGTAACTCCTAGGTATTTGGTAGAATCTATGACCTTATGGTTTGACTGATTTATCATGTAATTGAAGTTCAGCGGATTTCTGTTAGTGGTCATGTGTATTGTTTCACACTTTTCAATATTTAGTATTAATTGCCAATTTTTGCACCATGTATAAATTTTGTCTAAATCGCTTTGCAGTTGCTTTTGATCCTCTGTTGACTTCACTAACCGATGAACAACAGCATAATCCGCGAATAGTCTAAGGGAGCTATTCAGATTGTCTTCTAAATCGTTTATAAACACAAGGAAGAGTGGGGGACCTATAACGCTTCCTTAGGGAAGGCCATATATCACTTCTGTTAATTTACTCAATGAGTTACCATCAATTACTATGAACTGTGCCCTTTCTGAGAGGAAATTGTGAATCCAATTGCACAATTGGGGTGATATTCCATAATCATGCGATTTCATTAGAAGCCGCTTGTGAGGTACAATGTCAAAAGCCTTCCGGAAATCCAGAAATATGGAATCGATTTGAGATACCTTGTTGGTGGCACTTATCACTTCATGTAAATAAAGGGCAAGCTGTGTTTCGCAAGAGTGGTACTTTCTGAATCCGTGTTGACTTTTGATTAATAGGTCGTTCTCTTCAAGGTAGTTTATAATATTCGAACAAAGTATATGTACCAAAATCCTACTGCAAATAGACGTTAATGAGATGGGCCTGCAATTTTGGGGATCACTCCTATTACCTTTCTTGAATATTGGAGTGACCTGGGCAACTTTCCAGTCTTTGGGTACAGATCTTTTTGCTGAGTGATCAGTTGTATACGATAGCCAAGTATGGAGCTATTGCGTCAGCATACTATGAGAGGAATCTAGTTGGTATACAGTCTGGCCTGGAAGATTTGTTTTTGTTTAGCGACTTAAGTTGTTTTACTACTCCAGGAACATCTACTTCTAAATTTCCCATGCTAGCAGCTGTTCTTGGTTCGGATTACGGAGTGTTTATTTAATCTTCTTTGGTGAAAGAATTTCAGAAAGCTGGACTTAGCAATTCTGATTTATCAGTACTGTCATCGGTAGTAATCCGAAGACTGCTTTGATGCAGCTCTCGATGCTACTCTATCCTGTGCAAGTCTCTTCATCTCTGGCAACCTACATCCATTTAAACCTGCAATGATTTTCTCTCTTGGTCTTCCTTTTTTTATTTTTGCCCCCAACCCACCCCACTTCTAAAACTAAATTTATGCTTCCTTGATTCCCAGAATGTGTCCTGCCAACTGATCCCTACTTTTAGTCAACATATGCCTCAGATTTCCTTTCTTCCCAATTTTGTTCAGTACCACCTCATTAGTCAGTACCACCTCATTAGTTACAGGATCTACCCATCTAATTTTCAACATTATTCTGCAGCACCAAATTTCAAAAGCTTCCATCCTCTTCTTGACTGAAAGTATATTCTCCGTTATCTGACTGAAATTCTCCAATGTGATCTGAAAATATTATTCAAAAGAAATAGTCTTGCTGACCAGTACTTACCTTAGCTCAGTAGTGCCAATAGTCACACAAGAACTACAAAAATAAAGTTTGGTAAAATGTTTCCCTTCATCAGGTAGGAGAGAAGAGGGAGGTGAAGGGGGCTAGAAGGAAAGGGTTACTCACACCCTAGGCCGTGACGTAAGGATGGTATGAAGGTGGAGAAGTCAGAGATATAGCATGACAAGTACTTAGCCATGTCAATAGCAAATCTAAGAGGATAGATCAAGAAGTAGATAGAATAATGCTATGTGCTGGATGCGAATGGGGGAGGGGGTAAGAAATTAATTAATATAGAAGGGATAGATATATAAAGATACACACACACAAAATATATATATATATATATATAATTAATATAGTGAGGACAGTTACAACTCACCGCAAAGACGTGGCGACGAGATGCGACAGGCACATACAAAAGACACACACATAAAACACATTCAGCTATCGGCCATGGCCTTCTTCAGAAATAGAGCACTCACGCAATCACACAGGCACACAACACAGTCATACAACCATCACCTCCGACTGCCACACTTCGAATCACGCTCTGCAGCGAATCGGGGACGGGAGGGGAGGGGAGGGGGAGGGGATAGAAAGGTTACGTCACGGTGGT